>JBBMOE010000011.1:1060628-1184427 GCA_037975065.1 Chaetodon trifasciatus
CACACACACACACACACACACACACACACACACACACACACACACACTATATGTGTGTGTGTGTGTGTGTGTATATATATACACACACACACACACACATATATAGTGTGTGTGTGTGTGTGTGTGTGTGTGTGTGTGTGTGTGTGTGTGTGTGGCCTCTCACTTGCATCTATGATTCATTTGGTTTGACTCAGTGTCAGTGTACTACCAGGATAATGACTTGTCTTTTGAAGAGCATCTGGGGAATGGCATGCATTAACACCAGGAAGGTTAAACAGCTCTATCAATAATATTAATGATGGTAAGAGACTGTGGAGCGGTGTGGTACATCGGCAAGTTTTTCACTCTATACAAACAACATGTCCTGTAACTGTGTCACTGCACAATGTCCCCTGGAGTAATACTTGAACACATTTGGGAACAACTGCTTTGGTACTTTGCTTATCGTGCTCTCTCCATGCTAACACAGCCCAGGCAACTTATTCCTCCGATGAAATTTAATTACAACTCAGTATACTTGGGATTATGCAAAGTAGGAAAGTAAACATTAGTAGAGTGACAGAGGAGTTGTTTCCTGAGGTGTCTTTGCGATACCTTTCAGAAATGATTATTCATCACCGTGTTTTTAGAATAATCTTACCAAACATGGCTACCTGTTTCGTGTGGGTGAGCATTGTTTGAAAATGTTCTATGCTTGATTATCAGTCCTGATATCAGAGCCATACTTTTTGGGTTATAATAATAATAATAATAATAATAAAAAGACATACAATGAACACCAAAATGGGAATAGCAGATTAATGCAAAATAAGATAAAGAATAAAGCCCACTTGATAATGATAATAGAAATAATAACAGTTGAGAGGATGCCATACCTTTCAGCAACATCTCACTCATCGTCAAGTAGAATACGATACATAACAAGCAAAACTACAATCATGTCAAACAATATCCAAAAATAAATACACAAGACAAAGAAAATGATCAAGAATTTGTGGCCAAGTTTTAGTATTGGCTCAGATAAACACACAGCTTGACTGGGAATGGTGTTTGATGCAGTGGTGCAACAAGTGAAAGTGGTGTCTACACAGCTTTGGAGGATTAGATGGCTTTTTTTGAGTAAAGTCAACCTGATAATACAAATGCAAACCGCATGTAGATAAAAAAAAAAAAAACAACACTGGCATTAGGACAACTGTGAGAAGATAATCCGTTTTAGATATGGTTATGTAAGCCTTTCAGACAGCAGAATAAAAATTATGCGCTGAAAATCTTTCACTTGTACTGTGAGCTTATCACTGACACGGACTGGCAGAAAACATTTTTATCACCATGAGAAATATGTGTGGGAAAATATGAGACAACCACATAGACTAAGGCAGCATGAGGAACACAGGTGAGACTGAGGTATACTGTCTCACGTATTAACAGCAATCTATCTGTTGCACTGGGTCTGTATAGACAGGAGCAATGAGTTCAGCATCAGTAGGCACAGATTGTAGTCACAGTATTTGCTGTCCATTCATTTGTAACAGCATAACACTGAGAGCATAATGGACATTTTGTGAGTCCTCCTCAAAGGTTAATTACCAGAGACCGTATGACACTGGGACAGACACACTGCTCCGAGCAAATATGTTGCTGTTCTGAACAAAACGACTAACAGGATGCGTCTGTCTACCTGTAGTATCCTGCCAACTGCAAGAATAAAAAGATACTGCTGCCAGCCGCTCACACACACACAGACACGAACACACAAGCACAATGTGACTGTAAACAGATTTATATCCCCACAGCACAAGTAATACACGGCCACACAAGTGAGCAACTGCAGGTTTATCTATTACAAGGCAAAGAAATAATGAGCAACAGTCAAAATCCTTCACATTTCCGCTGTTAACCAAATATTCCAATAACACAGAGAGAGTCTGAGCCTGTGCATGACATGTAACGTAGCATGTGATGTAAATGCCAAGCAGGGGAGAGAAGCAATGGTAGACGCACTCAAAATGATCTGCAGCTTAGTAGCTTTTAGTTTTCATCTGATATGTACTATTTCTAGATATTAGAAGGGATACTTATTTCTCTTATAACAAATTGGGTCTATGAACTGTAATATGGTTTAACCTCCTGATGACCTTTTCCTCCAGCGTTGCTGCTTTGATAAGCTAAGCCCAGGCTTTAAATCCAGTCTTAACTCCAGCACCCTGCGATCAAAAATAGCAGGGTGCTAACTAAGAGGTTAGGGGCTCCTCATTAAGGCAGTAATTATGATCTACCTGTCTGTCTGGAGTAGCAGGCTTTGCTGGGTCTGTATTTTCACTGAAGGAAAATCAAGGAACCAAATGTCTTTTATATTGGTTTATAAGCTGGCAATTCTCTGTTTATTAAGCAGCCTGTGTTCTTATTTTCTAGTGGTATCAGCAGTCAGCATGGAGAGAGCAGAGGTGAGGAAATGAATGTAAGAAAGTTTGGGTTTTTCAGATACTTAGATTCTCTCTTCAGCGTTGATTAACACTGTGGTGAACCACACAGATTTTAAAAACCATCCACATAAGCCGCGCTGCCTGATATTTTGTAGCTGGTAGAAATAAAAAACATGCAGGAATATAACATCCCTGAATCAAAAGCAGCACACACCAATCAAACAACTTGGTACTCCAAAGGATTACTGAGGGGGTGTTGCAGAGTATTTGTAGAAGCAGAACGTCCTACGTATAAATAGAGAATGATATGTGTTTGTAAGTCAGAGTTGTCCAACGATGGTTGTAGACACTGAACTTCATTTATGCAGAGCGCAGTACTTACCTATCGTACTCACATTGCTTTGTGTTTTTTCTTTATCCCATGATGTCTACACCCTTTCCCTGAGGGTGACAGTTTATGATTATGCCAGTGGCTCATCAGTGACCTTTTCAGTCAGTATAAAGCCGGCTGTTGCATTCATGCAAGCACGTTTTACATATGTGCTGTACACCTATATGTGCCTATCTGTTTGTTTGTTTGTGTGTGTGTGTGTGTGTGTGTGTGTGTGTATGTGTGTGTGTGTGTGTGTGTGCGTGTGTGCGCACATGCTGGCATGCATAAACAGCAGCATTAGCATTGATTACTGTTCTCCTGCAGGTAATTGGTATTTACTCTCCCTACACATGGGACCTGCTTTTGGTATGTTAATAAGCTCTTTCAGTGGAGGCTGCTCAATGCACCATTGTGTGCATGCAACGTCGTATTTTGCATTTTGAATGCACTCTCAGGCCTGCATGAGGATGATGGTCGATTGTCATATTTTCGTTGTATTCTTCCTGCTTCAAAGCAAATATTTCTGCTTTACTACAATGATGTACAGACAGGCAGTCCAGGAAAGTCCATCTGTGTCTGTGTGGAAGCTCTTCCTGGTTATGTAATTTTCTTTGAGATCAGGGAGAAGAAGATAAGGCAAGAAACTTCAATCTGAATACTTAATTAAATGTTCTGCTGTGTCCTGAATATGCTGAATTAAGTCACTATTATCATGCCAATTTAACAAAAAATGTTCGAGGGATCTTCTCTGCTTTTGATATTTTCAGTGTCTTCACCTATTACATTCCCTATGGAAGCAGATTTGTAATATATATTTTCTCCTCTGCTTACATGCCACAGACTTCCAGACTCCTTTTTTGTATGCTACCATAACAGCTGTCATCCTTTGTTCTGTTTCCAGCCTTACCACATCTTCCTCTGCATTTTTACTTCTTTCTGGGGAAGACCCACCACTGAAATCCCAGAGGTGTGTGCCTGAGTGTCTGCACTGTAACTCTGAGTCATCATAATAAGTCTGCTCTCATTCTCTTTGCTGGTTGTCGTTTCACTGCCTACACTGCATCACCCTCTGTCTGTCTCTGTCTCTTGCTCTCTATCGAAGGTACAGCACCAACAGTTGAGCACACACGGGCAGTATCTGACTTTTAGATATGCATGTTACTTGTTTTTTTTTTGTTTTGTTTTTTTTGTATATATACATTTAGTAATATTGCAACAAAACAATCTAAGGTAAAAGATCCACTTACGAGCTTTTAGACGTTTCCACTGTATCTCACAGTGTTGTTCAGTGAATGGCGCTGGCTCAGGTGTCATCACCTCATCTGTGTGTGGAAAACTTCAGTCACAGTGGCTTCTTTGATCTCTCTCTGGCTCTCCAATGATCTTAGACCTCCTCCCAGTCGATGCTGGGGCCAGTTCTCAGACACACAAGACAGAACCACTGAGATGTTCCTGGTGGTCCCATTGATTTAGTTGTGTCCGTCCTAATCTTAAGTTGGGACGGGATTCTCCTCATCCTCTCCTTAAAACAAATAGTCCAACAATCTGTCAAAATATGTGTTTCTTAAATACTCATTCGTTTACAGTCTGTGCTACTCCTGGAGTATGTACACTCACTTCTGGACTAAAGTTCATGCCCATCCATCATCACCTACTCAGACGTGATATCATTCAAAGCCAGAAGAAAATTGAGCAATATTGAGGCTTGGTTCAAGCTTTCTGTTTGGATTGATGAGAGCAGTGAACAGCTTGACGTGGCTGATCTTGAAATTCAGGATTTTCACACACTGAAATGGTGCTTCTGAAAATGACACTATTGGCAAAACACTGAAATGCTGTCACTGTGGCCAGACAGTCCAGCCATAATTACATCACTTGACACACTCACTGCTTTTAGCTCAGTATCAGGCTCACACTGCAAAATGCAAAATGTATTTAAGATGAATATAAATCAGGGCAGATATACTTTTTTTTGTCTGCTAAGATATAGTTTCTTAAGAGGCAGTTTTATGTGACAGCATTGCATTTGTTTCAAGCTTTTTTGTCCTCCTGTTAATAAGAACAACACTGACAAGTACAAATCTGCTTTGTTGAAGTCAGAATTTCTCTGTATCCAGATTATATTTCTCCCATTATAGATGCCCCTTTTCCTTCTTTTTGAGAGCTAAGTTTTTGCAGTGTCTTAATTCATGTTTGCATTATTGCACACACTGTTCGTAAACATAAACATGACAAGTTTTTCAGCTGCAAAGTAATTTTACATTCTGATGCATTGATTTCCTTACGAGCTAATCATACAGAACCACTTTAAGTCATGTAACGTGTTTTAACTCATTTGCTGCAATCCATGCACAACAGCAGGGTAACCTAAACACTCTGAATGCTTCTGAGACTATTTGTCAAAGTTACATTAATATTGCGTAGCTGAAGCTCAGACTGAATTGGTGGTGGTGCATTCATGCTGCCGGCAGGTTCCAGCATACAGGACTGACATCTGGCTGCCAGACAGCAATGCACACACATACAACTGTATATTCCTAGAAAACCAGAGCTGGAAAACAAGCAGTATCCAATACTGTGAAAAAAAAAAAAAAAAGTTAAGTTTATAATCGTCTGTCCGGCAAATTTCAAATCTGTCTGCAGATTTTCCACACCACTTCAATCAATATTCTGACAGTCAGTGCAATTTGTAGATTTTTTTTTTTTTTTTTTTTACGCAGAGGATCATTCGTTTTCACAGTAAGTTCAACGCGGAAACACACAGATATAAACACAGTCGCATACAGAAAAAGACAACAGAGTCTCTATAAATACATTCATAAACCCCAGCACACAACACTGTCAATGAGGCAGTTTGTTCATAGCTGCAATGGCAGAGGAAAAACTCCTGCTGAAGCGAACTCTCCTCTATTGTGCAAATACACACTGTGGAAAGAATAAAAGCAACGTTTCCACGAGCAAACACTGAGAAGGTTACTTTGAATTTACCTCTCTGAGTAGTGTAATTTTTTCTTCTACATTACAACATGCGCTCATGTGAATGTGAGTGCGCCCTTTCGTTGTCATTTACGGCAAATGTTAGCCGTTTGGTACGAATGCCTGTCAAATAATAGCACAAATTACACTTTAGATTTTTATCATAATACACTTATTTTAGCATATAACAATCTACATGCTGAAAAAGTACTTAAAACCCGTGAAAACAGCAAACACACAGAGACATGTATCAGAAAGCAAACTCGATGGATGACGTGTAGTTTGGGGTCCTTTTGGACTTCCGGGTGTGCATAAACAGACTGCGAACGGAGTTGCCTCGCTCGTAAAATGTGAGTTTCAGCCCTTGTTTTGTGTAATCTGTCCCTCTATATATTCAGTATTAATTAGCCACCATCAAGGCACTAATAACGCTCATTTTGTCCTGTCCGTTAGGTCTAAAGTAACGTTTAAAATCACCCTGACGTCGGACCCCCGGCTGCCATACAAAGTGTGAGTACACTGGCAACTCAGCAGTCACAGCTTTAACATTACATTCAACCACATTTTACTTTAATTTAGGCATTAATTTAAAAATGTTATCCTATCGCAGACTTCGGTATTTGATAGTGTTGTGGGAACCTGTGCTGATGTATTTAACTTGAGCCACGTAAAATCTGGTCAGAGAGAACATGTTAGTGTAAAGCTGTGATTCATATTCTGGCAAAGAGTAAACCGTTAGCTACAGCAGCTAACAGTACAGAGGTAACACAGTTAAGTTCCGTTTTACACAGTTTATAGTTTGGCTACCACTGCAGCATTTTGTGTGCTCTATTATACATTAAGTGGACCTGACAGCCCACCATCTGAACAGTCACTTTGTCATTTGTGTTTTGCCAAATCCACAGCCTTAAAAATGACTAATATAAATATACAAATTAGCATCTCTGTAGGTAGATGTCCTCTCATAATAACAGAGATGACAGCCAGGAGGAGTAGCAGCATATTCACAGGCATGGCTAATTGTCAAGTTATAGACTGTGAGCAATAGAGTGAAAGCAGCAAGTTATAGCTGTGATGCTCATTGGTGCTATAAGACTGGTGGTAAAACACAGACAGCAATATGATTAGTGGGGCCTGTGATTTCTAGGTGTGCCACTGTGTGCGCAGCATAATCCCTGTCTGCTGTGTTATGTCACACTCAAACACAGCCACGTTGTAAGACATGAAAATACTTTGTTATTTAGGTATAATTTGTGTCAAGTGTGGTTTTGCCACAAACAAACAGAACTCACATTTAAGTTGAGCACAGAAAAGTCAGTAGATGGATGTGAAAACTGCCATGTAGTGTCAAACTCTGCACATGCTGTGTATCACACTAAACAATGCATTCTTGAATCAATAGAGATTTCATCCGGTTACTGTATAGTAAATGTACAATTTTTTCACTTAAATCTCATCCCTATCACTCCAGATTAAGTCATTTTACTTTGAAGTACATAGAAAGAAGTTCTTAAGTAACTGATTCACAACATTTTGCAGTTCCAGCATTGTATATGTGATCCCAGGAAGAGACCGTCACACCAAACTTCCTCAAATCATCCGGCAGTTTAAGCGCAAACTGGCAACTTGCTTATTGGGTTATTACTGTCATGGTGCTGTCTAGGCAAGGGCTTCATTGAAAGAGAGATTTTGTGATCTCAGTGGGATTTACCTGGTTAAATAATTAATAATAATAATAATAATAATAAAGAAGTTCTCGTGATCTTAATCTTTAGATGCCACTGTTAGAATGAGCCACGATTTATTGAGGACTGATGATAATCAAACTCCAATACGAACTCGAACGCCGAACGTTTGAGTTCCTTTTTTTTTCCACAGCCATGTTTTTAGGCTGCATGTGCATGTTCAAATTTCCCAACAGAGCTTCATGTTGACTTTTGATGTGAGAGTGCAAACAATTTCTGCTAAATATTCTGGGTATGCAGACATTTTGAAGCTGAAGTGATGACGGGAAGTCGACGCTCTAATGAGGTCAGTCAAGGTCTCGCTGCAGCTGTTAATTTCTGAACATGAATAGAGAGATTATTATTGTAGTAAATGAGGCATTGCATTAATTCTGGCAGAGGGCTGAACTTGAGCACACCATCAGTCTTTTCAGTTTTTTTTTATGATCACACATTCAAACAAGTGACCATCCACTGTCAGTGAAGATCCTAAGGTGGTCTTCATAGCGGGACAAGTGTTCACTCTCAGTCATAATGCTGAAGCTTCTTCGCTCTGCTGCTCGATGCTGTGCTGAGTGTGTCGATCGATTTTGTCCGGCACCACCTCACCTCCTTCTGTATTACCTTACTTGGTGATTACATCTCCAACTATGCAATGTATTTATTTTTATCTCAGCAAAATATGTCTGATGGTTGGGGGGGGGGGGGGGTTCTTCCACTGAAACTTGCACTGCTGTATTCATTGGAAAAGCATCCAACTGGAAGTGTATAACTATTTATGCCATAAATGGTCTTAGAAATGGCAGGCTAACAGACACAGAATGTTACACTCAATTGAGCCCCGTAAGGAAATGTTCCTTTTGTTCTCTTCTTCATGGAAGTCAGAATGAATGATCAGCCACAGAATTGCACTTCAGGAGCTATTAAGTTGTAAGGAACCTGCTCTACAACACTAAAGCAGCACAGGTGCTTGTCGGTTAAAGCTTTGGTCGAGAAGATGATCCTCGACCGTGTGGCTTCCTGCTTAAAAAAGTAAATAACTAGATGTGGGGAATAAAGTAAAGGCCGGATTTTATGGTGTGTTTTTAAAATCCTGTCTCATGCATTGTTTGTTACAGACTGAGCGTCCCAGAGAGCACGCCGTTCACAGCGGTTTTGAAGTTTGCAGCTGAGGAGGTGAGCTTACTGTTTGTGCTGTGCTTGAAATATGTGGTTACCAACAAGGAGTGAGATTTAGGAGATATAACCATAGTCCGTGGGCAAAGATTGTTGCTGTTGCCTTCTCTCCTTCTTCACAGAGTGATTGCATGCTAGCGTGCCAGATTTAGTGTCCCTCCTTCTCCGCCCATCTCCCCTTCCCCTTGTCCTGTACGCGAGCATAAATGCCACCCATTGCTGATTGCAACTTGATCCAAGCCCCTTGTTTGTTTCCCATTTACAGAGCCAGGACTGTGTACAAAAAACAGATTTTTATTTCAGCGCACACACAGATTGCACATCTCGTGGACTCTGAGGAGATATTCAGTGAATATCAGCTGTCTTTTGGACTCACCCCACCTTTAACACTGACATACTTCCACGATAAGACTTTTGTTGCTTCAAAAATTACATCTTTGTAAGAAGAGGCAGGAAAAATAAAACTGCAGAACAAAGTAATATGTAAATACTAGAAGAAAAAATACACATAGGTGCTGGTGCAACCTGTACACGGAAAAGATGTTAACATATTGTACATATATAGTTTACTTACAGGCGCATATATGCATACTTCCACACAGTCACAGTTCTCTCAAGAGCTATTTTAAGAGATCATTATCAAAAAAGTTTATCCATATTTTTACACACATAACCATGTCCCAACGCCTGTAGCCTAAAGTCTAATTTCCTCTGTACTGTGGCTGAACGTACACTGACAGAGCTACTGCCGCTGAGGTGCTGATGTGCTGCTCTTACAGCGTGTAGATGGGTTGTTAATTGCTTCTATTACAGGCACCTTACTGATAGATCTTAATCATCACATCTGACTTTACATGGTATTGGCTGCTCCATCAAACCAGCAGAGATCGCCCGCTGAGATGGATAACATTTAGCATTTATTAATTATTGTTTTTACTCAGAATCAGTTTGGGAATTGTATTAGTTTGTCAAAGGCTCAAGCGCCAAAGTGGTGTGCAGAGTTAAAGTGTGATTAGCCAGTGCCAAATTCATACCTGTAATTAGCAGGGCTGTATTTGAAGCCTTGCTTTCAGCAATCAGTAGAACGGCAGCGGATGTGCCGGACGGAGAGAAATCACATTTTCTCCGCCAATTTTATGCTGCACGAAACAAAGATCATTCTCTCCTGATCCGAACTACATTTCACGAGTAGCACCAGCGAGCCTGGTGCTACCTTGCAGTAGTTTGGCGAGCAGCTAACCTTATCTCCCTGGTGACAGACTGCTCCCTCCACCCTCCACCCTTTCACTGCAAATCTCAGCAAACCCACATCCTCTTCAGTAGAACCCTGAAGTAGGACACGTATTGTGACCACGGGAGTGATTTGCTTCCAGAAATTCAAGCGTGGCTATCTTTCCCTCAGGCTCTGTTCTATGTATGTGTGCAGTGTTTCCTCTAGGATTTTTTTCAGCAGCGGGGGCAGGCTCTCCAGGGAGCCGTGGCGGTGTAAACAAATGACACTTGACTGCAGATTTTACTTTTACAACCTATTTATTGAATGGCCAGTTCAAAATTTACTTTCAAGGGCTGTGTGTGTGTGTGTGTGTGTGTGTGTGTGTGTGTGTGTGTGTGTGTGTGTGTGCGCGCGTGCGTGCGCTGTGTCTGTAACCTCCGCTCCTCCCCCTCCAGCTCAGTGCGTACACACTGAAGCCACTACACGTCATGTAGTTGACCAATCACGTGCGGCTTGAACGGAAAAAAAGTCGAGAAAAAACAAAACAAACCCACTCCGGGTGGCAGGCAGGAGCCGGCTTCGATCGTTCACTTGAAAGAGCGGCTTCAAGAGCCGTTTCATTTGCGACTGACACATCAGTACCGACTAGCGTCAACTTCATCAGCTGTCTGTCTCTTATTAGAGGAATTTTTGAACAAGCTTATCTGAAAATGCAGTCAGCAGTTACATCATGGCGTGTAGATATTAGCTTAGTGCTATCAAATAGTTTACTCACGTTAGTGACACTGAGTTGGCACCGGGCCCAATTAACTTAAGCTACCGACATGTTAGCTGGCCATCAGTATTTTGCTAATGTCTTTTTAACTTGGAAAATCTATTAGGAGTTATCTTAAGCTAATAAGTCTACCTTTTCTCCGGCAAGTCGCTGCCTTATTTTCCAAGACGTCACTCCTGTGACTCTCTGACCTCTTGCCTGGGTGCTTGACGTGATGTCACTTTCAAGGCCACGCTCTCGCGAGTAATTAACGTCGGACTCTGCTGTGAAGGTGGAGACATGCCGCGGTGGTGTATCTGCGACAATAAAAAAAAAAAATGGAAGGAGCGGGGGCTAGGATTTAGGAATGGCGGCCCGCCACTCCTAACTGAATGTAGAGGAAACACTGGTGTGAGTGTGTGAGAGTCTGAAATTGAGTGAAAACACAAACCGTGTGTGTGTCTGTCAAGCGTGAAGGTTGGCAGACAAAACGCCTGAACTAAAACACACCGCACAGGATTTTCTTCTCGCTTGTTTCGCACCATTTGTTTCTGAATACGTCGTAACTGCAGCTCCGGTGTTGAAGACGTCACCCAGTAAAGTCAGTGAGTCTCTGTGCGCTGACTCAGTGGATGATGATTTCTTCCCTGATGAGTTATTCACACTGTGTCTTCGGGCCAAGTGGAGCTGGGTTGCAACATGTCCCTGATTATTTAACCAAAAATATTTTCTGAAGTGTCAAATGGCAGCTTCTGTTTTCAGTTTCACTAATGGGGATTTGAGTGTGATCATTTCTCTCTGCTTCATTTTCTTTGACAGTTCAAAGTGCCATCAGCAACCAGCGCGATAATCACAAATGGTGAGTTTGTGAGAAAAATCTTTCAGCAAATTATTTTTCTTTTTGTCTCTTTTGCAAACTATGAGAAAAATTGACATGTTTACCAGCTTGACGCTTGACAGCCATTAAGAGCTATCGTACCTCAGAGAGAGCCTCATTCTTGGAGACACCATGTGTTTTGACAGAGAAGCTTGGAAACTCAACCGACTTTCAAAACTTCAACAACGAGCTGTGAAGATTTGAGGGAGCTCTTACAAAATGACGCCGACGAACAAAATACTGTCAACTTGAATAATGATCCACCGTAACGATCAGTGAGAGCTCTACCAGAAAACCTATTCGCTGTCACTTCAAAACGCTGCCACGTTCCTTTGGCATGTTTGTACCAATCTCAAAGAGGAGATGGGAGGTATTATACGTAACATTAAACCAGCACCATGTGGGGAACATGGCAAATTTCATGATTTATTTTGCATGCACTTCCTGCGGTTGCAAGTGAGGAAACAACACACAGCGTACAAGCAGTACTCTGTTTCTGCTGCTAGTTCTGCTTAAGAGACATGAAGTAATCTATGGCCTTTATTGATCTGGACCTGCAGGGAGCGCAAGAACACCGATGCCACTTATGTCAGCCTTCAAACTCCACTAAAACACACTGTAATTCACAAGAATGACAGCTAAATTTAGCCTCCAATGAGTATTATTACTTCATAATTCAGCTGGAAGGTGATAATTTGACTTGATTATTTCACTTGCAGCATGAAGTTTTAAAGCTGAACTCAAACTAAATTCAAAGCAGTTTGAACTCAAAGCAACAGCCTGTCAGAAAAGTGATGCATGTCTAAAATAAAGTAAAATTTAAAAAAACATATTCAGCTGAATTGTAACCAGCAATCACCAGAACAAATTACAGGAAATTGTCTCTGTGGTTGTTAGTGGGAAAGTTGTCAGTTCATTCATTGTTTCCCAGTAATTAAACCGTGCAGCGCCACATCAAAACTGCTAATGTTTTTGTTTACCTCTGCTCTGCACTGACAGTGATAGGAAATTGAGAAAGAGACGTTAACAAACAGTACGCTTGATGCGTTTTCTCACATACTGCCACTTAGGCATAAAGAGATGACATTTTTAGGGTGCTGCGGGAAAGCGTCAGACACATCAACGTTGCCAAATAACACCGAGAGGAGATTTGTGCTAAAACGGTTCAGATATGACAGCCATGTCAAATACGAGCTTTAGTTTTATCAGCGCTGATCTGTTGTTGTTTCAGCTGGAATTGCCTGCTGCTGAGGCACACTCTGATTTTTGTTGCCTAGTGCAACATCATTATTGCCTAACTGGTGCTATAAATGATCTTTTTCCTGTGCTTCTCATTTGCATGACAATCTTTGCTGTTAAAAATGTGGTGTTCTTCTTTCATGCTCGCCTTACAGACGGAATAGGAATCAACCCTGCCCAGACAGCAGGTGAGTTGTTGTTTTGCAGCCAATGCCTTATATAATCTGTGAAAAGCTTCTTTTTACACACACAGACACACAAACACAAAAAAAATTTGTTGTTTTTATACCTCTACAAAGCCACTCCAGGTGGCGTAACGTGTTGTTTTTCCTTCCATTCAAATGCTTTAAGGTGCTTGAAAGCATAATCAACCTCGGGGCTTTCTTTAAAGCACTTTGCCGCTCATCAATGAGTGTTCATCAAAGCACCCATAACCTAAGGCTTTAATACAGAACTTGACTAAATCATGTTTCATTAATGCACTGCGGTAATGCTGGTGGCATTGTGTTCATAGTCAAAAAGATTAACTCGACAAAGCCCCCAGAAGCAGAGACTTTTTGTGGGTGGTTCCTCAAAGAAATGGAAAGCCTCACTGCAGGTAGTGTGACAAATTGATCTGGGATCACGCTGTTCCAGCTAATATGATCAGCATTATTTAAGTCAGGTTTGAACAGTAAAGTTATAAACTGGTGTTGTGATGTGAAGCAGGGACTGTTGATTGAGATTGTAAAGGAGATAAATGTATGATAAATACATTCAAACAGTTACAATTAACCTCACCAGCTTGGAAAGATATTGCACATCAGTAATATAAACGGAGTCAAAACCACCAAAAGGCATTTGACATGTCTGCTAAATCCACATCACCCAGCCTCTCATGTTTTCTCTCTCTATGCCAGAGGTTCACAGACTGCGGGGCAGACTGCTCGGGGGGCATAAAGCTGCTGCAGGGAGGGGCTGTGGATGAGCAGGGGAAAAATGTGGAGTGAAACTAAGTTCAGCGAATATGATATATGTTTTTTGGGTAACAAACAAGAGTTTGCTGATGCTTTCGTGCTGACCTTTATTTCACTCAAACTCAAACTCAAATTCAGGTCACTGCATCAGTGCCAAAAACAAGTTTTCAGAGTGGAATTACAGTGAAATGAAGCGGCTGGTTCGCGGTGGTGTGTTGGAGGATTTCTCAGATTGAAATTGAGGCTTAAGTTACTGAAATAATCCTAACTGGAGTGACATCTCTGTGTTGGAAGGGGCCTCACACTTGTTGGAAATGGAAATGGTGTTTGCTGAGTCTTGAATGTAGATGCAGTGCCCTGAAAGGCAGGAATTAAATGTTAAATTCAGTTAAAAAGTGACCCCTGACTGGCGGCAAAAGAAATGCACCAAGCTGTTTAGTTAGAATTCGCTTGACTTTCCATTCCCACATTATTGCCAAGCCCTGGTGAATCACTTTTTCTCTGTGTCAGCCTCCTTGGTGTTTCCCTCAGGTTCATACTTAATGTGTAGCCCACTTCTCCTTATGTAAGTCGTCATCCTCATCAAAGATGGGTAACGGATGACTGGGTTTTCTGCATAGAGCAGGGTAAGGCGACGCCTGCTTTGACCAAAGGCAAGATTGGGTGTTTTGTGCTGAGAAAAGAGATGGTGGTGGGCATTCACAACTGCGAAACACTCATGCTGTGTGCTGCCAGGAATAGCCTCAGATCAGACACCTCTGTCAGACTGCCTTTTTTCACCCACTGCAGCAGCTCTACCTCGTGTTCGCAGCATTGAGTACACGGTGGATATCGATCCAGCGTCATTTCACAATGTCTGTCTCTTCACGAATCTTTGTCACACTCTTCCTGTGGCATATCAGCAGTGCACTTACACTGATGGTTCTGGGAATGAGTTAAACATGTATGATCTCAGCGTGATTGCTGGTTGAATTAACGAATTAATGAATGGAATCGCTATCTGTGCTTCCATAATGCAGTGCTGTAAATTATTCAAATGACCTCGCTATGTGTGTGCTGGCTAAAATCCACCTGATTTTAGTGTAAGAGGCTCCTGCAGAGGGATGAAAGGCAGAAAATTAGGCACCGCAAAACAATAGATTTTAGTTCGATTTTCTCTTATCTTTATATTAATTAAATAGCTTTCAGTATTTTCCATCGCTATTTTGGACAAACCGTGATTTCCAAGTAGAAGCTGTATTTTTTATTCTTCAATGGCACTCTGTCCTGTGTTGCAGGGAATGTGTTTCTAAAACACGGCTCAGAGCTTCGCATCATTCCCAGAGACAGAGTGGGAGGACAAGGAGACTGATGCTGCTTTTCCACGTCGACGGCGTAATGACTCACCCGGCTGAAGCATAACTGAACACTTGAGACCCAGGAAACACCTCGGAGTGTGTCATATTTATTTTCTGGCCCACAACTGACAGTGACTCACATGAGAATATATATATTTAAACTTGATGATGACATGCTGCACACTTGCATGCTCCCTGCTTCTTCATTCTCAGTCAAGTGTTTTTTGTTTTCATCAAGTGTAGTCGCATCAAACGAAACGAGTGACACCAAGAGTACTCAGAGGTTCACAGTAATTAATCTACACAAACACAGCAGCTGCATCATGGGAGAGATTTCAGCGAAGTTTAACAAACAACTGAGTCAACAGTTATAGCTTTTGTATCTTTGTAAATGACAATAAACCGCCAGTATGACTAACAACAACACAAGCCCATTTTGCCATGTTTACTTTTGTCTTTATTAGCATTGTGAATATTATAATATGAGAAGTGAGCCTTTCTAAAAAATATATGTTCAACAAGCTTTTCAGGACCATTGCTGTTTTATTAAGTGGCTGTCAATAGGCAGGTAAATTGTCTGTTCATATTAGAGATACTTTTTTATTTCAGAGTGTTTCTCGAGCACAAGATAAATAAACGTGCCTCGTGGATGTGTACTGAACTTGAGTCGTGGACCAGCTCCCTCCAACTATAAAAATATAAGAATATTTATGCTAATGTCAGGAAATGTAATAGTTCATCTGTCAAAATGTGTAGGGACGTGGATCTTTGCTGCCCTCTGTCAGGTTACGTTTTAACATCAGCATGTACTCACCCAAATGCCTTCTCTGTATTTCAACCCATGTACTGCATCATGCCCCCATCTTCACCCAAAACATATGAAAAGATTGCATTGAGTGATATAAACTTTTTGCTATGCAGCAGAGGAGCAGGTGTTGAGAAAACAAGGCAGACATCCAGAAAGCTTTGATCAACATGCAGAGGCCCCAGAATGTGTTACAACAGCCATCACTGAGGTACCCAAAAGCACTGGGAAATAAATGATTGATTGCAGTCTTTTGTTCTGAGTCTTTCTTTTGGCAGGATCGGCTGGCAATTTGAAAAATCTGTGGACGGAAAAAATGGCTTCATATTAAGTCTCCAGCTTATTCTCATCCGAAGCAAAACAAAATCATGAGTAATAGGTAGAGCAGTCGTTTCTTCTTAAATGTGCTTTATTGTTTCTGTGACTGATTAATGAGGGAAGGCAGTTCATAATCACCTCCACATTAATCATTATCATCTGAGAAGGTCTGAATCATTTGTTTCCGAATCGCTTCTCATTCTCCACCCTTGAAAAACAAAAATGCATACTTTAGAAAGAAAAATAGGGTAGAGAGAATAATGGAGTGTGCATGCTGTAATGCACAAGAGAAAGCATACGGTTGGGTCTCACCATCCATTAGGATGCAGACTCAGATGGAGGGCGGGGGGGAGTGGGAGTGCCATCACAAATGGATTTTCTCATTTATTTTAATCAAAGTCACTGTGGGGCAAATTCACCAGAAATTTACTTCTGAAATGGGAAAAGATCACAGAGTGCAGTGCAAATGTTGCAGCATTTGCCTAAAAAGTGCTTAATTGCTGCAGCTATTTGCAAAATAATATGCATTTACAAGCACAATGTGTACCTGGTTTAATTCTTAATCTGAGAAATCTTAAAAATCCTTTTTTTTTTTTTTTTTTTTTTTTAAATCAAGCAGTCCATGGTTTTCTTCAGGCTGTCATAAATATTTGACATTATACATGCTGACTAAGTACACGCAAAAAAGATAACGTGGATTCATTAAAAAGTGGGAAATCGCCTCATTTCATCACATCCTCTGGTTTGGCACTCTTTTAGGCGTGAAATTAAAAATTTCAATTCAAACAAAGCGAGTGCTGCTGTTTAATCTTTATGAGCAATGAGGTAGAAAGATGCTTCATAATCACATTTCAGGTTGAGCTTTCAGACCTGAGCTGAGTTGAGGGTGATCAGGCTGCACAGTCGCAGGATCAAGTCCTGACTGCGACTAGCACAAGAGGAGGATTTCCTCTGATCCAGCACTGTGTCGGCAGCAGCACCAGTCCAGGCTCCAGCAAGTTCATCATGGCTCCCAGGCGGTCTGTTGGCTTTGCTGTGGCACGGATCCTGCAGGCAGATGTCACATTATGGTCTGTTTTAGTGTCCCTGCATCAACAGTGGGAGCCCTCCAGTTGAGACGAGACAAGGCAGACAGAAAGTGTGTGTATGTGTGGGTCCATTCAACATATGTTTGGGGAAGAAAGATGTTTAAGTAGATGGTCAGTTGGGTAGCATTTAACTGAGCGTGGGCAGGTCTGTCCTCCACTGCTCTCCACCCTTCTGTCTTCTTGTGTACATAATCAAAGTGCTGCAGTGTGGGTGGAAGGATGTGTCCCCTGCTCAGCCTCTAACCCTTGCACCAGTGTGAACTCCAGAGACAACAGAGTAACCCACGAGGCCAGCTGTTCAGACACTTGCTCGGTTTGTGGCTGTATTAAAATCAATTGATTTGACAAATCACTATTTGTTCCATAGTGATTTACCCCTGTGATTAATCCACCAATGTACAGCTCATGGTCTGAGTTCGAGAATGGTTTCTACAGCATTGTTTTTGGTCTCTCAGTTTGATGTCAAACATCCAGAGAAAGAGGATGCTGACACAAGAATGAGTGGCACTGACTGATTGCAGCAGCTGTGCATTAAGCTGTGTGCGTGCATGTATTACTCACGTTGTGGGGGCATAAATCTGTTTACACAGTCATATTGTGGGGATTCACCTCCCTTATGGGGACAAAATGTAGGTCCCCATAATGTAAATCTTACATTTTAAGGTGAAGACTTGGGTTAAGGTTAAGGGAAGGGTTAGGGGTTTGGTAAGTAGTGGTTATGGTTCGGGTCTCTAGGAAATGAATGCAAGTCTATGTAATGTCTCCAAAAGTGATGGGAACACAAGTGTGTGTATGTGTGTGTGTGTAAGGAAAAGATAGTGGAATCAAGCGCCCCTTGTAATAAAATGGGTTTTCCCATGGACTCCTCCATCTTCTTTTGTGCCCCCACTGCTTTATAAATGACATGTTGAGCGTGCTCTTTGGCCTGCCATTAAAGGCAGGCAATCTAAAATGAGATCTGGTGGTCCTTCACAGAAGCGTCGATAAGACCAGCTCCACAGGTCAGTGAGCCAGATGAAGAAATAGGGAACCGGGGAATGGAAACAGCCCCCCTCTGACAGCCCATCCCGCTCATTTTCACTTCATTCTCACACATCTGTCACTCAAACACATGCAGCACGTGTTTATATGCACAGGTGTGTGTGTGTGTGTGTGTGTGTGTGTGTGTGTGTGTGTGTGTGTGTGTGTGTGTGTGTGTGTGTGTGTGTCTGTGTGTGTGTGTGCAGATGTGTCTAAATGAACTGGAACCTCAGTCACCACATGCACACAGCCAGGTGGTATCACACCTCAGGGAAATTGATAAATGCACATAAGCCATATGAGGCTCCACGTTAAGATTATTTAATTATATGAATGACCTAATTCTGCCCCCTTCTGTTTTAAAATTAGAATGGCAGCTGGAGGAAAACCCCACAGAGGAGCGCATTCATTGTTGGACTGCTCTGATTCATGTTCTTGTATCTCATCCTCTGCAGAATTGAATGGCATTTAATTAATGTTGATGGAATACAGATATTTAGGCACACAGCACATTTAGACATGCTGCAATTTTCTCCAATTCAGCACTGAGGGGCAAACGCTCCACGTATCTCTGCCAAGAAGTAGATTCTTCTTTATCGTAGATCTGATCGACTGACATCCTTCAGGCTAAAGTGACAAGAGGGTTGCTCTTTCATATATTAACATACGCCAAACCCATGTTTTATTATTCTCAGAACATATTTTTAAACAAATGTTGCACATTGTTTCCCATTTTCTAAGTCTCTTGAAATAAAAGAAGCTTAATCATTTAGATTTTGATACGAATCACAGTTTCTGCTGTGATTTAAGTATCTTAGTAACTCTTTTCCAATGAAAATGAAGTTGTGACAGTTGTGACTTTTGAGAATAATAAACCTGCAAAACACTTCATCTAAAAAAAAAAGGTCTACACACATGCCACTGAAAGGCAAAATCGCCCATTTAGTTCATATCCAAAAAGCCACTCATCAAAATACTATTTGATGAGTTTATAGAAAATACTTTTTGCTTCTCACCACCTCTGCTGTTTATCTGGAGTGCATGAATTCTTCATGCATCTGGAGAGCCTCTTCTAAGTGTCTCTTCTTTCTGTGATGAAACCTTGGCTACAAACACCTGATGTACCTCTTGGTAAACCTGGATTTAAAAGCAAAAACCTTTTCCATATTCATAACACACGCTATCAAACGATCACACTCTTGCAGCCTGCTGTTCCAGTCGTGTATTGTAAGTCTATGTGCCTGAACCTATGAACTTATGTAGCAATAACCAGCATTGATGCGTCATCTGACAATGGTGTATAACCTGTGAAGTCACTGTACTCTTCAGATTAAAGATGAAGCGTATGGTGAATAGCTGAGATTGCATTCAAGTGATGGGCTAATTCATTAGATGTGCTGGAGGGTACATCAAATGACAAGAATGTGCTGTGATTTTACAGCATCTGTGAAAGAAACTGTACAAGTTCTAAAAGTATCTGAAAGTCGCCTCACTAAACAGTTTTTCTCCTTTGAGTTAAGTGGTCTCCTAAATCTGTTGAGGCACTCCTAGAGCTAATCTTTTATAATCCCCTCTCTCTTTGTATCTTTTCTCTCTCTGCACCAACTGTCAGTGCTGTGTTTAAAGGGCTTGTGGGAGTATTAATAAACCGCTCAGAGAGTGTATTTTAAGGACACAACAGCCACAGGCTGAGTTTAGCTTGTTTGCGCTATATCCATGCAGCTTGGTCAAAACAGAAAGAGCAAAGTCTTAGTCAGTATACTTTTCCAACAGCAGCTCATTTTTTCCCTCAGTGATAGCACGCTGTGTCTGTGCAAGCAGACTGCAGGGATATACTTAGAGCTTCACTCCTGCTTTCTATCACTGCCTTGTTGTGGTGTTTTTGCTGACATATCTCAACAGCAATTGGAGGGATTTGACTTTCACAATCCCCAGACAATGAATCCTACTGACTTTGGTGGTCCTCTGACTTTTCCATGAGTTTGACATTTTTGTTTTTTAGTGAACAATAATTGAATTGATGGCCGTTAAGTTTGGAACAGATATCATGGCTCCAACAAAGACTCCTAATGAGATCAGTGATCCCCTGACTTTCCATCCAATACAACCAGCAGGCTGACATTTGTCGTTATATTGACGCGTCTCAAGAAATATTAGATGGATTTCCAAGAGATCTGGTACCTGCAAAAATAACAACGTTCCCACCACTGTCAGCTCTATTTTGTTTTTAGTGCTAATCAGTAAATATTAGCATGCTGGCACACTAAATTAAGATGAATGCTAAATTTAGGCTGTCCCTGTGTACAGCCTCAGAGAGCTACTAGCTGCAGTCTTGTATGTTTAGGATTAAACATGTTACAGTATGGTAAATATCAAATGCTTTACTAATATCATTACTTTACTACTAACCCTGCAACAAATTACAATAATTATGATAATAGTAATGTGAGATGACTTTTTCTTTTCAGCGTCATTATGAAGCCTTGAGCTGGCACAGTTTTAGTGTCCCAAGAGTCACATATGAATTTAAATGTTTCTACAGCTTACTATATCTATTTTGGGACTGGCATTAACATCAAAATCAGGTGGTGGGAACACATCTGAGGACTGAATATATGTTCCTCCAGTGGGAGCCAAGGTGTCTTTCCCAAAGTAGGCCTATTAAAAAATTAGCAAATGTTCAAAATTACTCTCCAAACTTAAACCTAAACTGTTAAAGTTGCTATTTTACACACGAAGTTCAGTTCACTCATGAAGTGGAGGCTATTATTCAACCTTTGAAAACAGTTGTAAAATGTCTTTTGTGGTTCTGGAGGGAGATCTCTGAAGTCTAAGAAAGCAACTTGATGGTGTCCTCAGCTTGAGCCTGAGAGCTTTAATAACACAAACATTTTTAGCAGAGAGGCCGTATGACTGAATGACAAAAAGAAATGGGTCATTATGAGACAGGCAGGGTCTAATGAAAGACATTATCCAGCTGCATTATTTAGCATTTTTGAGGCATGACTGATACGAGAGGCTATAAAGTCTGGATATCTCTGCTGCTTCACTTTTCTCCATTATGAGTTTTAATCTGTCTCTTGGCAGTCGCCCAACTTTATGGAAGCGCAGCACTGAATGTCTGGAAGATCCCTTTAAAGTCATCATCGTCCCTGCTCAGGTCACTCTCTCTGTGGGGGACTCACCTTTCTGTCAGTGAGTGTCTGAAGTTAATGGTAGGAGGTACACAGGATGGCATTAGGATAGCTTTTGTTTGTGTGGGTTAGGTAGGGCTTGCCATGTTGTGTCTTCTTTTGTTTTGTAGACTGAAGAGATCTGGACGGGGTGAGCTGTCACCATCAAATTAAAATGCATTTTTAGTGCTCCCTCTAAGCAGTGCAATGTACACATCTCATCATATTGATTCTTTCTAACATTTCTTCAGAAGCCCCTCCTCATCTTTCACTCCCTGACAAGTCCATCCGGGTGTATGTATACCCCAAGTGGTACAACCTCTACGCAGGTGAGTCCATTAGTCACACAGTGAGCTCTAATGTGACCGCTGATAAGATAAAAGCACAGAAGTTACTGCCGTGAGCTATCCTCCTTCACCAGCGATCTCACTGGTGCACTGATATTAAGTGTGTGTGCATGTGTGTGTAGCAGGTGTTAGTGGACGACAAGCAGCTCATTGGAAGAGCCAAAGAACAGAGCAGGAGGAAAGGGAAAAGGTGTCATACAGAAGGTTGTTAACCTTCAGACCAGCTGCACTCTTTGTTCTGACTCTGAGTTAAGCTGTGAAATTTAATTTGGCACCAAGACTCTGTATTTTCTTTTACACCTGCCTTTAACAGTGCCGCTTTCACACAGTGCATGCGTGGGATTTATCGCTGCTATATGGACAAAGCACAGAGAGCACATAGATGCTTGCGATGTCAAAAGTCAGTGAAAATCCTCACTGAATTTCGCTTGCTGGTCGAACATGTATTTTCTGTGGTATCGTCTGAGGTCTTTGATAGTCTATCCTTTTTAATACCTTTACTGTACATGCAGAAAAAGTGGTAACCTTCTTATTCTGTTTACCACTCTCAGCCTTGAGCCTGAAAAACTTGCTGTGTCACGATCAGTGGAAATAAATCACTGGAAAACAACATTAGCGGGCCCGATCTGCTCAAATCTTTTCACATTTTCAGTTCTGAGGCTGAATTTGTTCCTGCGTGATCCTCATTCAGCTGTCGGGGCAATTTGATTTGTGCCAGCACCTGATAACCTTTAGCACTTGACACATGAGCTGATTCCTGGAATGCTGCTGCCACTCTTCACCACCAGAGAGCAGTAGCCTATTAAAAAGAATAATAACACCACTTCTTTACCTCTACCGTTTAGATGGATCATCATGGCTGCATTTGCATGATTGATCTGCCTCATTCAGAGTCAGAGGGATGGAGGCGCTTCTTCTGTTTTTCTCACACTAACAAAATCCTTTGGTTATACTGTAGGAAAGCAAATAACCTGCAAGATACTCCAATAGGGTTTGTACAGCCTCATAGTTGCATCTCCTGTGACAGTAACTTCATCAGTTTCCCCCTTTTCCTCAAGAATATTTGGTCTCAGGAATAGAAACAACTTAATTTCTTCTCGTCTGTTGGCTTTTATTGTTATCTGTATTACACCCCAAAAGGTTTGTGTAATAGAAAAAAATTAAAGTGGTACTCTTAAAAAAACTGCCAAGAAGCAGAGACTTTTCCATTAGTTGAAAACGTTGTCTCTTCTGTTATCTTCTCTTACTACAACTCACAGTAACAAGAAAATGTTGTAAGAGTACTGTAACAAATTCACCTCGAACAGGCCACAAGAGCTGACAACAACCATTGCAAATTGACAATGCCTGCAGGGCTGAGGGCTTTGTCTGATGTGTGATGGAGTGTGGCAGGCTTGTCCCTTATTAGACTCATCACCTCTGTGAAATCGCATGAAATAGAGAGAATACGCTCGGCGAGGGGCATGTCACAAAGCCAACCAGCCGGAAAAGGTTTCGAACACAAGCTATAAACAATTCATTAATTCTTAACAGTTCTGAATTTCAGGTAAAAGTCTCACCAGTGAATATTAACCTGGGAAACATGGGATTCTGCAAAAGTAAAGCTGGTAGTTGTGAAAGAAATAGAGCGTGTCTCAAAGGAGCAAAGTGGTTCAGTGAAAGTCTGTCTTTTCTCACAATTTTCACAGCAATTAATCTGAAACAGATTAACAGAAACAGCAGATATTTACCCAATTGCCCTCAAATTCATAATAATATCCTTGCTCCCCTAAATGAAAGGCAAAACCCTGCATGAGCACAGTCATCTGTAATGTAAATGAGTGTGTGAGACACAGGAACAAACTGACGGTTTCACCAGACAGTAAACGTTTACCAGAATGGCACTTTGTGTAAACTCACACGGTCATTGTGTTGATGATTACAGAGCAGCGGCGGCGCTGAGATGCCTGTTTGGAGAAAAGAGTTTCTGGTGTGTCCTCTGAATGCCTACTTTTCACGACTGTAATATGGGAACAAAGACAGACCAGATGTGAAACTGTATGGTTTGTATGTCCTTGTGTGAATGTGTGTGTGTAATGGTGGGGGTTGAATGGGGGTTTCTCATTACACTGTTAGCTGACCCAGACAAGAAGTAATTGCAGCTTGGTTTTGCAGTGTGGTAAAATCAGTGGTTTTGCATGTTGAGCTGTTGCTTTTATGCATTGGCCACCTCAAGAAGCAACAGGTTCTGCATGGTTATGAAGATAGTGAGGACAGAGTGGAGAGTGACAGGAGGAAGGCTCCTTTCATTGATGTTGAGTGCTGAAAGCTTGAGAGTAACAGCTGTGTGGTGGATATGCAAGAGGACGTGGTGGAAGAAGTGTTCAGATCCTCTACTTAAGTAAAAGTACTGATAGCACAGTGTGCAGATACAAAGAACGGTCCTGCATTCAAAATGTTTACTTCAGTGAAAATACAGATTTAGTAGCAAATGTATTTTACTATGCAGAATAGCCCATTTCATATTACTCACACTGGCCTGAGTTATATTACTGGATTAATTTTCTCGATGCATTAATATGTAAGATGCATTTTAATATTGTAGCTGTTTGACTAGAAACTAATTCTAACTTCTTCATATGCTGTCGAGCAGTTCAAACTATTTCAATGCATCTTCTTTTACACCGATCAAATGTTTTATATGTAAAATATTCATGTGCAAATTAACTGCTATACAGCTGTCAAAATTTAGACGAGTGAAAATGGTTAATTTCCATCTGAAATGTAGTGAAGTAGAATTATAAAGTAGCATAAAATGACAATACTCAAGTACAAGTAAAATGCATACTGGATTTATTTCCACCTCTCTGTATATGCACAGGAAATTCTTTTCTGTGCCTTAAATGTATTCGCTGTATGAATAGATTCACAACATGTGCATTATTCATTGGAGTTATGGGTCATTAATTTAAAATACAGAGTCATGTTCTCCCAAAGCAACACAACCAACCCGCTGCAATCAAGATGCAAAACAAGGAGCTTATCCTAGGGTGATGAACTGCGCATGAACTCGAACCCTGCTGGACATCTGCGAAAGCATAATCAGGAGTAGAAAATGTCCCCAGAGGCAAAAAAAAGAGAAAAAACAAACATCCACTGTCACACTCCTGCTTTGTCATAGCATCACAGATTAAAACTCCCACCTCTTGATTCTGGTGGGACAAAGGTGTGTGGGTGGTGAGAGTGTACAAACGAATTTTCTCAGTGCAGTGCAATCACATTTTCAGGGGGCTCGGCCTCACTCTGAGACTCTATTGTTTTCTTAACAGTTATTTTGGGACTATTTGATGGCTTTTTAATGGTTACTCCTCCTGGTAACCAGGCAAAGCCATTTGACCAAGCGTCCCACAGCTCGCCTCATACAGCCACAGGGCAAACAGCAATAATAGTTTCATATTGACTTTAAGAATGACACAAATATGTAAAACTGATTTAGAGTAATCTGCTCTGGTGAGCTCCTGCTGCTGAATAACAATGTGTACAACATTGGTGAATATTCATTTGGGTTTAATGGTAAATGTGGGTCCGGCTCATCACAAAAAGCCTATTCAAATAAATTAGCTTTTATGATTAGCAGGGAATGTTTTTTTGCAGCATGTGTGCCAAGATGTTATGCAAATGTAACAATCTGATGGCTGCCTAACCCTCATGCTGTCTCATTACCTGACAGTTTGGAATCTTTTACCATCCCGTACAGGCTCAAACCCCAGAATCTCCATGTGTGGCCTTATCACAGCAGAGCAGCTGCTGTGCAGAAGGAGCCCCGTATCCAGCACTGTATGAATATGTCATAAATCCAACGCTGGACTTTCCAAAAGTTTCAGTGTGCTTGGTAGGTGATAGAAGCGGGCTGCAGGGATGAGACAGATATTTGGCACTAATTAGCCAAATGGGAACAGACCAAATACTTGTTAGCAGAAATCCAGGGAGTCAAAATAATGGGAATCGCTTGGAAACAGGTGCTGATCAGGCCATCATTATTGATGTTTTCCTTGGAAAATAATTGTGTGGGAAACAAACGTCACGGCTTAAAGTTCCAGGTGAAAATGTTCACTAGCCTCTAATTTTGTTGACTTAATAATGATCTTTACATCCATCCTTTGTTCCCCATAGCTGCCTCCGTCTCCCATCAGACGTTGGCATTCAACATAATCTGTCTAAATGTACTCACGTCTCACGGTGCAGATCTAACAGGCATGTATCTGAATGCTTTCTCTCATGTAAAGTCACAAGAAGAATATTCCAGCACACATAAAGGGTATGACAGCTGGAAAAGCAGGGGGTGCCATGCACTTTGAAATAACAAGGCAGTAGAAGCCCTCTAATCACCTGGCATTTTACACGTGGGTGGTGGTGGTGGTGGTGGTGAGTCAGGAACAAAAAGTAGTCACAAGCAGTACTTCTAAGGTTCAGGCTTATGTATGAGGATTTTAAAGACTCAAGGCTGTCAGGTTTGTATGAACAGTGTGGAACTTTTAAAATATTCATGTTTGAAACTAGTTACCAGAAAAGGTGCCTTCACTTGGATTATAGCAGCTATATGAATTCGCCTGATGATGGTGTTAGTATGAATTGTTATATATTCATGCAACTGATACTCTCCCCTGCATTTATCAACTTATCTAAGTTCCTGAAAAGTACCCAGTAATCGTTCAGACTGCACAAACTTTAGACTGACTTGTATTTGATCAGTGGCAACCATGCTTTTTATCTGACCTCAACAGTTGCCGAAGCCACTGCAAATCCCTCTCCACGAATGCTAAGCAGCAAATAATATATATATATGTGTGTGTGTGTGTGTGTGTGTGTGTGTGTGTGTGTATATATATATTTTTTTTTTTCTTCAACAAAAGTGTTTCAATGGCAGAGAAGTGATCACATCAAAAAGCCTGTTTGCAGAGCAGAGGGAGCAAAGAGGGTTTATTCTCTCATGACTCAGCCTTGACAGATGTTTTAACTTGCTGCACAAATTTCCCCCTAGGACCACCGAGGTCTAGCAGGATAGATTTTTAGTCTTAAAAAACAATTTGCAGCATTTTTTTGGTCCCTGACAGCCGAATGTGTATTTCACATCCCAGTGCTGCTGCTTATGTCAATACTTTGGATTGGGTTTTGTTTTCGCATTACTATATTTTACTGACCTAGACTGACAAGGAGAGGGTCAGTCTTTCTCCAGCCTGCTGGACAATGGGAGATTTGTGCAGCATCTTTTTCTTGTTTGAGGGAAGGCCAGTGTGTTTCAGAGGCCCACATTCAACTGCTTATTCCCATTAAAATAAACAATAAAATTAATGAATGCATACATGAATAGCAACTAAACTTTCACTTCTATCACCTTATTCAAACTAAAGCTTGTGGAGATGTGTGTGATTTTATTTAGGGAATAAACCCCAAAGTTTGTCTCACCAGTATCACATCTCATCCATATTTTAGCCGTACATTAAATAGAATTTTACTCTTTCATTTGCTCTTGGTGTAGGGCTGTTGCCATTGCCATAGTCAAAAAAGGTTTAAAAAAAAAAAAAAATTAGTAAAAGTTGTAAAGTTAGGTTGGAGGCTCTATGGATTTTTGTTGCACTCAAGGTTGTCAAGAACTCAAGGAATACCAAGATGTGCTGCCAAGTCATCTGTAGTCACTGAATATGTATCAATGAACTTTTATTATTATCATTTTTTGAGAGTTATTGGACAGTCTGAGAGAAGAGGCAGGAAGAGAGTGTGAGAGAGGAAGACAGATGACATGCAACAACGATCCATGATCACACTGCAACCAAGGACTTTGCAGATAGCCAGTGTGTGTCTTATATGCCCCTGAGTTTTATTTTCTGAAGATGTAAAAATTTATTGTGAATGAAGGTTGGGACAGACAGGCCTGCTAGTACATAAATTATCTGTGTTAAAGTGAAAGAGACCAATGGTTTCATCAAAAGACTATCATAAGATTTGTTTTTGTTTTTTCATTGTTATAATGAATCTGTTCATTTTGCCACCTTTTAGTGGGATAAATCTGCTTTTATCATCAAAGCAGTAACAGAGCACAGTTAGCCCTCTTAGTGAACTTGCTCTTTCAGACATGGCATGAAAATACTGACAATCTCTGCAGCCCTCTGGGTTAGAATTTTGACATTTCTCACAATTTCATCAGTGTCTTCATGTCCACAGATGACATAATTGTATGATCTGTGTAATATAGAGTGCTCATGAGCAATACTTAAAAAGGGTGTTGTTATTCAGGGCAATAATGCCTTTAAATCCCTTGTTTTATCCTGTATTACAAAGAATAGCCCTCACACAAGAAACTCAGTAATTGCTCTAAATGTAATGATGCGCATCTGTGTAATTCGGCTTATCTTCCAGTCCCCGCCTCCCCGTGACTGTCAGCTGAACTGCCCATTGGCGATAAGACTGAGGTAACAAACCCTAAAAATCCTCCAATATGTGCAGAGATGGGCGGCAGCACATTTACGCAGCCTCTCAAGTGTCTGAAGTTAAAACTCCTGCGCGCTATTCTCGCCGAGTATGTCGAGCGTCCGGAAGGATAGATGCGTGGGAGTCACCGCGTAGGCATCCAGCGGACTCCCGACACTTTGGGGGTTTTTACCTCATCGAGCCAAAAGACAGAAGCATTTTTCACAATCTTGGCAGAGTGACTGTTTTCGGATGGTTTGGATCACATCCGTTGCCAAGATGTTCCACAGACTTCTCCTGTGTTTTTCAGTAACAGGTATTGCTTTCGCGCAGCCTGACAGCACTGGATTATTTTACGCGCTGAGATCTGAACTGTCAGAAGATGCAATCTTGGTGGCCAACAACGGAATACGTGTGCCTTTCGGGAGGTCGGTCTTCATAGATCCCATCAATGATTTGGTGATTCAGACGCAGCCTGGAGACCGGTGCAGCATCACCGTCCTGGATAATGACCCGCTCTCACAGAGACCGGGGCATCTCTCTCCCAAAAAGTTTCCGTGTGATTTCGGTCCCAATGATGTGACATATTCTCACTACGGCTCGAGAAGTCCGGCAAAAGACAGAGTGAGGCTGCAGCTCAGGTATGACGCGCAAACCGAAACCGTTATTATCCCGTTTATGATGGAGGTTGAAGTAGTTTTTACGCAGCTAGAGTTACTCACCAAGAACATGCCTCTCATTGTCGATAATCTGAAAGGGATCAGTAACCCTATTGATAAGAAGATTTTAGAGTTCACTTATGACAGAGACTCTCATAAATGTGAGGTGGCATCTCTGACGAGCGGCAGCGCGATGCCGAGATACGGAAGACTCATTGATGGGGGGAAACTTTCCAAAATGCTGGACTGTGATGAATTCACACAAGCTGACATCCGCTATGAGCACACGTTCGACCGCAAGTCTCCCAACAGGGACTATGTTCCCATGGTGGTGGAGCTGCACGATAAAGAAGGCAACCTGGTGAAACAGGAGTATTTTCATCTTATGATTCGTATCAAAGAGGGCGAGGAAAACACTCCCCCCAAGCCCAGCTTTGTGTCCATGATGATGATGGAGATCAGTCAGTTTGTCATGACAGCCCTCACCCCTGATATGCTGGCTGCTGAAGATGCAGAGTCAGACTCAGATGAGCTTATTTTCAACATCAGCTCTCCCTTATCATATGAGGAGGGCTACATAGTCAGCACTGATGACAGAAACTTGCCCATCACGTCTTTCTACCAGAGAGACTTGCGTGACCTGAAAATAGCTTACAAGCCCCCCTCCCTGGACTCTGACACTGAGAGGATTTTCCAGCTTGAGTTTGAGGTGGTCGACACAGACGGGGCCGTCTCAGACCCCTTCGCTTTTATGATAGTCGTGAAGCCAATGAACTCTCTGGCCCCCGTGGTGACCCGGAACACGGGCCAGCTGCTGTATGAGGGCCAGTCTCGACCTCTCTTCAGTGCCCACAACTTGGAGATCAGCGATGAAGACAACCTGGACACCGTCACCATCACAGTGGTGGATGGGCTGCGCCACGGGGACCTCATGGTGTTCGGCTCTCACAGGAAATTCTTCACGCCCGCTGATCTTACAACAGGGGCTGTTGTGTACCAGCATGATGGGAGTGACACGTACAGTGACAACATTATCTTCAAAATGTCCGATGGAATAAACGAAGTAGAATTCCTTTTCCCCATTACAGTCGTTCCCACTGATGACGAGCCACCAATTATAAATGCAAATACTGGCCTGGTGCTATTCAAAAATCAGATGATGCCTATATCTCCCCTCATGCTCAGCGCTGCTGACATTGACTCTGAGGACTCAACTATTAAATTCACCATTGTTCCTCCCTTTTCTACTATTGGCACAGTGTTCCTGAGGCAGTCGGATGCCCCAGAAGACCCCTCCTCTTGGAAGTTCAACGCTGAGGATGAAGTGTACGAGAAAGAGGTGACAGAGTGGCTTCAGAAAGATATCACTGACGGGAAGTTGTTTTACAAGCACACAGGTCCTCACAACACAGATACCGTCATAGATCAGTTTGTGTTCACAGTGCAGGATGACAATGATCCCCCTAATGAGTCAGGAGAGACTGTGTTTATAATTCGGGTTTTGCCCATAGATGACATACCCCCCGAGCTGTTCCCTGGCACCACCCTGCAGATGACCGTTCAGGAGTACAAGCTCACTCACTTTAGCAAAGAAGTTCTGCGCTATACTGATTTGGATTCTGAGGATCGAGACCTCAAATACACAGTTATCCAACCCCCGATTGATACAGATGAAAATAATCCAGTTGGGTTCGGTTCTTTGGTTCTGACAGACAGCCCTGACACAGAGGTCACAGAGTTCACACAAGCTCAAATTAACCATCATAAGATCTCCTACAGTCCCCCGGATGTTGAGCTTGGAATTACAGCCCACGTCGTGCAGTTTCGTTACACTGTTGAAGACACGGCTGGGAACAGCGTAGAAGGAGCTTTCACTATCTACCTGCAGCCCGTCAACAATAAACCCCCTCAGATTACCAACACTGGCTTTACTGTTTTTGAGCGCGGTATGCACATCATCAGTATTGCTGAGCTAGACGCCACAGACCCCGATACAGAGATTAAACAGATTACCTTTACTCTAAGCCAGCCCCCTAAACATGGCCAGGTCCAAGTTGCATTCACTGAGCTGGAGAAAAAGGGGGTGTTCAGTCTTGAGGATATCTCAGAGGGGAAGATATCATACATGCATGGTGGGGAGGAGACGATGAGCGATGAATTTCAGTTGGATGTCAGTGATGGGATTCATGTCGTAACCGTGACGGTCAAAGTTAATGTAAAGCCTGTCGATGATGAAACTCCAACCATCAGCCTGCCTGCGGGAACAATCGGCTCTCATATGGATGTGCTGGAAAACGGAGCCACGGAAATCACGGCTAATGTCATTCAAGGCCACGATGATGACACAGATGACCTCCAGCTGACCTTTATTGTGGAAGATCCTCCAGTTATGGGTGAAATATTGGTCAAAGGAGTGCCTGCCACTAGTTTTACACAGGCTGATATAATTAATGGTGTGGTTGTATACGCACACACTGGCGGTGAGATAGGTCTCGCCTCTCAGCTGGACGGCTTCAATTTGACTCTGACAGACATGTCCGATGATTGGACGATTGGTGGCAATAAGGTCAACGGAGTGCACGTTCGTGTTACTATCCTCCCTGTCGACAGTCAGGCCCCTGAGGTTGGAGTCGGGATTCAATTCAGTGTCACTGAAGGGGAGAAAAATGGCATCGGCCCTCAGCACTTGAACGCTGATGATAATGACACTCCGTTGGATGATATCCTTTGCACCATCATCGTCCAGCCCACCACAGGCTATGTGGAAAATATATCACCCGCCCCAGGGTCAGAAAAGTCCAGATCGGGAACAGCTATCAGTGCTTTTACCATCAGAGACGTCAGAGAGGGGAATATCTACTATGTGCAGAGCATTCACAAAGGGGTAGAGCCAGTGGAGGACCGGTTCACATTTAGGTGCTCTGATGGCATCAATTTCTCAGAGAACCATTTCTTTCCAATTGTTATCATCCCAGCAAATGATGAAAAGCCGGAGATTTACTTGAGGGAGATAGTGGTGATGGAGGGGATGAACATTGTCATCGACACTCCGATTCTGAATGGAGCCGATGCCGATATTCCACCTGAGGAGCTGATGTTCATCATTTCCAAACCTCCAAAACACGGTGCCATTTTAAACCAGCTATCCACAGGCTCAGTTTTGGTGACTAATTTCACTTTAGAGCAGATTAGGGAGGCATCAAGTATTATTTATGAGCATGATGACTCAGAGACAACAGAGGACAGCTTTGATGTCACTCTGACTGATGGAAAGTACTCTGTGCAGAAAACAGCCATGGTTTTGATCATTGCTGTTGATGACGAGACCCCCAGGATGTTAATCAACGACGGTCTGGAGGTGGAAATTGGGGAGACCAAAGAGATCAACAACAAAGTGCTCAAAGCAACAGATTTGGATTCAGATGACAGCACGCTCACATATATCATCCGGTTCGGGCCCGGTCAGGGTCTCCTGCAGAGGAAAATCCCATCCGGGTCTCTGGAGAACATCACACAAGGCATGAATTTCACACAAGCAGAAGTCGACGCAGGGCTTATATTTTACACACACAGCGGTCAGGAAGGCATTCGAGACTTGATCAAATTTGACATCACAGATGGAATGAATCCACTAATTGATCGTTACTTCTACATCACCGTGGGCAGCATTGACATGGTGTTTCCTGACGTGGTCAGTAAAGGCGTGTCTCTGAGAGAAGGTGGCAGAGTGACGTTGACCACAGATCTTCTCAGCACCACTGACCTCAACAGCCCTGATGAGAACTTAGTGTTCACTATCACAAGAGCCCCCGTCAGAGGCCATTTGGAGTGTACAGACACTCCTGGGATGCCCATTGTGTCTTTTACTCAACTCCAACTGGCTGGCAGTAAGATATACTACATCCACACCTCAGACGATGAGGTGAAAATGGACAGTTTTGAGTTTGAAGTCACTGACGGCTACAATCCTATTTTCAGAACATTCAGGGTCTCTATTGTGGATGTTGATAACAAGAAACCAGTTGTGACTGTGAATAGTTTATTTGTCACAGAAGGGCAGATTAAGCTGATTACACCATTTGAGCTCACTGCTGAGGACCAGGACACATCTGAGCGGCTGCTGAAATTCACTGTCACCCAGCTGCCTGTCCATGGTAAACTCCTCTACAACCGCTCCGCGCCCGTCACCAGCTTCACCAAACAAGACCTCAATGAAAACCTCATCAGCTACAAACACGACGGAACCGAATCCTCAGAGGACTCCTTCTCCTTTACTGTCACTGATGGCACACACACTGACTTTTATGTTTTCCCGGACACTGTGTTCGAGACACGGCGCCCTCAAACCATGAAGATCACCATTGTGGCGATCGACAATGGCGTCCCCCAGATTGTGGTGAATAAAGGTGCCCCCTCTATGAAGATACTGGCCACGGGTCACCTGGGGTTCCCCATCAGCTCCAAAGTGCTGAGGGCAGAGGACAGAGACAGCAGCTCGGCCTCTCTGGTGTTCCACATCACCACCCAGCCCGAACATGGTTACATCATTAACCTGGGACAAGGAAACAACTCCATCAGCACATTTAGTCAAGGTAAGCCCTGAAAAAAACACCCAACTGTGTTATGATATGACCTTTACATGAATGTTGCACATGGATGGCGTAATCAAATGACAGCAATTTTGTTAAGAGCTGTTCAGTGGCCGGCTGAGTGATAGTGGACTCCAGAAAATAAAGGGTACTAAAATGTAATCTGTCATGTCTGGTAAACAAATTACCTCAAAGGATATTCCACTCTCTAATATAATAACAATTATTACAAATTATTACATTACTGTCAATCACATAAAATGCCTTTCAGTACTCAACATTAATTTTTTTAAAGTGCTGATTTACCCTACTGTGCGATACTCTTTAACCTCAGAAAAAATGTTCAAGTTAAAAAATCGCTGCAAAACTCTAAGTTCTGATTAATTTTTCACACTGCCTACCAAAGATTTTAATTTATGGAGTAATAATTATTCATATGTGTGACAAGTGCAGGCTTGGGAATTTCAATAGTTAATTTGTGAGCCTGATTTAGATGTGCCTTGCTCATCAAATCATAATTAGCAGACCAAAGTTAGAGGCTGATGTTTCGCGCAAATGTCTTGTAGACGGTTAGAGATGAATAATTTATTATTTCTGCATCTCCGGGGGAATGTTCACATCTGATGTTCTCTACAGTGGTTTGTTAAATGAAGCAGGACCGAAGTAGAGGATCATGTGAAAAGGTCAGTGCAGACCTTTCAGTGACAGGATGGCATTTGACTTGCAGCACATTCTGATGGTTCAGTTCAGTTCGAAACAGTTTATTGCAATGTGTGATCTCAGAAATTCACATAACAAACTGAAACTTCTTCACAAAGTACGCTTCCGTACACCGCCAACACACACAGTGAGATTTGCCACCTGAACCATGAATTTGTCAACATTTTGCTTTTGTGCATGCCTGTTTATTGATCATGCAGATTCGAGAGAACAATGCCACTGATTGAGGTTTAAAGCGATGCAATCAATGCACTATTTTCATATCACGCTGGGGCAATTATGTGAACAAGTAAGAAAATTCACCTGCTCTTGCCACAGCTCGGCACAAGCACAGACAGGGGCTGAGAACAGAGTGAAAAAGAGCTCTTCAGTCTGCAGGAGACGGACACTTCTGACAGCTGCTGTGCGGCTGAAGTCTCTGAAAAAAAAAGGGCACAGATGAGACAGGAACGGGGCGAGAAAGAGAGGCAAAGGGGCAGAAGAGGGGCCAGAGTGAGCAAGTAAAGTGGAGAAAAAAGGGGGAGAGGAGGGGTGTAGGTGGCATGAGAGAAATAAAGAATGAGGGAAGGGGCGTGAGAGAGTGACTGAGAGAGAGCAAACAAGCTCGTCAGAAGAATCAGTCAGGTGAAAGAGACAATCCCTCGCTTTTTATTTACTCATCCTATTTCCAGGGCACATCCCATGAGGCTTTCTCTTTAAATATTTGATGAACATCGTGGCCTTGGTTCACAGTGTTGACTTTATATTTGCAAGGTCCTTGGGTTCAAGGCTACGTCACAACACACCAGAGAACAACCTTTTCTTGCTGCCTCTCCTGTGCCACTCACGAATGTGAAAAGCTAAACAGTAATCTGAAAGAAGAACAATGCCCTCAGAAAAATCATTGCATAGTATATACATGTAAAACGCTTTTACTGTGCGTTTCTTTTGTCCGTGTCCCCATGTTAGAAGGGCAGACGGAGAATGACAGGAAGCCACCTAAGAGGTTTAAGATGTGTCCCAGTCAGGAGTCAGGGGTTTATACTTTTATGAACCTCCTTCCTCTGCCATCCATTATTGAAGGAGGTGGTTTGCAGGGGCCAAGCCCTTTCACAGTCTCGATGATTTTTCTGCACTGCAATATACGTTTGTGGAGAATGGTGGAAAAAATGCAGGCAGAGCCCTGTAATTCAGAGAAGTTCAGAAAACAGCTGTGGAAGAGTAGGTGCTTGCCGCAATCCTGTTTTTAACATTCTTACCCTCGTCTGTCATTAAAAGATCCACTGTCACCTGGTTTTCAGGGGTGTTGACACAGAAAGCTGGCAGGTTCGGGATTTAAAGGTTTTCTGTTGGTTTAGCTTGAGCTGTCTCGGATTTGAGGTTGTGGCCTTATCGTCCTGGATTACGGATGCATGACTTTCAGAATGCTCTCTCTGGTAGAAAATTGTTCATGCTGAGTGCTGATAAGGAACTGAATCAGTGTGATACTAGAGACCTGCTGTTACTGCAGCTGATATGGTGCTGAAGCGGGACAGCTTCCATCTTTGAACAATTATTTGACAGAGAGAGTGTTTGAACAAGGCATAAAGCCATAATGCAACTTCAAAGTGTGTTTGAGGATATTTCTGTGGCCAGCATGAATGTTTTTTTAATCTTAAAATGCAAATTGTTTCAGAAATATATATTTTTAATCTCGGCAAGGGCAACTCTCCTCCATAAACAATGTATAATTTAGCCATCACCTTGCTGTAAGTTGGAATGAGGGGATTGTTAAAATTTTCATCATGCATCATCTCACTTTGACACGACAGTGTAACCCTACAGATTAAAATGCGGAGCGGCGCCCATTAGCATTCTGTCATTAATTACATCAAAACCCTTGCTGTGGTTTACTTGACATTTTGATTTTTTGTTTGCTGTGTGACTAAACTTACTTTACTGTTACAGCTGACATAGATGACCTGAACATCTGCTATGTGTTACGGAAAGAAGAAAATGCTACTTCAGATCTCTTCCAGTTCTCCGTTGAGGATAATGGTAAGATTTCACCATTTTACCTTTAGCCGCTTCTTTTTACACTGACTGACTGGCTGACTTTACACTGCATGAGCAGCAAGGTCCTGAATATGCTGCGGAATGACATTTCAATGAAATGTTGATAGATACAAATTGTCTTAGGTGAAGATCAAACCTGTCACTTTTTGGGTATGGTATGGACTCTCCAACCTTTAGACTCCTCTCCTCGGGTGAATCTTAACTCTGCTCTCTTCTTTGAGTGTCTGCAGTAGATGTCAGGCTTCAGAGAATCACTCATTACTCACACTGTGACAGACCTGCGAGTCAGCCATCGAGCAGCATCTCAGCTCATAGGGAGTTTAATTTTGTCCATTGTTCCTGGCAGATTTTACAAACAGTTGTCTAAAGAAAATGTTTGACGTTTCTGTTGTTTTCATTCACAACCACCAGGTTAAATGGAAGGCATCCCCATGTCAGCTTCAGATGGCTGATATTTGGGCTGACTTCATTTAATTCACCATTAGCCTATGAAGCGATTTGCCATTCAGAACAGCTGTGCAGTTGCGGGTCAGAATATCAATTTCTGACAAAAATGTGTGTAGACCAACAGAAGCTTTTTTTGTGTCTGTACACTACAAATGATGCTGCATCATATTAGCTTATTGGCGAAGTGATAAAGGCATCCAGGTTCATCAAAAAATAGAATATTTATTTTCGTGGTGCTGAGATTAACGCACATCATTTTCACAGTTCAATGATTTAATGAGACTGCCTGTATAATTTGTGAATATGACTGCAGGATGTGTCAGGTAGTATTACTGTATATTTTGTCTTGATGCAAGGCTGATTTCTCAGGGGGTTTTTGGCAGCATAGAGAAGAAGAAACTTTGAACAACATGTATTGAAAATACAAGCTACACGAGACATATGAAAGATCAAAATAGGTTGTTCAGTCTAAACTGTGCTTATGTCAGTATTTTAACTTTTTTGCCTCTAGATCAGAAGAAGTCCTGTTCATTTTATGACCAACCTCTGATGCATTTTAACTGTCATTCACTTCCTGATTTATGCACATGAAATGGCCACTTTAAATTCTGTGCATTTTGTTCTATGTGTCTACTTGCACTGTGCATGAAATCAGCATCCATTTACCCAGGCAGCGGCCAATTAAGCAATCAGCGACTGGGAGTCTCGTATAGGAAATTTCTGTGAGTGAAGGAGAGCTTAAGAGGCGGTTGCATTTGTCCGAGTTCAGCAAGCTCCGGAGAGAAATCCAGATGTTGTAACAGTGGGACAGAAATGGTCACTAATGAAGTAACAAAACTTCAAAGAATTTTCTGTGCGATTTTTAAGTTGTATTTTTTTCTCAACTGTGCAATAACACTATTTATTATCCATGTTGGCAACAGTATTTTTATAAACTGTATGTATTGTAAATATACATAGACTCGTGAAATTCAATGTCCTTTCTATGCAACAGCATTTCTCAAGTGCAGTACAATATATGACATTGGTAGTTTTCTCATAAGAATAATAGCAATAGTATTTTTTATGGGCAGTAGTATTTTATATGGCATTTAGTATTTCTATAATCTGTACATAATCTACATACACACAGCTGATTTTATATTCTATATCCTGTATGCTTTTTATCATGACTCTTCTGTGCCTCTGTTTTTTTTTTGCTTTTTGTAATACTGTAACAACTTAATTTCTCAGCTGTGGGATCAAGGGTTATCTTATCTTATCTTATCTTATCTTATCTTATCTTATCTTATCTTATCTTATCTTATCTTATCTTATCTTATCTTATCTTATCTTATCTTTTTTCTTACCAAGGTTGACAAAAGTCTTTGGGTATTCATATCAATTGGCCTTGAGAAAAGCAATGCAGTACAGACACATGGAAAGACAGGGTTGTCTGGATTTTGTAGAGTTCGTAGAGTTTGTAGTGATGGTGATGCTTTTAAACATTCAGATAAGGGTTTAGTTATTACTTGCTTCTGCTCTCATTTTCTTATTTTTGAGCTAATGGAGTGGTGCTCCTCCATTGTCCGCTGTCAGAATACAGGTTAATTAGATTTCCTCGACTCCACCACGACCTGACCATACAGGTACAAATGAGCACCTACTTATTTGTATGAAATGGACTAAATCCACCAGATGAAGTCACACTTGTTACACAAGCGCCATCCATTTTTTGTGCAGTCCTCCCTTAAATGAACAGTTAAATGAAGAGGTGCACCTGTGTCAGGATTGCACATGTGTTCATGCACAGAATGCGTTTGGAACAAGTTGCAACAGCCTCTCACGTCTCTCAGTCTGTTCATTTTTCCTCCTGTATGATCAGATATGATGGCCCTGCATGAAACACTAAGCACTCACAGAACAATTGATGTAGAGTCTCGTAAGCCTCCCATCATTGGGGTATTTAAATTTAATGGACTTTGTAGAGAAAATCCTCACATTCACACTCACATTCAGAAACCAGTTAAATAACACCATTGCTTCTCAGTGAATCACAGGACTAAAGGACTATGTATCATATAGTGTCGAGATCATAGGCCTTTTTTCAAGGTAACTTTGTACATGACAGGGCTTGGTTTATTCTTCAGTTACAATGGGATATAACACTTCTGTTCAAATGGTGATTCTCTCCTTATGCTGTATCCACTGACATCCAACAATTAACTGTGCCCTCCACATTACACAAGAAGAGAGCCATGTATTGCACACTTTCTGTCTGAAAATATGAACTAATGGTTTTGTGAATTAGCCCTAGACCCATTTTTCAAAAGTGTTTTTCATACTGCGGTGCTAATGCACTTAGAACAAAGTGCTAATGCATAGAGGAATAACAGATTCTTTATGCACATGAAAGGAGAAACACTGACTAATTGATTGTCCGTGCTGCTGTAAAGTTTTTTTTCTTTTTCTCTGCTCCTGGCGGAGGCCTTTGAAAGGAGATCCCCCAAACTAAGTTCTCCTGCCTACAATTTCCAGAAAGGGGGCATGAACACAACATAATGATGTACATGTAAGCAGGTACACCTACATTTATAGTGATGTGTTAAGACACTTACCCTGATGAGCACTAGTACACACTCAGATAAACAGTCTCACAGATGCATGCACAGCAGAGCACAGAGGGGTAGCTGTAGGCTAAGGAGCAGTGGAGCCTCCAGCACAAAGAGGTGTTTGATATTTAAGAGCCCAGGAGCAGCAATGTGGGTAATGAGAGCCCTGGGCGTTTGAGCTGGGCAGAGCTCCGAGGCAGCCACTGGTAATTACGTGGCCCTATTACAGGCTCATCTACAGGGGAAGAGTAGCAGGAAGCAGCCTCTGTCTCAGGTTAAGACAGGCTGGGATCACTATAGTTAACTGTAATAGGCTGGAACGCAGTTTGTTTCCCAGGCTTCTCGCTGGCTGTGGGATCCTCAGATAGTTATAATCGAGCAGCAGAAAACAGCACAAATTACAATGGAGAGAAAAAAAAACTAAGAAAGAACAGCTGCAAATCCCCCAATTGGAGAGGAACTAGATGATTTTTTTTTTTTACTTTTGCTTGGGAAACTACTTAAACGATCTATTGATTATCAGTGGTTCTTGATTATTTTCAGTTAATTGACTAATCGATTAATGAATTGCCCCAGTTCCACTTAAGAGGTCAGTTTATTGAAATTACAAAATCACATATTTTCTCACTTATCTCTATTGGTGCAAGTAGGTTTTATTTGTCCAGGTTTTGAGATATCTGTCTCAAAGACCCCTGTCACTGACACTATACAGTGTAGTTGAATGGTGAACAGCACTGAAAATATACATTTAAATCTCAAAGCAATGTCACAGTTACTCTATATATCCCACAGATCTCACTTTTTTTCTGCAGATTATCCAGAGTAACCTGAACACTGTGACTGGAAAGAGATGCGGCAGATGAATTTTTTAAATGTAATGTCTCTTTGCTGTTTGCACCACCAACAAAATCCCATTCACCTCCTTGAATTTGGGTAGCAGCGGAAATCTCAGAGATGGATATTTCAAAACCTGTGGGAATAAAAACAAATGTCTCTGCATGGCTAGATTCCGCTGAGAGTCAGTGAGAAAACATGCTTTTTTTTGTAATCTGGATGAATTTGCACATTGTACATGACTTACAGGCACAGTATATCATAGAAATGATTATTATTCACACACAGAAAAATGAGAAGCAAACCAGCATTTTTCCCCTCGACCGCTCATCTCTTCTCATCTTTTTTCTGTATGTTTCTCCTTCCACTGCAAACAATATTGATTGCTACAATAGAATCATTTCATCTCACCCTCACCTCTCCTTGCCCATGAGCAGCTCGACATACCACCACTTTATCTGGAGGTACAACAACAGTATATCCCCTAAAACCCCCCCTGCAGCCTCTACATTCCCATTTTTCACTGCACACAGTACACATTGTATGCATTTATGTGTCTTCACAAATGTATCTTGAATATAACAAAATGCTTTGTGTGTAACTTCTCCCTTGTAAGTGTTAGAAGACCAGTTATCACTGCAGGCTATTCTGCAATGGCTCCAGTTCTTTATCATGTCTTGTTTGTGCATGATGTCTGATTGGGTGTCGATCTGTGGTGCTTCTGTGGCTTTTTTTCCCTCCTCTCTTCTAAAGGCTCCTTTTTTTTTTTTTTTTCATAAAAGCAGCGCCAGCACTTCAGATGAAATGACCTCCTTGTGTTGCCCTCCTCTCTGTTAAATGATAAGTGTTGCAAATTATTTATGCACATGCAGACTTTCTTTCTAATGGAAGAAAGGAATCAGCCCCCGAAAAAAGAAATAAGTGAGTCAATTTTAAACTGCTTCTGTAATAACTTTTAAACTCTTTAACTCAACAGCAGAATGACTCACAGAGGCTGAGAAATTTCAAGTCAGCCATGAACACACTGAATGTAAATGGGATAATCCAGTTTTAGATGTCTGGATTTCCTTGAATTTCTAGAACTGAAAAGCAACCTTATTTGGTTTCCGAAGCTGAAACACAATTGATTGTGATAACGTTTCTCAATCCTGCTTTGGAGTTTAAATGTGAAAGAGCCTAAAAAAAAACCCAACACTTACAGGCTTAAGCTTGTTGTCACCAAAGCCACAAATGGAGCAGGTTAATCCCTTGACCTTTTTTTTGTTGTTGTTAACCTGTCCAGCAAAAGGTTACTGATCAATGCAGGATTGTCAGATAATACATCAGCATGCAGCACAGACTGACACACACGCTATCACGCCCCCTGGCTCCAGGAGAGGATTCTCTTTATCTGTCGGCAGTCAGGAATTTACTGTCACTCACTTCTCGCAGGGCCCAACTCTCCTGTCTTTATCCCCACCATCTTTCCCTTCTCACACTGTCACTCTCAGATCTCGTTGGACGTGTTTTTATTCATTTTCCATTCTTTTACCTCACTCGGCATCCATGTTCACGTGTATTTGGTCTTTTAGAGTTTTTTGTGCCTGTCTCGCCTTTTCCTTTCGAGGTACAGTCTTAATATTTTGCCCTCCTGCCTCGCCGAGTTTAATCTCAAAGCACGCTGTGGCTCATTGTGCCGAGTGTTGACTCTGTCTCAGGCATCAGGATTTGGATTTTACTGTCACACCCTCGCTGTCTTTTCCTGCTGTCTGTCCCCGCCTGCCGTGTTTGTCTGTCAGCGTTGGTGCTGATGGATCTCTCTGTTGTAGGATTACAGCACATTCTGCAGTTGCGAATGTCACTCCCGATGATCTGCATCTCATTAGAGCGTTGAGACGAGAGCGTGAGACTTGTTGAGAGATGTGACGGGATTCTTCATCATGTTAATCATCTCTGATTCTGTATGTCTCTCAATGCTTGACAGCCCACGACATGTAAACACACGAGCACGACCAAACGCCCTCTAATCTCAAGAATAAACAAAAAACTGTTGATCTTTTCAGCATTTATTTTGCCACTAAGTGTTCTGATTTACATTTTTGGCCACATTGCTTCCAATTACCGGCATCAGTTTTTCTCTTTTCTCATCTTTAGTTTGTCTGTTACCTTCTTTCACACAGATACTTTACTCTTTTTTTATCTTCGCAGTCAGTTTTTGTCATCTAATTTTCACCCAGTGCTTTCGTCTTCTTACATTTTCTCTAATCAAAAGGAAACAGTAGGAAAGTGACAATTGCAAGCGCACATAAAACCTCATTCTTTGCGCATCATCCTCACTGTCTCCTGCTATTTCATTTTTAATGATTCTCAATGGACCTTTAATTTATATTTACATAATTTAAGCATTACAATGTAAAGTGGTACTTTATTTGCGTTCTTCTCCTCACATTGCAGTATAAAAGTACACAGCACTCTGGAGCCGATATGAGCTCTGCTTTATTATTTGTATTTTGAAACGCTTTAATAAAAAGCATACATCTAAAAGTAAACATTAATGCCACTGAAGCAAAAATGAACATTTTCTGGCATAACTACATTTTGTTTTAAGGAGTCGTAGGAGATAATAGAGGGAAATTAGAGCAGAGGGGAAAAAGTAGGAAGGAGAAACAAGAGATTTCAGTAACTAGTTTATCATCTCTGCGCTCAGACACAGTTTGCTCTCTGGAGTGCCAGTAAGCGTCCTGAGATACATTAAAGTCATCCCTCTGTTAAATATTATATTGGTGGCATGGGGAGACTTGTGCTGAAGCTGGAATGATCGGTGTGCTGGAGTCCTGCCTCTGTGACGAGCACACAGGAGAGCATTTGCTTTTTAGGTGGTATCATTCATACGACATTCAAGCAGACATGCAGGCACTTACACACAGATTCAGACACGCGCAACTGTACGAGTACACACACCTCATGGAAACCACCGTTTCTTTGTCCTCAAGCCTTCTGCCTCTAAGCTATGCCCAGGGTCATATATGGCTGTCTTTGTAGACATCAGTGAAGAACCTCACGGTTATTAAGTGTAGCACAGGAACTTCAAAGGAGTGAGGATTCTGCCCCAAATGTCAGTTTCATATGGTTTCATGTGCAGGGCCGCTTAAGGTGTTTCTGCAGCACACTCATGCCTGATGGCTGTTGAATGTAGGGAGGAAACAATGCATTATTCTGTCGCACGCAACTTTTATTTCCTTAGGGTGGGTGGGGGGGGGGCTGGGGCAACGTGGACCTCACTTCCTCCGTTGCCCAGAGGCACATACAGACACACACAATCACCTACACAGTGTGTCATACTCCATGATATGAACAGCAGCACCACCTTCTTCCAGGCATTTGGTTTGGTTTGACAAGTGATCGATCAAACACAGTGATTTAATAATAATCTCTACACATGTAAATAAATTAGCTACAAAGACTCCTCACCCACAGTGGCTTGAACTTGCCCTCGAGTTGAGCAGCATTTTAAGTGCTCAGGTTTGCCCACGGCCATGAATTCCTGGTCAGCCTACTGATATCTCACCGTGACTGCTATCATGCGAGTTGCCTTGGGGTGAAATGTTAGCATAATGATACACACACACACACACACACACACACACACACACACACAGTACAATACACACAGACATAGACATTATGGTGCTGCTAAAAGACGTGCAAAATGACCTGCTTTCAGTCTGATGTATGCATGGCCACACACACGCAGAAGAAGAAACAGCTGAGTGCAGAACCCATCCTAATCTTTGTGATCCGTTTTGCCACTAGTTGCACACATGCCAAACCTTCCACTGTTAGTACAGTGCCTGCCACACATCTGTCAAGATAAAAGGTATTGAAACATCCTGAGGGGGTGTAAGATATTTGTAGTCTGTCAACCATCAAAATTTATGGAGAGAAGCACTCCTGTCAGGAGGATGGTGCGTGGGCTCCTATTACTACTGAAATATTACTGGTGGTCTATTTTAGCAGTGTCGCAGCACTTCACATGCTATGTGCTTTGTAAAAAGGAGCATGTTGCCAACTGAATAAATAGCAGATTTAGCGATTACTTCCTAGTTCAATGTTTCTCGAAAGTTTTCCATGGTGAGAGAGATCATTGGGTTTGTTGGTTGCATGTAGCTGTTTGATTGCCAGTTTCACTGGGAGTAGGGGACTGGTATACAAAGGAGTACAGAAGGCAGATGGAGACGTAACAGTGAGGGAAGGGCCACGCCGCCCGCAGCAGAATAGATGTACTGAGCAGCAGACGGCATCTTCTTGCTGTGAAAAATTTCCTTTGATTTTGGGTGTGAACTCTCCAACGGCACACACAGACACAGCTGAAAGTCGAGACAGACCCGATTATTTTTTCAGACTGAAGCTAAGAGCCTAATCTCACATGTGTTTTGATTGAAAAAATACGTCCATTCATTTATGTGGTAGTGATGTTTCTGATCTAAATGTTGGCTGTTAGTACATGATCCAGCTGTTATCAAAGGCACAACAGTGCAGAGGGGGGTGGACTCATACACCTTCTGCCTTCTGAAAGTACCTTTAGAATAGAAAAGGTGTTTCTGTGTGTGTGCTACACGTACAGTAAACGTGAGCTCCGGCATGAGTCTGTGTTAGGAAAAGCATTTGCAGGGAATCTGATCAAAAGATTTAATGTGGCAATTTTGAAACCGCAGTTGCTGTCAGGTTGCAGGATGAGTGCTCTAATCCCTATTGCCCATTGGTGGCCTTTGACTGACTGTGTTATGTATTTAGTACTGTGTAATGGATTTTTTTATTGTCCCAAGAAGGAAATTTGTTGTGTGGCTCTGTGAGATGTAACATACAGCATAAAATAAGCAGTGGTGGAAAAGTATTTATTTGTTTTTCTTAAGTAAAAGTACTAATACCACTGAGAAAATGCTCCACTATCAGTTGAAGCCCTGCATTCAAAACCTTACTTAAGTATGTACTGCTCATTCTGCAGAAAAATGGCACGTCAATGTTTGACTATTCTGTATGCTGTTTTTGGATTAATATTACTGCTGCATTTATGCATATGTTGCATTTGACTGCTGTAGTTAAGACCGAGCTACTGCTTTACACTGTTGGATTGTTTAATTTACAGTAATGCTTCATATTGTAGTAATGCATCGTGTTTTTGTAGCTTCTGCTCCCTTTTGTAGATCATTTGCTTGTTCCTAGCAGCATATTCAGAAACAGAGCAGATATTCAGGCTTGTGTGTAGGTCAGAAGCATTTGTTTTGATTTTGAATGAATGATTGTACCTCCGTAGAAGGTTTCTTTTCAAGGACGAGGATTTACGGTACATATCTTTAGAAAGCGAAGGTTGAAGAGAAAAGGGGGTGTTGGTCACAGCAGGATGAGAGCTGGCACTGATACACTTTGAATGAAAAGACATTTAATAGGTAATAGAAATGGCACTTCCTGTGTTTTTTAAAAAGCTTATTTGATCTGCACTGCAGCATTTGATTTTGGTTGTACACCAAAGCGTTCCTGTTATGGTTACCCTGGAGGAAATTTTGAAAAGTTATATCCAAAATAAACTGAAAGAGATTGTTTCCTCATAAAATGTTATGGCAAGTGTTTCAGCAAATGGCTACAGTCAGTCTTCATGCAGCAGGCAAGCAGCATTTTCATTCATTTCAGTCGTGTTTCTGAGCACCAAAGGCATAATCCAGTATTCACTTTCCTCATAGCTCTAACTTTAGAGAAAGAGCTTGCTCGTTCATTGCCTAGTTGGTACGCTACCTGCTCAGCACAGTGTGGTGTTGGGTAGTAGTCTATAGTGAGTTTGTCACAGCAGGGAGGAAAGTGAGGTTAATGAGAACACTAAGACTGTACTGTATTGTAATTTGGGGGCGATAAAGCCAAAACAATGATCTAAAAGTGCTAGAAATATAAACATTGTTTCTGCATTGCTAGCTCTCATCTCATTACCGTATGGAGACTCTGGCAGGGGTTCACATCTACGTTTGTCCAAGGGCCAGAATTTTATTATTCTTCCTAAAAACAAAACAAACAAAATCCATAACGATAAGTAGATACTTAACTAAAAAATGCTCACAGACCTCTGCCGAGGAGGCCGTTCTTAAAAAACGTGTGAACCATGAATTACCGACTTTTTGGCAAGCTAATCAATGATCACTGTCAGGACGGACATGACATTAGATGTGCACATTTTCTGAATGTATTCTGCGAGCTGGATGGAAAGCTTTAGCAGGCCAGATGTGGAGTCAGCAGCTTAGTCTATGTTGTCTCAGACCATCTAGACCAAAACTAGAAGGTTTACATGATGACAGATGATGATGCTTTAAAGTGTGCACTATAATCCTGAACATATGTTGAACATGAGAAGCAGCTGTAACAAATTCTGGGTCACAAGCTTAGTAAGAGCATCACACAGACCATCTACAAAAACATTCTTATGTGTTAAGGTGAATTTCCTTCTGATTTTAACCCTTTTCTAAAATAGTCTCCTCTGATTGGACAGCTGTCGGCAATAACCCTGTAAAGTAGATCCTGAAACACAAGCCAGCATCAAAACTGTCGCATCAAAGTTTTTCTCTGCAGATTTCTCAGAGTGTCCTGATCCTTGAAATTTTCTGTACAGAAACTATGATCTCTAATTGGTCCAAAGGAAAAAAAACCCCTCGTGGTGAGTTTTTGTTTGGAAAGCCTTTGAAAGAGGGTGCAAAGTGAATTTGGCTCTATTGAGTCTGATTTCAAAGCTGCTGTTTTTGTATGGTCAGCACATGTGAGGCGCCTTTTATCCTGTTGAAAGGCTGGAGGAATGAGACAGTCTGAAGCCCACTGACTCAGATCCCTATTGTCTGTGCACAGCTCTTCACCTTCAGTGAGAGGTCACACAGAAGGACTGGTGCACACACACAAACATGCACCACAAACACAAACACAGACACACACGTGCACACACACACAGATTTCAGGCAGCTTATGCTGTATTTACTATCAGGGAACTGGGATGAAAGTCAAGGTTGCAGTGAAGTTGGAAGTGAAGAGTTGTGTGTGTGTTTACGTGGGTGTATGTGTGCAATTTTGTATTTGCGCCCACTAAGTGAAGCCTGAACTTGGCCTACGGGCTTTTTGGAGGATACACGAGCTCTGATTATATTAGCTGTCTCCTCACCTCGGCATGTTGTAGCGATGTCTGCCAAGCCAGATTGTGCTGAACTTTTCACCTCAGCTGCATTTTAACACCAGTGTTCAAGCTTTACTCTAACAGAGCTGTACCTTATGTGCACGTGGAGGCTCTCCTCTCCACCCTTTATGATTCTATTTTTGATATTTTATTGATTGGGATAGTGACACACTCTTATTCTACCAGAGTTTCAGAGTGCAGGATGAGTGACCAAGCAGCGGCACCTTTTTTGCACAAGGAGATTTGAACAACAATGCTGCCATTTATGACCTCTGTGATGATGGAGGTGAAGTGCTATGCTGTGTGTACTTTTAACAGCCCTACTGCTCAAGCATTTCAGAGGCATGAATGACTTGAAAGAACAAACAGCTTTGAAATCGTCCTCAATAGTGCTGAATGAGATTTCCTTTCCGACAGCCTACAAATAACGTTTGCACAGACAGTCCTCCACCTCTGCATTTCCCTCTGCCTGTAAAACACACACACTGAGGTGTTTAGTTTAGCATTCACAGGAATGCCATGCATAGTTAGGCATTGTTCATCTCGACAAAAAAGCAGAAAAAAGGAAAGCGTCACCCCCTTTTATTCCACTTTTACTATGTTCTCCTTTCCCTATCACAGAACTCCATCTTTTCCCCCTGCAGGTGGGTGAATTAGCCACACACTGCAGCATCCTGTCCGCTTGTTGAAGTGGCAGCAATTGAGTAGCTCTATTACTCTAACAAGACCATTTACCCTGCAAATCCTTCCTTAATAATACTAATTGGCTGCGTTGTCAGGATGATGTGCCATTTTTTTAACAAAAGAAATTACAGTTCAACAAAGAAAATTTTGAATTTAATTGTGGAGCACATGAAAAGCTTGACTGTTAGATGTACGATGGTGTGTAGGCAGATATTGTGTTTTTTATTTTTTATGAATCTGTAAATATTCTGCAGCAGATGTGTTGGGAACATTTGGACTACACACTGAAAATAATTAAAACACTTTTTCTTCATTACGGTTTTACAGTAATTGCCCCCTTCGGTCACAGAATTTCTCCTCATAGTTTCCTTTCCAGTTTTTGTGGAATATTGAGCCCAGCATTTGGTAGTTAAATCAGAGAAATAAATAGGCACAGACCCGCCCCAATACATACAGTGTTTCTGCAGAGATCTTAGATGATTAACAGCATGTTCACAGCACACAAGAAGCAACACATTCAGTCAGTCCTGGTAGAAAGATACCAAACTGCTAATGAAATGTTAATTACACGTTCACATTAGAAAAAACAGGATGAAAAACAGTCAGGAATAACAAAATGTATTTATGCTTTGTGTGTTTTGTTTAGGTGGGAACAAGCTGAAGGGGCAGCAGTTCCGTCTGGACTGGGCCTGGATCTCTCTGGAGAAAGAGTACTACGTGGTGGACGAGGAGGACAAGTTCCTGGAGGTGGTGCTCAGGCGGAGAGGCTACCTGGGAGAGACGTCTTTCATTGGTCAGTCTGTCTGTCTTTCTGCCTCCTTTCCTTTCTGATCCAAGAGGACATGCTCTGTGTTTTTTGCCACACTAGCAGGGTGCCTCTATTAACGGCAATGTTGGTCTGTCAACAACTGCTGGTTGGATCGCCTCAACATTTGATACAGACATTCATGATCCCCAGATTATAAATCTTAATTTTTTGGTCATTCTCAGCCATTGTCTCGAGTACCACCATGAGATTAGCACATTTGAATTTGACTGTGATGTCGCAACAGCTATTGGATGGATTACCATGAAATTTGGTTAACACATTCACATTTCCCTCAAGATGAATTAGAATGAATTTGAATGTGAATGTGTCCAGTATTTTGTTTTTGGACCAGATAGTTGCAAAATTAAGGATATTTCCACCAGCTTCAGCTGTACTTTCTGTTTTGCAAGCATTAAAGCCAAAAAGCAACATATCCATTCAACACACGCGATAACCAGATTTGTCCTCTAAGCCAAAGTAATTTTGTTTGGCCTTGAGCCATTTCAGTGTTTGCGAGAGGTGTTTGTTATGGGGGTGAGTAGGCTAAGTGAGATGGCTAAATCTGACCAGTGTGATGTCCTGCATAAGGGAACTCTTCACCCGGCACAGACAGGAAAACAATGTCAAGGAAAGTAATTTTGCCACTGCTTGTGAAGCAACATGGCATTTTCCTTGATGTGCAAATTTCACCTTTATTTGTCCCAGATGGACAAATGGTGTGTCACAGTAAGGACATGACTCAGGTGTCAAAACAAGTACACATCAAAAAGAACTAAAAAAAATACATTGACCAAGTGGATGCAACAAAATCCACAAAGTCGACTCTGACAGCATCAGAGCTGACTGAGCTTAAGTCAAGTCAATAATAAAATAGCATCGCTGATATCATTAGCGTCACAATTAACAGAAGTGCCACCTCGTCATCTCCTTGTCGCCATGTACAGCAACGCTGTAATGAATGTTGATCTGTTTATGTCTGTTTGACAGGCTCTGACACACTAAGCTGACAGTCAGCCATTTAGCACTATATGATCAACGACCACCGTACAGTCTGCCTACCACTTCTAACTTATAAGTGCCTGTTCGAGGTCAGCTGGTTTGCCTTTCCCCAATGTTAACTGAGGTAGAAATAGAAATAAATTATACTTCTCTCATGCATGCCGCCCAGTTGTTGACTGTAGTCTTCACAGCTGTGTTTTGCATTGTGAATCACAACTTATGTCAGTAGATGGGAGGCAAGGCGAGCCGATGCGTCAGTCGATCTTTGTCAAGTGGTTTTATGTAGGTGGGCTCCATGCGTCAGGGCCTTAAACTGCAGTGTAAAAAAAAACTGAGGAAGACATTGAGATCAGGCCAAACACAAAGCTTTATTCACAACTACACTTATGAAAATGACTTAGTGTACTGCTGACTTGGTGAAACATGCTCATCAAAGTCCTGTTCTCGGGAGAGTTTTCTGAGAAGCCGCTGTTACATTTGCTCCAAACTAGACCTGTTTTGCTCTTAAAAATTCCGCTTATCATCAATTCAACGTAGCCGTATAGGGAGCATATACTCTTAGCCTTTTAGCCATACTTGGCTGTAAAATGTCTCATCACAGCACTTGATAGTGACACGAGGAACGTGTCTTGGGCTGACAATAAGTGAATCATTGGAAAACTTAAAAATAAAGTGAGCATCATGCTGCCTGTGGCGCTCATCAGTGTACAACACACAGAGTGGGCAGAGAGCGCACTGTTGGCTCTGTGCTGCTCAAATCTCACATCCAGCCAGCTATACAAACATAATTGCCAGAGTTATTATTAAGCTTTCATACCAGCAGATGGAGGTGATTTTGTGCTGGAAAGGATGGCCCAGCATGTTTTTGTGCTTACAGTATGTATAAGTGTTGTGCAGGTTCGAAGGTTAAAAGGATGATGATGATGTTGTGCCTGAATGCTCCTCTTAGCCCTGACTTTGTCATGCTTCAGCACGTTCGCTCTGGGAGAAGCAGCACCTGAAAGCAGCTTTTCCTCCCCCCAACCACCTCTCATCATTATTCTGATCCCTGTTAATCTTTGGGTCAGGTGTTAGCATCACAGAGAAGCAGTTTATGTAAGCCTTAAGACTTATCTACCTGTGTGCGTGTGTGTGTTTGCTGGTGCATGTGTGAGCATGTGTGTTTGTGTGTACACGTGTGTATATGCGATTCCTCTCACGGTTTTGAGTGTATAACACATGAAAGCTTGCGTTTTCGCTCTCATCTCTTTGCACAGTTGGCGTGCGAGCACCTGGTTATCTCTGACCACACACACACACACAGCACATACATTCACTTTCAAGCCATCTTTCTGAATGAACGTCTAACATGGTATGTCAACGTGGTGCTTAAATGCGTCAGTGTGAAAGTGCTTTCCGTCTAGGCCCATGTAGCTACAACATGTTGAGCTAACATTTTTATGCATAAGTGCACGGTTTGAAGTGAGATTAAAGAGAAGGAATATTTACTTGTAACCTTCAGAAACTCTTTCTCCAGAGCACCAAACTTAAGTCACTCTGACTGCGGTATTTTATCTCACAGCCCATATAAAATTTGTATGTATGCTTGCATGTACGTATTTCTTTGTATTTGTGCATCTATATGCCCAGTGTGTACCGGTTCAGGCAATGATGATGAAATATAGTCTACTTTAGGGCAACCCAGAATGAAAAAATGAAACTGATAGAAGTCGTCTAATAAGTTTCATAGATTTCAATTTGCCGGGCAGGTGAACAGAGGACGGGAGCAAATAAACCAATAATAGAGTGGCGACATACTCGAGGTGGACAAAATAGCAGGAACACCACAAAGTGTAATGCAATCAATACCATGGCACCTTTGATTGATGTTTGGTGTGAACTCATTTTGAGGCTGTAGTTTGTGTTGCTGTTAAATCTCATTAAGAGTCAGTGTGATTGAGGCTCTGCTTGTGTTCCCCTTTTGTTACTTAATGTGCATGTGTTCGGCTCAAGTCTGAACGCTTTTGAGAGTTTTCCTCTTCCTCTTTGAGAGTTGTCCATCCATGCTTTTGCATTGTGCTTCCCCTTCTCCTTCATATCAGTCATTGTCAGTTTGCCATTAAAACTGATACTTACTTAATGTCACTCACTTGTGCCACTGCCTTTCTACTATTGATTTGCAGGGGATGGACAAAACAACAGGAACACATTTTGAGATGGGATGTTAATTCTTAAGAACAGAATCAAAGCCAAAAAACTTCAAAACTCTCCAAAATGTCAGAAATATCATGACAGCATTTGTAAACAATACTACTGCCAAATTTTGGGGACTGAACATACTTGAACAATCATAAATGTGGATAGAATCATCATATATAATATTTCCTGCAAATCCTCTGCAGTCAATGACTGTCTGAAGTCCATGACACAGATATACGATTCCTTTCCAGCCATGTTCACTTCTTGTTTTTGGGGTTTTCTGTCTTCAGTTTGGTCTTCAGCAGTGATGCACGTCGTCAGTTGCTGCCTTGTCTGTATGTTTAGGATTGTAGGACTTCAGATTTCAGAATTCAGTTGCCTGTCTTGTCCTGCCAACAGTCTATAATCCAAAGATATTTGATTTACAATTATATGAAACAGAAAAAAATGAGCATTTGAGATGACAGAACTTGCGAATCTTTGTTTGAAAATAACTTCAATGATTAATCAGTTAATACAATTGTTGGCAATTAATTGTATGTTAATTAACTAAGTGTTTATTGGATTGTTTCAGCTCTAAAAACGGCCACGAATCTGCTCTGCCAATATGAATATGAACACCCTCAAACATCCGTAAACCTCAAACAGCAGTTCAGAGTCGTTGTTTTGTTTCAGAGCCAATGTGCTGAAGTTGAACCACAACTATTAAAAACATCAGTTTAATAATGCTTTCTCACTCTCTGCAGGTGAGCTGTAAATGATGGCAGAATTGATGGTGGCAGTAGGTGACATGAGGGGGTTGCCGGCCTCCTTGTTAGTAAAATGGCCAGAATGCATCCCCCTTGTTAACCTGCCACCCCCCCCTCTCCATCCCGCCAGCAGCAGAGAGAGTGCAGAGTCAGAGGGGTTGTTTAGCTGAATATGTCTTTCCAGTCTGCCTGACTCATTCATCTTTAATCTGACCGAGCTTTGTGCAAGTTACAATCTATGGCCTCGACCATGGTTCTGAGATATCAGCTGTGCTGTGTATTGATAAATCCATGGTGCTGTCCATGGTGCTGAAGGAGCAGATGGATTTATTATTGCGCCTTTTTGTCTCAGTCCTGCTCTTCTGTTAGTTTAGTCTTGGATCTGCAATATTCTCTAAACTATACACTATAAATAATGACTTCTATACTATGTTTTAGGCTGCATACACTCTGTAGATATGTGTCACCTTCAGGATCAAAGTGACAAGTAGCGACATGTGGTCATGCAAGAGGATCATAGATAGACACACTGCTGCCTGTGATTTTCCTTTAATATTTCCATGATCATTCAGTTGCATCTGAAAATACACCTCCAGACCAAGTCACCTCTGTAACAAAATATTTAGCAGAGAAATGACATGACAGCTTCTACTATAGGGTCAGGGGTGAGGGCCAGGGCACGCCCACTGTTAGAAATATGCAAATTGTCTACTGGATGGCAGAAAACAACCCAGTAAATATAAAAAGAACAGAAAAATCAGACAAAGAAAGGACAAAATAAAAAGACGCATAGGAACCCCTGACAGAAGTAGACACTGCAGATAGATAGATAGATTGCATTAGATTAGGAGGGGATGGAAAAGCAGGGAGAGAGACACCCAGCGATGTTGTCAGAAGCTGGCTGCTGTTGCAAGGGCTAGCTGATGAAAGCTGCTGTGGTGCCTGGCAACAGTGGAGGAGAGCTGTTACACATGCTCCATCACAACAGGACGTACAGGTAGAGAGGATCAGTGATGGAGGACCGCAGAGATAGGATCAAGGTTCAAAGATGCCCCCGCAAAGCAGAGCTCAGGCAGAACGAGGCTGGAGAGCATGGGGTTCCGATTGGATTCTTCTACCACTGTTTTCAAGATTATACCTCACCTTCTCGCTTCCTGTGAAAAAAAAACAACACATAGCTCTCAACCTTCAGCTTAATTCTTCATATGTGTGTGCCCTCTGCCTCGCCTGCTGTGTATTCCTCTAATTGATTTCTGTCACATTTTCCTGTCTCCTGTGACACTGTCCTACTGACTTGTCAGCTCACTTAACCCGTCTCACCTTCTTTTTCTTTTCATCCGTAATCTCTCCTCACCTCATCTCGCAGTGCAGAGCGCTCGGTCTTTTTGTTCCTAACCTGCTTTTCTTCATCAAAGACACCATCTCTCTTCCTCCTGCTCCCTTACTGCCTTACAGCCCAGGGTCTGTGCCATAGGCTGAGTCTTATATCCTTCCTCCACCCACTCTCCATTTGTCATTTGTCTTATATCTGCCTTCGTCTCTCCTCTCTGTCTCACTCCAGAGCAGCGCTCGTTCGCTGTTTGTTCTCGCTCTGTCTTCTATTTTCTCACTTCCTCGTGTGCATCCTCTACTTGGTTGTCACCCATTGTGGTGCTTCTCCGCTGGTTCCTCTCCATCTTTGCCTTTGTTTCATCACATTGTCTTGCTCTGTTTCCTTCATGAAACCCTCCACTCTCAAGTCCTCATCCTCTCCGTGTGTTTCCTCTCTTTTGCTTTCCTTTCCTCCCCTTTCCCCTCTTCTTTCTATCTTCTTTGCTGTATGTGGAATGTGAGGAACCCCCGTGGGGAAAAAGATGGAATTGAATTCTCATTCCTCTTTTTTACCTCTCGCATAAGTCAAAGCTCACTCCTTGAAGACTCTTTCCCCTGCTTTCTACACTGTCCTTTCTGGTCTGTCCTTGCTCTGAGAGATAAATTGACAATTGTTAACAAGATGTACATTTGCCAGGTTAATCATCTCCTGTGGGACGTATTCCCGTGTCATTATTGTTGCCATGCAGGGCGGATGGAGATATCATTCAATTTCACCAGGAGATAATTGAAACTTTTGCCCCCCCGAACCTCTTTTCTAAAGCTCTCCACCTCAGCTGCCTTGATGTGAAATGACCTTTATGGTATAATGAGCATGAAGGTCCCTGCAATCATGAATTTCATGATGAATTGTATATTTTACATTCAGCTGAGCTCTGCTCGTGTGAAATAAACTACAGTAAACAAGAAAAGAAGACAAAGTTTGCAGCTATAAACAGAATTTGTGTGTGTTTGTGAGCAGCCCCTCGTATCTGGGAGTTTGTCTCAGTGTTTTATGGAGACACAAACACAAGGGACTGCAGCTTTGAGGAACAGCACCATAGAGATTAAAAGCCCTCGGGTGGTTATATTTCCACCTGCTGAGAAGGAACCCCAGTGCGACCCTAAGCAAGGCGTGTCTGTTCCCTCCAGGGAGTCCAGCAAGGATGGCGCAATGAGGTTCCACCTTTTTTAAGATCAACACTTCCTCTCACGGGAACGCAGGTTTTTCTATATGTGTGTTTTATTTGATGCAGGTCAACTGATCATCAGGATGAAAGAAAAGAAAGATAAGATCAATGTACCATCCACTATGAGGACACTTCTCTTTTTACTTCATTGCATCAATGCAATAATTTGATAAAAAACGTTTTTCGGGATCTGTGCATGTGTCAGTCAACCAGGAATGAAATCGCAGGGATGATATCTAATTCTTAAGACGTTAAGACTCACAGTTTATAGGTTGAAATTGAAATAAAAAAAGCATAAAAGTCTAATGAAGTTATTCAAGGTAAAACATGTAAGATGTGGCCAGAGTCACTGAGTTTCTTAAACATTGCTGGTGCTGGTGGCACAGCTTAAAGACGGTGCTGCTGGATGCTATACTAAACTGTGCAATACTCATATTTCTTTTATGCCATAATGCGAATTCAGTCTGTTTACTTATTTGTTATATCTTGCTTTTTTTTACTGATGTTTATTGCTATTGAACTCTGCCCTTTGCTGCTGTAGCATTGCAAATTTCCCCGTTGTGGTATTGATAATGGATCTTATTTTACGTCTGTCCAACCAAAAGTCTTAGATGTTGAACAATTTTTACATAAATTACCATGAAATTTGCTGTCATCATGGTCTTGATTTTTTTTTAAGGTGTCTGTGCTGACCTTTTCTCTAGCCCTACAGTCAAGCTGTAATTTAAATCTCTATAAGACAAATATAAAAATCCAGTGGCAGATTGCCATGGAATTTATTAAGCTCATTTACGCTTCCCAGAGGATGACTTCTTTGAACCAGAACTGGATGTGTGACAAAACTTTTTTAAGGTCAAGTGAGAAACAAGACTTTGGTTTAAGCTTAGTTGTGTACAGTATTGGTAGCATATAAATCGTACCCCCTGATGCTCTATACCAGCGGCGCCCAAACCTTTTCCCTTGCAGAGCCAGAACTGAAACTTAATGGTGGGCCATGGACCAAAAAGCAAACACCTATTGTACTGTATTGTGCCTGATGTGCTCAGATTCTGAAAATTAATGAATAATTAGGGATCCTACATATTTAAACAGCATTTTTACCTCAAAAAAACTAAGGGTTGTCCTTACTGAACGTCCATTAGTCATGTCTTAGATTTCCCTGAAAGACTGTCAACAGCCCACAGAGAAGCAGATGTTTGTTTGTGTTGTGTTAGTGTGGCTGCAGTGGGCAATAGCAGCATCATGAGCTTTTTCTTCAGAGACAAAGCAGAGAAAAGGAGAAAGTTGACATAAAAATGCCTTGGTGTGCCGTGTGGGATTGTTGACAAAAATGAAGTGAATCAGAGTGTTTCCCTCACTGCAGGTCAAATGCGAGGCAGTACAGCACTGCATTGTGGTCTGCTGTGGTGACTATCAATGGAAAATATTGGTGTCTACAGAGATGTATTCACTAGATTGATGTTTTGCTGTATGGCTGACAGATTCGCTGCAGTCAAAGCCCACACCCATTTACTCAATTTACTCTGCAGTTGGCTAGTTACTCTTGGCAAAAACAAAAAAATAGCACAAAAAAGAGTCAACAAAACACATTTATAACAATTTTGAGGCTTCCAATCAAATTGTTCCACGTTCCTGTTGGTGCTGGTGAATGAATGCAATCACAGACGGTCCTCACAGGTTCAGTAACACGAATGAGCGTGACTGTAAAAGTTTACGTTCCTGCGCGCGTGATTATTTTCAGCTTAAATTTTGCATAAAACGCTCACCTCTCAGATCTGACTGCGTGTATGATCTAATGTATCCAGTCTCATCTGCATGTGTTTATCGCTGTCTTTCTTCTCTGTTGGTGCAGGCTTTTGAATGTCTGAAAAAAGACAACAAATCCTTTTTTATTTACAGGCACATGCATCGGCCTGGCATGGCTCCTCGCAGCTTGTTCTCATGAGACACTGTGAATGTAGACAAAGGAATATGAACAGCATATTTCCAACTGTAATACATTATTGTATGGCTTATGCCACCTGGGCTTCCTTGATGTGTGTTTGATGTGAAACCCAGTGGCACCAGTGAGCTCTCAGACTTTGAAGAAGGTGTATCGATGAGCATGAATGTCAGATGGATCGTTGTAAAGTGGATTTGCATGAAAGGCCAATTATTAATGAAAGAGACAGTTGAAGGGAAAAAGGCGGCGACACACACACACACTCACACACTCACATGCATACCTCACCCTTGGGAAATAATCATGGTAGCTAATCCATCTCAGTAAGGTGGAATGTGCTTATTTAAATGCTTCAGTCACAAATTCATTTCACACGTTCCTGAGGCTCTGTAAGTGATCAGTGAAGAAAAATAGACTCAACGCTCTTTTTCTCACCACTCTGTGAACAACATTAAAGGGTGTGAATATCTAATATGTTTTTCATCTGTTTCCCTCTCCTGCCTGTCACCCTTTCATGATCGCTTTCTTTGTTTTGTCTCCTCGTCTTCCTCTCTGTCTGATTTCTTTAATCATCTGGCCTGCTCTCCCTCCCTTTTTCCTTTTCCCCGTCTGTCACTCGCTGCATCTCTCAGGCATTGGCACCGAGGACGGCAGTGCAAAGAAGGAGGAGGATTTCAAGGGAAAGTCCCAGAGGCAGGTCCAGTTCAACCCGGGGCAGACCAGAGCCACGTGGCGGGTTCGGATACTGAGTGACGGGAAGTACGAGCAGGCGGAGACCTTCCAGATTTTGCTGTCTGAGCCGGTGATGGGAGTGATGGAGTTCCCCGCCATGGCAACAGTTGAGATCCTCGATCCTGGTGACGGTCAGTGCTGCTCATGCACACATTATGTCCTGCACTCAGCACGTACATGAACACTTTTAGGGTTAGAAGGTAACATTTAGTCAAGTACTGTACAATTTTCAGGTGTTTGTACTTTACCTGATTATTTCCAGTTAATGCTAAATATTACATTATTAAAATTGTACCCTGTGGTGTTTCCACTTTTACTTAAGTAAAAGATCCTCACTGTAGATAATTATTATAATTATTTTAAAAATTTCCTCAGTGAAATTTAAAAAAAATAATAAAAAGAATCTGATACACAGCATTTACACATAACAAGGATGCCCAAAGTTTTCTGCATGGGATTCATATATGAAACTTTATTGGCACACAGATTACAAACAGATTTTAAAGAAGTGTTTTGCATAAAGAAAGAATTAATTTTGTATTTTCCATCATAATTATGTTTATATTTAGTTTAGGGTCTCTGTACAATTTGATGTTGATTGCAGACTCAATGGACAGACAGTATGGAGAACAGAAAATGCAAAATAATAGAATATATCCAAAGCAGAGGCGTTTGCTTCGCCCACCTGACAGGCACATATGATTCCAGCCACAACAAAGTTTCTGACATTTACGATGCTCATCACACAAACTATCTGCCACTCAAGTATTCCTGCTACAAGGCAATGAAAAATACACAACCCCTGACTGTGTATCGCATTTGTTGTGGGAAGCATCAGTCGACTTGACACTCACAGAATGAAGAACTGTCAATAAAAACATTGTTGACTGTCAATATAGAATCATGTCAAATCTGCCCTCAGGCAAGCAGGAGAAATCCAGCTTTGACATGACAGCCAGCGGAGATTTATTACAGGGGTGAAGATGTGTTGTCGTCCTACGCTGACCGGAAGTACTGAGTAGAGTGCCTCAATCCTGAAAACCAACAATGCTTAAAAAAACAGTATAATTAGAGTTAATTGTTTATTTATTTGTCCATTATCATCGGGCAAAAAGATTGAGTACTGATTTTCCAGTTTGGAGATGGTGAACATTAGTCAGACTCTAATAGTTAAGTATGGAAAGTGTCTCAAGGGCGCACACACACACACACACACACACACACACACACACACGCACACACACACACACTCACACACACGCACACACACACACACAGAGATAGAGAGAGAGAGAGAAGTCTTGTGCTTTCTCTTAAATAGTTTGTAATCTGCCATTTTCACTCTCCCTTTGTGTCTTTGCCTGCAAATTGAAATGTTAATGGAATATAGAGTAGTGCGACAAACTGGCTGCTCGTCTCTGTCATGGCCAGATTTACACTTCTGCAGCTTTTGCATTCAGTTCTTTGTATGCATTGCTCCCCTCCTCGGTGCAACTTTTATGTAATTATAGACATGCACCAAAGATTGTAACATTGAAACCTCCATTATAATGACACACAACAGCTGCTCTCACCCCCCCCCCCCCCCACCCCCCATTTGTTTTCTTGATCTATCTCTCTCTCTCGCTCTCCCCCCTCACATTCGCACTCCTCAATCTATCCTCCCCTGTGGGTTAATTATGGTGTGTGTGTGGAGGGCAGGGGCTGTTTTGTTTTCTGTTATCTCCGGGGAATGTCTAATGTGACAGAGATGTGCCACTCTGTACTCTAATGGGCTCTAGCTATGATTGTGGCGTTAGCTGAACTCCAGCTTCTTTCTCTAATGATGAAAACTGGCTTTGTCTGGGCTTCTGCTTAGCCTGGAGATTCTCTCCCCAGAGGACGTGTCAGCTAGGCTAATAGCTTTTAGAGGAGGGGAGTGGATGGCTAAGCTTTAACCAAAAGTGTTCCAAAATTAAGGAGAGCATAATAAGTTGAGTTTGCTCCACAGCATGGACAGTCTCTGTTTGTCTGTGTGAATGCCTGGAGCTCTTTATTGTTTTCTTTTTGCTTTAGTTGTGAGAGTGTGCAGCCTATACCATCATTCTGTATTAGTCCAGTGCAACTTTGATTAATAACGAAGAGTGGGCTTGTCCTGTGGTGCGTTTGCCTGTGGTGCAGCCAGCACAAACTCTGTTTAATTACAGGGTATGATAGTCTAGCTTTCCTCCTGCAAAACTTTGGGATTTTCTTTCATATATAATCCATGCACAATGCTGACAAAAGATGAAGGTGGCAGCCTGCTGTTCGACTGTTTGCTGCAAGCGGTACCGGCATCTTGCTGCAGTCAGTGGTATTTTTTTCGCTTCCTCTACAGCGAGGACGCTATATATCAGGAGAGCTGTTACTTTCCTGCATTTTTCCAAGGTCATTCCACTAAATGATGAAGAACTGTTTTCTGTCTTGTAAATTTTTTTGTCTGAAACCACAAGGCCAGCTGCAGTCAAGCACATCCTTGTGTAATTATAAGAGCTTTGTCTCAGTTAGGATGTAAAATCTCTTGACTAATGTAGGGCACATCAAACGAGGGACTGCATCCTGTGAGGTTGCTGTTGCATTGAGCTGTGACGTGGTGCTGGGCTGTGTTTAGTCAGATGCCATCAATTGTAGGTTTCTAGAGGCTGTTCTGTTTAACATTTACGGCAACATTTTAGGCATTTTAGCTGATGGGTGTAGCCAGTGTTTCCAGCTGGTGATGAGTAAAATGATCAACTATCAGAACAGCAACCAGGGAGTAGAAACTGCATCCATAGAATATTCATGAAATTATCACTAATGGAGATGTTCTAGTCATAAACATAAAAACAAGTTGGTAATATTTTATATTAAGGCACACATATTAGTCACATATTGGCTGTCTTTGAGTCATTATAAAGAACTTATCAATGCCTTATTCACATATTAGTCACATATTGGCTGTCTATGAGTCATTATAAAGAACTTATCAATGCCTTATTCTGCGTGAGCATATTCTACAACTGGTTGGCCATTAAGTAAGAGTTTTGCCCCAAAAACCTCCTAATTACTGCTTATTGATGCTAAGTAAGGAAGCTGCACATGAATTAAGATCTTACTAACATAATGTTAACCCTTAATAGCCCTAACCTCCAGAGTAAGGCATTAATTAGTGCTTTAGAATGACTAATAAAGGGCTAATATGTTCCTAATATGCACACCAATAAGCAACTTCTTAATGTTGAATATGTGTACCTCATTATAACATCTTACCTTTTTTTTTTTGGTTGTTTTTAACAAGACAACCGTAGATCAGGTGCAAGTGTTCCCTGTTTTACACCCTCTGTAAAAGCATGTGTTTTTTTCGCCTCCCATGAATGTTTTAAAATGACTACGTGTTTTCCACCAGGAGGTGAACTTGACCCACTTGGCTGAAAATTTGCTTTTCTAAATCTTGGGTGGATTTAGAGGCACTAGAAGAGCGAAGTGTGAGGTGAAATGTGAAAGTACTGTGAGCAGAGGAGGTGTGCAGTATATGTGTGGAGAGAGAGAAGAAAATCAAAGTATAGTGGTGTGTGTGCACGTGTGTGCGCGTGTGTAATAGGTAAGCAGTGGACCCTAATCCCCCGCTATGAGTCCCTGTACCCCCCTGGGGAGTGACAGATTGTGGGCAGCGACAGAAAGGAGAAATGGAGTTGAGGGGAGAAGATTGAGAGGAGAGAGAACATTTTAGGGAGAGTTACTGTGAGAGAAGAGAAATGTTTGACCCCCTGCCGTGCGTCAGATTGTCTTATGTTGATGGCTTCATCCCAAAAAGTCATCTCAGGTGCTGATGCCTTTTTACGCCCGGTGTTGAATCAAACATCCAAATCTGTTTGTTCGCTGATTTTCCACGCTCCACCGCTCGCCATTTTAATGTTTTTCTGTTGCACAAGCGAAGCCACAAGTGTCTCGAAGTTCCAATCGTTCATTCACTCAAAAAGACAGAGGAGGAGGGGGCACAAACTCACATGAAGATCTGGGACGAGCTGAAGCTCAGTCCACTCTGTTAGTATTTTTATTGGTCCCTGTGTGTCTGTGGAAAGTAGCTTCAACATTTATTGTTTCTATAATGCCGGTAAGTTCCTCGCTTTGATAGATGATGCTTTCACTGCCTCTCAGTTTCTCTCTCAATCACAGACTCCTCTCAGAGGCGGAGAAAGGAGTGGGCAAAGAGAGACAGAAAATAAGAGAGATGGTCTGGCTGACCCCTCTGTGTATGGAGGAGTCAATCTGTGAAACTCCCAGCTGATTGACTCTGAGAGGCTTGCATGTGTAATTGTCTGCGACACACCAGGCAGTAAGAAAAACTTCCGGAGGGGTCCCTTTGAAGAGCACCTCTGGTTGCATCAAACCGAAAACTGTGATGGAGAGTTATTTTTGAATTTGAATAAGCACACCGCAGGACCACCACTTCAATAGATCCGAATAAAAAAAATGTCAGCTGCAGCTCGCTAATGCAGAGCTAGAACAAAAGCCTGTATCAGTCCTTGATGGCCTAATGTACTGTGGATTTTTTTGCAGATTGTTATGCATATCATTACCCTTTTCTCTTTTCCTCTGACTCCCTTCGCATGCTCTCTTTTCTCCTCCAAACAGAGTCGACGGTGTTCTTCCCTGAGCAGATCCACTCAGTGGAGGAAGATGTGGGAGAGCTTTTCATTCCGGTGCACCGCAGTGGAGACATCAGCCAGGAGCTCATGGTGGTCTGCTACACACAGCAGGGTATGGACAAGCCTTTTTTCACCTCATCTAACCCGTTTACCCTCAGTGTACCGTGCTTCCCTGCCGCTCACATCAGATGGTGAACATTATTATTCGAGGCTCAATGAATAATTTTTGTTCACATATGCTGTAGTCACATAGATCATAGAAGTGTTATTTTACATTTCTCAGGTTATGAAAACAAAACATGGCAGCATCAGACAAATAATAACTCAAACTTACATTTGGATCACATTGTGCCTTTACGTCAGGTATCCATTGTCTTAATGTAATGTCAGTGGTTCCAGTAAAGTTGGAATGTTGTATAAAACATAAATAAAACAGAATGTGATAACTTGCTAATCCCTTTTCTGAATTTGTTGCCAGCAAATTGGAACAGGAAAAACTAAATACTGGGAAAGATGTGGAATGCTCCAAAAACACCTGTTTGGAACGTTCCACAGGTAAACAGGTTCATTGGTAACAGGTGATAGTATCATGATTGGGTATGAAAGGGGCATCCTGGAAAGGCTCAGTCATCCACAAGCGAGGATGGAGCGAGGTTCACCACTTTGTGAACACATGATTGTATAAAGTATATTACTACATGGAAACGGGAACACAGTTCATTTGTGAATGATTGCTTTCTGCTTTTATTCACTTTTTACACAGAGTCCTAACTTTTTTGGAATCGGGTTTGTATATCCACGTGTATGGTGGAGTGTCAGGTGCACCTGCTTCCTGTTTGGTCGTGCAAATGAAGTCTGATTAAATACAGCCAACGCACTGGAAGAGAAGCAGCTCACACCACATTTGCATTTTCACATGTAAGAAGTAGCAGCATAAGCTCAGAAGCATCACAATTAGCTGTTATCTGGTGCCTTTTCCAAGTTTTGCACTCATTTATGCAAAACATTAACATGCTCCTGTACAACCTCCACAGCGGCTCCAGTCTCTGTGTGATCGCTCAAATGACTTTCAATTATTTGCAGCTGGCAAGGGCAGCCGTGTTTATGTTGTCCTCACGCAGTCAGAATAGATTTAGAGAAAACATGAAGGGATATTGCACACACTGATTAGCCTAATGAAGGCACTATTGTTCAATGTCAAGAGGCTGTAGTGGCTCAACCACAGGTTTGATTTTGAGAAGACCTGTGGGGGTAGTCTGTTTCCATCGTGTTCTGGCATTAAAACTATCCCGTGATGGTCTGTTTTAAATGCTGAATATCTTGTATTCTTCACTGTCCTCACCTCTTCCCTCTGAAGGTTCTGCCACGGGGACAATTCCCACCACCGTCCTGTCGTACTCAGACTACATCTCCCGTCCGGAGGAGCACGGCAGCATCCTTCGCTTCGACAAGGGTGAGAGGGAGAAGCAGTGTCGCGTGATGATCATCGACGACTCTCTGTACGAGGGAGAAGAGAGCTTCAATGTCACCCTATCACTGCCTGTCGGAGGGCGTCTGGGAATGCACTACTCCACCACCAAGGTCAACATCTTGGAAGATATGGATGATGGTAAGGCATGCTGATGCTGTGATGCTACTGTAATATGTATGTGTGTGCCAGTAGGTAATTTATTTCTGTGCTCACTCATTTCCCCAATGTGTCTTTTTCCAGTGATTGTTTTGTGCAAGTTATAATATGTTGTATAGAAAAACCCTTAAAATCTAGCTCTGGTTCAACACTTTGAATGTGATGTACACAAAATCACATGGATGAGAGGTCGTAGTGGACTTTGCAAGAAGTGTTTTGTCTCCAAAGAGAGGCTGAGAAGATTCAGTCTATTTCCGATCGGTGTGTAGGGCTTTCAGGTGAAACCGCACATGCCTATGGACACATACAGGTGCGTGTACACACAGCGTATGGGTGTGACGGCTGTGGTAGAAGAAGATCTCTCAATTAAGCTTGTTGGAAACACTCTTACATGTTTAGACGCTCACCCTGCACCCACAGCAGACAGATGGAATGAAACTCCCGTCTCGCTGTCACTTAAGCAGGCTTTAATTACAATCAAGACTCACGCGGAAGTCCGGTGGGACTGCATTATCACTCATATCCCTGGTCTGTTTTCATCCTGTAAGAGCATCGCACGGGCAAAATAGATTACATCTTCTGAAAGGCAGAGAAATGTGGGCAGGATTTATCAGGGGAGGGACAAGCCTGCTGGGAAATACCTATGCCAATCTACAGACCCTCACCAGCATCTTCACTATTCTGCATTGATTTGCTTTATAGACTTAGAGAGATTGAATGCCTCCGCTCAAAGTTTTGTGTTAAATGCCATGATATAGATTGTTAGAGTAAAGCACATTTTTCCCGGAGAAGCGAGAACAGCGGTGAAATGAATGGGAGTCAGATACCAGCAATGTGACTTAACAACATCAAGGCCTTATAGATGTCAAGGAAGTCTTTCCTGTGTGGCTCTTATTGTTCAGAGTTATAAACTCACCCACCCATCTGCCGTCTGACTAGAGATATGCAAACTGTAAAATATGCCCTGGTTTCCTGTTTCCTGTGTAAAGTCAGAGTAAGACTTTAAGCCCCGCAGTGCTCGCCAATATTTAAAGATGAGTTCCGAGGAAGATATATCATCAAATGAATAAGATCTAATTGACTTACATCTCGTCCAACTGAGTGTAAATGTCTTGTTTTCACTGGCTACAATGCTCCAGATGGATGTTTCATTCTTTCTATTTTTACTTACCTTGTTAAGGAGAAATTTACCTCGTTATTCGCCATATTCTGTTGCAGGAGATGAACATCTGCATTTGGCTGCCATCCAAAATAACTATACAGGAAAGAAGAGGCAAATTCTTTTAGGCAGAGCAAGGAGAGGAGTAATATTCAAAGCCTTTATTTAGTAGTCTGGCATATTGGTTAAAACCTGCAAAAACCTTTCAGACTGGTTTTAGGCAGTGGTGGAAAGTAACTAAGTACATTTACTCAGGTACTGTACTTGTACAGTGTTGAGGTATTTGTACTTAACTTGAGTATTTCCATTTTCTGTTAATATTCTACATTTTACTCCACTTTGGTTATTTATTTGTTAATAAGTTACTAGTTACTTTGAGATTAATCAACAAACAATATAATGTAATATAATATAATATAATATCATATAATATAATATAATAGTAAATTAAGATATGACCAGCAGTATATAAGGTAGTTAAAATTAACCTCACCTTGTGATGTACACATGAAGGCACCAATAATCAATCCAATAATATTAATCCAATAATATTATATGTTTTATTCTGAAATGAGCCATTTGCATGAAGAATACTTGAACTTTTGGTTCTTTATTTATATTTCAATGCTAATACTTTTGTTCAAAAGCAAAATATTGATGTGATTTCATCCCACAGGGTCTTCACTGGGTTGAAATAATAACCAATATTGCATCACATAATAAGGTAATCAACAGATAACAATAGAAGGGATGTGGTTGTCATCAGTGCAAGTTTCCTCAGCCTGAAAACACTTTTTTTTAGCAGTATGTGGGCCAGGGTGTATCTCCAACTTAAGATTTAACTGTTAAATTCTTTCAGTGACATTTGACTATTTTCCTCTCAGAGGACTCTCAGTCTTCCATCCTCGTAGCTCTTTCATTTAGTCATAAATTGTTTGTGGCGGAAAGAATAGTGTCAGAGAGGACTTGTCATATAGTGCCAAACTGCAGACTGGGATAAATAAAACAATGACGGCTTACAACTGAGAACTCATTTAGGGATACAAACAATTGTGCCAAATTGAGTGTGTGTGTGTGTATGCGTGTGTGCATGTGTATTTGTGTGTGTGTGTAGAAGCATCTGGGGGCTAGTTAACAAGAAACATGACACACTGTCTGATTGTTAGTAAATTGTCAGATGACTTCAGACGTGGTGCTGAGTTCAAAGGGATGGAAATGTGTTTGTGAAAGCCCAACTCCAGTGAGAGATGATGTGTCATTTTTAGCCTCCCGGAGGATAATGCACCGTCTGACAGTGCTCTAATACCTGAACCCAGCCAGTCAAACTGCAGCCTCCTTCACTTTAGTGCAAACTCAAGTCGGCGAGGAAAATAGTGAAAACAAGAGCTACGACGCTCCGTGTGTACTTACGTGCACGGCTGCCTGCGCCTGCCGTGCATGCGTGTTTATGTGCGTGCACGCCGCGTTACGGCTGGCTCTCGAATTCTGCATCAAAAGTAAGTGGTGAGAAAAGCACTTGTGTGACTGCTACTGCTCTCTCTAGCCCCATTTTTCCTTCCCCCAGGTCAAAGTCAAGTTTAGTCTGCCGTTTTCCTTCCATCTATTCCTCCACTACTACTACACACACACACACACACACACACACACACACACACACACACACACACACACACACACCACACTTTCTCTCACTTTAGCTGAAAAAAAAAAGACCCAGGGGTGTCTGCTAGATTTAGTGCTTTATCAGATTAAACTCAACAGTACCTGTCTCCTGGAGTGTTGTGCTCTGCATGGCTGCACACTCTGACTCAAAGTGAGTGTTGTCATCTCCTTGTGCCCTGCCAAGAAGAGAGGACAGTCAGGCCCTCTCAGCCGGGTGCATATGGCCACAGCTGAGTTTGTAGAATTGTAGATTAGCTCAGAGTATTTCTTGGAAACCCAGTCCTTCATTTAAATACTAGGGCAGCCTTACTGTTGGTCACACTCCTGAAGCAGCAGAATTGCTTGCTCATTGCTCGTTCGTACATTATATGCCCTCGCTGCAGATAGAAAGTGTTTTTTTTTCTCAACTTTAGCGGGTGGACTGCAGCGGACTTGAAACTTTTGTTTCACCTGTTGTCATTATATGGCAACACATTCGATGCTTAAACCAACTTTAATATGTTTCTGTTATCCATGCATGCCATCTGATAGCACATATCCTCAATTACAAGCAGCAAATCGTGGCCCTCCCCTGCTTATCTCTTCATTTTCTCCCTTAATTTAGCCTCCTGTAACATGCTGCATGCTAATTAAATAAAAACAAGCAAAGACATAAAATGGAAATAGTCGACAATTTGCACTTTAGCATGGAGTTTAACGACAAACTACATTAACCTAATAATGGAACAAAGATGCAAAGATTAATAGTTAAGGTCTAAAGAGGTAAACCTGTCCAGTATTTCAGACTAGAAAGCAAAAATTGGAGAAAAGTCAGGAAAATAAACCTTTTAATCATTTTGGATGTCTTATATGTATGAATTTTAACTCCAAGCACTAATGGGAAGCTCATAACATAAAGAAAAGCACTTCAGATGCCTGGGTAATACTTAAAGACAACTTTTCTGAGTCACCTCCTTCCAACAGCAGCTGAGAATGCTCTATAAACTGTATTTAACGGTGCAGTGACACACAAACAGCTACAGACACCCACACATAGTAATTATCACAATTTGGCTTTACACCTTCCCCAGACCTCACACATGCTTCAGAGTGCTAAACCGCAGGCATGGTCCCAGAGAGGAGAGAGGATGCAGTTCTCACTCATCAGTCATCACTCAACCCCCTCTTGGGGTGTCAGGAATTTGTCATCCGCGGGCGCAGTCGGGACATGTGTGAACGCAGACATGTATATCAGCAGTGAAGGAGAAGCTTCCTCTCTGAGGGTAAAAAGGAACGCAGTTTACAGATACACCACACGTTTCCGCTGCTATTGCAGAGGCGTTCATTAACGCAATAATAATCATCCAAAAATAAAACTTAGCAGCTCACAAACAGTATTTGGTGAGATGATTTAATCTATGTGTTATTCTCACCTACATGATCTGTAATTTTCCTTTCACTATTGTGCAAATACGCAGATCCTATTTGCATTACAAACCAGAGCTGCATCTGTTAGGTGAAGCTGTGTGTAGGAGGAAAGCATATGGAATAAAGACCGATATATGCATTGAGAAAACAAGTCTCGGGATGGAGCGAGAGGACGCAGGCTGCACCTGATCTGTGATACTCGCTGGGTGCTCTTGCCCTCGGCTGTCACTTATTAAGTTGAGAGCCAAAATTTAACTGCAGTAAATTTTCTCATTCCTATAGTTATGTACACTATTATTAGCTTTTGTTATCTGGCCCAGTTAAAGTATATAAATAAAATATGAAAGTATATAAAAATGATACTCAGGAAGAAAAAAACAATCTCTGGACTGCTGAAGTGTTTGATCATGACACAAAAAAATGATAATACACGTGCTATTTTTGGATTATATGCCAGGATATAATAAAGGCAGCGAGTGAGAGAGAGTGGCAGCTTAAAACAGAGACAGAAGAACTTTTATTCTGTCAGTTTTTTGGACTTGACAGGGGGGTTTGTGAAAGATGAAGCTGTCAAATACACATTGGACTGCCTCCACTTTGCTGCCTCAGGAAACAATGCCAGTTCAAACAAGCCTTTGAGCCATCTAGGGGGCCTCTTTCTCTCTATCTCACCATCTCACTATGTCACATTCGGAGAAAGACACACACACATGCACACACACACACACACACACACGCACACACGCACACGCACGCACACACACACCCAAGCCTTGTTTTTCAGTGCTAACTGCATCCTCTTTTGTTGAAAGTACTTAGTGGTTTCTGTCAGAAGAATGGTAACAATGAGGTGGGATGAAAGGCCAGGAAAGGTTGAAAGGTCATGCCTCCCTGCAGTTTAACTTCAGACTAATGGGCTGTCGCTGTTTGACCTCTGTATCCGGCTGCTGGCTTTACAAATGAATTATGTCAGACTGCGGGTGGCAGCTGACAGGTCTAATGTTACCACAGGTGCACACATAAGGAGAGAAGACAAGTTGAATTAAGAAAAGTAAAGTAGAAAAGTTGTAAATGTGAACCCTGCTACAAAGGTTTGTCAAGTACAAAAAGCAACATGAGACAACTAAAAGAGCACTAAAAAGGCCACCTGTGTCCAAATGTGGACTAATAAATAAAAGCTCCAGAAGTATTTAATATGTTAAACAGTCTGGAAATTAACAGCAGGATGTCAGACGCAGTAAAACTGCAACAACAAACAAGCACAGGTAGAAACTACAGAGACATTATGAACACGCAATGTACAATAAACAAGATTATAAAGGAATGAACAAATACTGCTGATTTTTTATTTATTTTTTTCTTACTTTTCTCTCCAGCTCCAGTGTTTTACTTTGGAGAGGTAGAGTATCACGTGGATGAGAGTGATGGATATGTGGAGGTCAAAGTGTGGAGGACAGGAACAGATCTGTCCAAGACTGGAACCATCACCGTCCGGTCTCGCAAGGCCGAGCCCGTCTCTGCAGAAGGTGAGCTCCCGGCCGTGCGGTCAAGCGTTGCTTGTGCTTGGAAGTCATTGAACTTAGCAATGAGATCATCAGCCGGCATTCTGTATGTCTGTTCAGCCTCTCATTGCTTTTTCTGACCCTTCATACCTGTACTTCCTCCAGCCGGCATTGACTACGTGGGCATCAGTCGTAACCTGGACTTTGCTCCGGGCGTCAGCATGCAGACGTTCAGGGTCACCATTCTGGATGACCTGGGACAGCCGGAGCTGGAGGGGACTGAGAGCTTTGAGCTTGTCTTGCGTATGCCAGTGAACGGCATCCTGGGAGAACCTGGGAAAGCTGCAGTTTTCATCAATGACTCGGTGTCTGACTGTAAGTGAATCTCACCGTATCTTTTCTCTATTATGTTTGTAGCTATGAATGAAATGGTCTTGAAATTTGGTAAATCCACGGTGCTGAGGAGATGAATCCCAGTGAGTTTAATGATCCTCTGATTTTTCCTCTGGTGCAACCAGCAGTTTTCATTTATCCTGTGAAATATTTAAACATCTAGTCAATTGATACAAAGTTTTGCACAGATATCCATGCCCCCCTCAGGATGAATTGCACAAACTTTGGTGATCTTTGACTTTTCATGTTAGCATATTGATGTTAGCCTTTAGCTCAAAGCTTTGCCAAAGTACAGCCTCACAGAGCTGCTAGTGTGGCTGTAGAGTCTTGTTTTTCTCTACTGTTAATGTATAATTTGAACACTTAATTGTATCATTTTGTATCAAGTTTGTTGTTATAAGAGGTATATCTTCCCCAAGTGCTTAAAAGCTGTATGACTGTCTGACAACTGTCTTGGAAACATCTTTTTCTAGCTTTTGTTCTAGCTTTTCTAGACAAATTCTTTACACTTCAGTTCAGCTGTTTTAAACACAACTAAGCGATGAATTTGTCACTTTTGATTTACTGTTTATTCATAGTCCAACGAGGGTCATTACAGATGTTTGATCAGAAAAAAGCTTCCAATGACAGCCATGTTATTTAATTTGCTTTTTAAAATCAGCCCAGACAGCATGGGGGGCGTTATTGCTACCTCTGTCATACTGTATGTGATGATTACTCTCACCTGTTTGATTGACAGTGCCAAAGGTGCAGTTCCGCGAGCCAGTGTACACCGGAGAGGAGAGTGACGGTCAGATCACAGTGACAGTGTACCGCAGTGGCGACATCAGACACAAATCCACTGTCCGCTGTTACACCCGTCAGGGCTCTGCAGAGGTCGCCTCTGACTTTGATGAGCGACCCAACACGGAAGCATCTGTCATCACTTTCTTACCAGGTGATCCAGTAAAATCACACGTTTTTTTCTCAGTTTTTTTTTTTTTTTGATTTAACGTGTCTTCAAAGTTGACACCTTTTTAATGAAATAAACAGCTCTAAACTGTTTTTTTTTTGTCACGCAATGTTTGCAAAATCAACAGTGCCTTGCAGGCAGGGGCTTGCAAGTATGTATTACCTACTGTGCTGTCAGTTCTTAGTATTTCTTTCCACAAAATGTGCGAACAGCTTCCAGAAACTCTTGAGGAACTGAACAAAGTGAGAAAAAGTTATATAAATAAGATGTTATATGCTGTAACAAGAAAAAAGACGAATTATTGTAGAACTTATTTTATCCTTTCTCCCACCTCAAATTTTTCTGACACGTCCCGTCATCGCCATGTCGCTGTGCACTCTAGGCGAGGCGGAGAAGCCATGTATTCTGTCACTGGTTGATGACACGCTGTACGAGGAAGGAGAAGAGCTGCGGTTGGTCTTAGGCAACCCGAAGAGCGACTCACAGTTTGGCGCATCAGTGGGAGCTCTGAATGAGACCCTGGTGAAAATCAAGGACACGGCTGACAGTAAGTGAGACGAAGAGGGTGAGATGGAGGTGGGGGGAAGTCGGGAATGAAATAAAAAGACATTAATCCAGCTTTTTATTTATGAATAACTGAGCAATTCTGGTTCCAATTTATCATTGTCATCATCAGTAATAATTAAGGGAGTGATATTTAAAGTTTTCTGTCTATAATCAGACAATTTGAGTTATATATTTCTCCCTTTCTGTTGCGCCTTAGAACCCATCATCCGTTTCTTTGAAACCAAGTTCAGTGTTAGTGAACCAAAGGAAGCCGGCGCTGTGGCAACTGTGAGGATCCCTGTGGTACGAGTGGGTGACACATCGAAAGTGTCAGTGGTCCGTGTTCACACCAAAGATGGGTCAGCTATCTCAGGAGAGGACTACTACCCCGTGTCTCAAGGTAAACAGTACAGCGTCCTCTTATTCCTCCCAGGGACGAAGGAACACCGGGGCGTTTAAATATTGAAGAACTGGGGTAATGCAGTGCAGACTTTTCAAATCCAGCTGCAATTAAAGAGCTTTATCGTGCAACAGTAATGTGATTTACTACCTGAAAGACTGATAACTGCATCCAGCATGCTTTGCAAAAGTAAATGGGCATGTCCTACCACATAAAACCACTCCAAAAAACCTTTACAGCACCACTAGTGGTTAAACACTCCACATGATACATTAATTACCTTTATTCTTACTGGCCTTCAGCTATCCTTCTGATAATTTCTGTTGAGCATTTGTAGCAGCTAATAAGAGAGGTTGTGAAACAAGGCCCCCCCTAGCAATGTTAAATTAATGGAAATGACCATAGGGATTTATTTGGGCGAGGGCCATTGATTTCTAATTTCATCCCAAATGGGGAAAAGTAATTTCTGCAATAGTCCAGTGGAGGGTCATGCAATTTTTAATTGAATTTCAGTAGTTTTTCATGCTTTGTCAGCAGGGTGAAATCTTCCTCTCCATCCACTCAGCTTTTAGTGCAGTGAACCTTTCTTAGCTTAATCAAGGCTTGAAATATTTATATGACTGCTTTCAGTCTATTCAAATCGTACCTGCCTACCCGCCGTTCAAATGGTGCCAATTTCCCAGCAGTTTTGAATCATACAGCGTTGAATTTCTCATTTTGCCCAATATTTTCTCAGTGCAGCACATTTCCAATGCAACACTCTGCAACTCATCTCGCAAGAATATTGGCCACCTTCAACGCTATGCAAATAGAAACCCGCAATGCTTTTTAACTAAGTGATATATTCCTCTGAAGCAATAAAACATGATTTGGGCTAACCTGTGAGGCTTTTTATTTCTTTGTGGAAACTCAATTCAGCAAAAAAAGAGAGAAACTTGGCCACCTGACTTTTTCTTTTCTTCCTGACTCAAGTTGCACTTATTGTTATATAAACTATATTGTGTGTTATATATGCAGTTGATCCGCTGTTTCTGTGTTTTTGTGTGTCCAGACATTGAGTTCAAACAGGGGGATAAGGAGCATGTGGTGGAGGTGGAGGTGCTGTTTGATGGAGTCAGAGAAATGAGGGAAGCCTTTACCCTCCACCTGAAGCCTGATGAAAACATGGTGGCTGAAACTCAGGTCAGGAGCGTGTTAATGCCTAACTATCACACAGCAATCACACAAAATGGAATTTCAGCTTGATGAAAAAGTAAAGAGATGAAAAACTTTTTTTCTCATTTGACCCACATTTATCCAGGTCAGTCACAATGAGATCAGGGATCTCTTTTACAAGGGTGTCCTGACCGAGACAGAGCAGCACTTTCCTGTAGCTGCAGCCAAAAGAGCGATGAAAACATTTCACAATAAATAATAGATTATCTATGAAAACAAAACAGCGAGCAGAAGAAAAAGAAGAGGCAGCGTGAGAGAAATAAGAGAGAAGGGTAACTAGAGAAGCAAGGAATCAGTCATGACTGCAAGATTGTAAACACATCCAGCCCCGTGATGAGTTTAATCGTTTCACTGAGCCTAATTGGTGGTGTCTTGCTTCCGAGACAGCGCTGTGTCGCTACTTCTCATTAGTCTTACACCTCTTTTTCTGGAACAGGTAACTAAAGCAATAGTTTACATCGAGGAGACCAACAGCATGGCTGATGTCACCTTCCCCTCCCTGCCTCATGTGGTGTCGCTGCTCCATTACGACAACGCCGCCAGGACAGCAGACAACCTCCACCCTCCAGCTGGTTACCCTGTCATCTGTGTCACAGTGAGTCAAAGTAATCGTGATATTCACACGAGTGGCTTTGGAGATATCTTTGGAATTGAGCTGCCCACTGCACAGAAACAGAACACTTGACGGACTGCAGTTAAATTTATAGGACTTTTGCATAATGAGGTAGCAGGACCTAATCAGAACCCACATCCTCTGGGAGTGGAGGGGACATTGTTATCCCTCAGGAGCCACATTTTTTCTTTAGCCAAAGTTAAATCGTCCTTCCGGAGTTGGCCAGTCTGTCCTTAAAAGACACATTACACAGTTTAGTAGGGCACAGTCCGCGTGCTTTCATACACAGGAGAATACCTTCCACTCTTGAATACAGGCTCAGTGAGATGCTTAAATGGATTTTTGTGATGTGTTAAGACATTTGCCTCTCAGGTGACTGCCATGTCTGGCTGTGACTTTTTGTGTGTGTGTGTGTGTGTGTGTGTGTGTGTGTGTGTGTGTGTGTGTGTGTGTGTGTGTGTGTGTGCATGTGTGTGTGTTTCACTGCGTTGTGGTCAGGGAGACAAAATGAACTAATCTTGTCAAAACGGAAACGTTGAGTGCTGCATCAGGAGGCACGGTGTCAACAGGTTTAAAAGTATATCTAGGGAAGCACTTCAAAAGCTCAGCCTTCCATCCCATATCTCCATTTTTCTACTTATGAAAAGCATTTCCACCCATTTAAATGCAAAAACGTAGCACACTGAAACATCTGGATTTCCTTGGCAACAGCCGCTCACTCGTTTGTATTCTGTGCCTCTCTCTCCTTTTGTCCTCTGGCATCTGCTGTATCTTTCCCATCTCTGTGCTGTCCCTGCCCACCCGCCCACTCCGGCTATATTCCTCATCCATCCTCCAGGCTTGCAACACAAAATACCCAGACTATGACAAGACGGGCTCTATCTGTGTCAGTGAGCACATCAACAATACCTTGACCCGCTACCGCTGGCTCATCAGCGCCCCAGCTGGCCCCGATGGCGTCACCAGTCCCATGAGGGAGGTGGACTTTGACACCTTCTTTACATCCTCCAAGATGATCACATTGGACTCAGTCTACTTCCAGGCAGGCTCCAGGGTCCAGTGTGCCGCTAGGGCTGTTAATTCTAACGGGGATGAGGGTTTGGAGCTCACCAGCCCCATTGTCACTATCAGCCAGGAGGAAGGTGAGAACAGAACAATGAACAGCCATGTCTATGTCTTACATTGCCAGTTTTCAAGGGGAGGAATTAAACAGAGCTTTGGCCCATTGTTACAATGAGAAACAAAAGGGCTTTGTTCTCCAAGCATCACGGATGTTCAGAAATAGTGTTTTTGAATGAACAGTGCCTACTGTATGGTTCAACTGCGCAACAAACACTTTAAAGAAAAATACGTCTAAATCACTGGAAAGTATTGACAATACAGCTGTTTGGGCCCATTATTTTAAACATCGCTTATTTTTCAGCTACATAAGACTTCCAAATTAAATGATAGAAAGTGGTGGAGAAGTATTCAGGTCCTATAGTAATGCCACTTTATAAAAAAAACAAGTAAATAAGTAAATAAACAAAGTAAAAAAACAAGTAAATGCAATTAAAGCATCAAAAGTAAAAGTACGCAATGCAGGAAATTGCCCCCTGTGAGTGTTATAGTATCATATATCAATTTATTGGACTACTAATGCATTAATGTGTAAGTAAAATTTTTCTGTTGTAGTTGCTCAGGGTGGAGCTTTCATATACAATACAACAATATATTTGATGAGATCTTCATATGTTTAATATGTAAAATCTTGATCTCCAAAGTTAGTACTTACCAAAACTGACAAATAGATGTAGTGGTGTAAAAAGTAGAATATTTCCCTCTGAAATGTAATGCAGGAGAAGTTAAGTAAAGTGGATATGTCTCATATTTGTTCTTATGTACAAATGTACAGTACTTGAGTAACTCCACCGCTGATGGTTGAGTGTCAGGCCGTCAGACTGGAAGACCAAAGAAATCCTTGTAGAGCATTTAGCATATTATACCATTATAGATATCTGGCAGAAGAGGCAACATTTTCATTCCATAATCAAATGAAGCGAGGGTCAGAGCACTTACTCTTTTCTCAAGTGAAAAACTAAAAGCATTATTTTGCTGTTGCTATGTTATCACTTATGCTGCGCTCGCTCCACCTACACATCCTGAATGCAACAGGTTCAGGAACACTCTCTCAGGGTGGTCGCGAGGTATTCTTAGAGATGTGGAAATCACTGCCTGACAGACGGGTTGAGGGAAAAATGGATTTAATAGTATTTTACTGTAGACATATAACTGAAATAACTTAAGGTGGATTTATAGCATTAGTAATCAGCTGTAGACACAATCATAGCCATTCAGTTTGTCATTTTTCCTCCAATGTGTTGCAGTTTGTTACGGTGTTCAAAATCTCTCTGTCATACAAAGGTATGTGTCAACCACGTAAGATGGGGACTGTTGGCGCTGAGCCTTTCTCTGCAAAGCTACGCTACACTGGAGCAGAAGACCCGAAACACCCCAACCTCATCAAAGTGACTGTCACCATGCCTCACATAGATGGTAGGTAGGAGCTGGAGGCAGGACTCGTACCACAGATGAAGTGAAGTGTAATGTAGTGTGTGTAATATTCACGTCTGGGGATCCTCAGGAGCATGACAGCCAGAATATAGATCTTGCTGGGTTGTATCGAACCCCGCTGTAGAAACCCTCCAGCACACCCGCTACTTAACATTCCCTTCTTGATTTTTAATCAGTTTCCTTCTGCCTCGTCTCCTCCAGGTTTCCTTCTTCCTTTTTTCTGTTGCTCCCCTGCTTTTCTTTTCATCACTTTTCCCCTCTTTGCTCAACTATTTCTTTCCTCTAAGTTTTTTTTTTTTTTTTGAAATAATGATTACTCTCAGTATCAAAGGTAGGTGAACGCTGTCAGAATCACGTTGTCTTGGTTTTCGCTTGCAGGCATGCTTCCGGTCATCTCCACTCGCCCTCTTGTGAACTTTGAGCTGACACTCAGTCCTGACGGAACTCGGGTCGGAAACCACCGCTGCTCCAACTTGCTCGACTACAAGGAGGTCACCACAGGTCACGGCTTCATCACCGCTTCCACCCGCAGCCCCGAAAGCATGGGAGATACGGCGCCCTATCAGTTCAGCAACTCACTGCGGGGGAACAGCACATTGCGCTTTTACAGGAACCTGAACCTGGAGGCCTGTCTCTGGGAGTTCACCAGCTACTACCACATGTCTGAGCTGCTCACTGACTGTGGAGGCACCATAGGGACTGATGGACAGGTGCGTGGGTGTTTTTCTGTGTTACTGTGTACATTTGTCCACAACGCAGAAATTCCAATCTAGGGTTTGTATGTACATCTGTTTGACTGTTAGCCTTTCTGTGTGTGTGTGTGTGTGTGTGTGTGTGTGTATGCATCCACCTGTGTGTGTTTCTGTCTGTATGTTCAGTCTATTTACAGCCTTCTGAATGAGAGGGTCACACAGACAGACCGGCACCATATCTGTTTGCTTGTGTTTTACGTCTCATTCACTGCATGTTTGTGTGTGTGTGTGTGTGTGTGTGTGTGTGTGTGTGTGTGTGTGTATGTGTGTGTGTGTGTGTTTGCCAACTCGGTGCCCAGGCATGTGATTGACAGCTTTTAGTGTGCGCACACACATATGCGCATGGAAACATGCACACTCAAACAAAGTATTGCCAACCTGTCACTCCCCTAATGGACAAATCAACATTGAGCATTAAAGCTTAGATAAACAGGAAGTCTGTGAAATCCTGAAAGGACAGTCATTTTATTCTTTGATATCTGAAGTACATCTATGTCCTGTTTAGAGCAGATGTCTTAGTTCCCTTGCTCAGTTTTCATCTTTTACCGTCTTGGCGGTATGACGGTTGAGCTCAGTAGAGAAGTGAGACATTGCTGTTAAATTTGGGATTATGGCTGGCTGCCAGTTACATGCTAACAAACTTCCACTTGCTGTTTGCTGTTGTTGCATCATTGCAGCTGATGTTGCAATTGCTGTTCATGTTTTATACTGTAATAGACTGCAGTATTCTCATGGTTCTTGTTGTTATTGTGGATTAGGAGACAGACCCTCGCTCCTTTGCTCATGTCCTGCTGCTCTTTTGTGTTCCTCCGGCCTTTGATCTGTGAGCTTCTTGTTGCTGATCAGACTGCTGTGTGTGTGATGGGGTTTGTGTGTGTGTGTGTGTGTGTGTGTGTGTGTGTGTGTGTGTGTGTGAAAGAGAGAGTGAGAAGGAGAAGAAGTCAGAAATTAATTTACTTGTCCCCAGTCACTGTAAGAACCGCTTGCACACAGTTACACATGACGCCCGTCATCCACTAGACTTCAAGTGTACTTCGTTAAGGGAGATCACTGTCACACTGTCACTAGGGTTATGTTTTTTTTTTTTTTAAGGAGTGCCACCAAAAGAAAAAAGATAGAAGCAGTCAGAACCTTGCTGCTGCTCCAGGGTGCACGAATCAAACAGCAGAGGAGGAATCAAATAATTCAGCTACCTCTGAAGAACAAAAGGCCAAATTAATGTTAAAAACATTTGATTTCCATTCGATCAGTGTTTTTTTCTTGTTTTTGTTTTGGTCTGCACAAGTGCAATTCTTTGTCTGGGGAGTACGTAACTGAAATGTTGAACTCAGGAAGGAAAGAAAAGGTCATGAAAAATTTTTTTAGAATCATTTAGAATCCATGAAGTTATGATATTTTTATTCAGTTCTAGTCAGTATACATTCATTTCAGGAGGTTGTTATAATAAAATTATGGCTTTGTAAAATGAGCTCAGTTTGTCTCTTGGCCAGCAGTTGTTTCATTTCTCATTTGGATCCTGATTCAGCAATTTCACAACTTTCTCTACCGAGACCTCACAGACCCTGAGATGGATCGGGTAGATTTCAGCTGTGTGCAGCGAATTGCAGGTCTTTGATGGTCTTTGGTCCTTCTGTATGCAAAAGCAAAATTTGAGTACAGTGAAATATCTGAAATCAAAGCAATATATGCTTCTTTTTTTCATCCGGCAAGATATGTCATCTTACCAGGCAGTTTTTATGTTAGCGCATTTCACTTGTTTCCAGCTTTTTTGTCCTTAATTATCTTACTAAGACATTATAACTTCTTATGAAGCAACTTCATGCTTGAAACTAGATTTATAAAGCTGTTTTATCAACACTAAGAAGTACAAAACCTGTTTTGTCCAAGTCAGAATTTCTTTGTATCCAGACAAACGTACTTGTTTTTAGTCAGTATACATCACTCTTAAGATAAGTGGTTCCTTTGTAACTAGATATTGTCACTTCTAAGTGAAAGTCTAAGTGAAATTTTCCTGTTCTGTTGGCAGATAATTTTGCTTTTTTTATGTGATGTATTGCCCATTTTATTCCTTTTTTCTTGTTTTTGAGAGCTGGGCTTTTGCAGTACAGACTCTTAATGTAGTGGCACTTTGTGTTATTTTAGAAATAAGATTGGATGCCACAATATATGTATTCAAGTGATGAAGAATGGTTGATCAGAGAAATACCAAAAACATCCTCGGTCAAATTGCTTCCCTTGGTTTCTCTTGCCAGTTAATCTCCTGCCCAGCATTCAGGTCGGTAATTGACTATGCAAATTCACACACGTTTTCACTGCAGAGATAAGGTGCTGCATTTTCAGTCTGTTTTTCAGATAAACTCTGACTTTCTCAAACTTGTGTGGGCACATAGTCCAAACCTTTCAAGTCATTGAAAATTGATATAATGTTGGTGAACAGAGACACCTAGTGGCTGCCTTTGTGGAACTACATCTATGATCACTTAATTTTTTTTTTCAATGGCAAACTCACATTTCTCTAGACCCTGTTCACTTTTTCAAAACTGTTCAGACAGTTCACTTGACCGACGTGCAGTTCAGCACAACAGTTAATCTCACATCCAAAACAAACAAAACACTTTGTCATAAAAATCACTAACAAACAGGAAGCATAATGATATCTGTCACTATTGCCTCTGTAGCATCTTTTATTTATTTATCACAAACCAAGATTCCATTACAACAAAAAGAAAAGCGCTGAATCAGAAATGCTGTAATTTACTTTTCTGGGGGCATTTTTGCAAAATAACTCTAACTAAAGTAATCCTATTTCTACAATACGAAGCTATTCATATTCACTACGCATTCTTACACAGGACAGCTGCAGGTAAAGAAATACAGCAGTGCTAGTCAACCCTGTCTTCTGCATTTTGCCACAAGTTGTTGTCCACATCACACATTATGTCCTCTCTTATAACACACCTGAGACTCTTTCTGCATGCCTGATCCATAGAAGTCATCAGGGAATGAAAATAGAAACTCAGTGTTGTAGGTCCCAAGTAGGAGTTTGTGCACTTTCATTTTTTAGATTCTGGTGTAGCAGAATGTAACAAATTGCAGCCCAACTAATTTTTACGAATGTAAATTGAACAGTTTTTTGACAGTTGCATGCAAACGTGCAAATTGGAGTGTACGGTACATACACATACTATAGTTTCAGTGGTGATTAAGTTTGAGTGAGAAAACAGCTCATGAAATTTGAAACACAAAGTCACTGAATGCATTCTGTGTGAAAGTGATGCACAGTTAAGTCCACACTGACTACTGACTGTGTGAAGAGTTTTGAAAAAGGGGACTCGGTATAGAGAAATGTGAGCTAGCAGATGTAAAAAACTATAATATGGACTTCTAGTCATATAGAATATTATTCAGGAAAACAAGGCATTGAGCAGAATAGCTGCTTTTTAACTTACAAAATCTAAGTATGTGCACGATTATATTTTATAGATCATACTTGTGCCTCAATAATGATTGACACGAGAATCAAGTTTTGAAATATTTGGAAACTTAAAAAAAGAAAACCAAGATAGAAAAGAACAACACAAGCCCACATCACTGCCCACTGTGGTTGCATGTGTACAATACAAGAAGACTTCTCTGCATCTTTGACAGCACTGTGTAGGAGTGAAAGAGTTCAAGCACCTTGTGGAGGAGAACAATGTGTTCATCTGTTACATCTTCTCAGTACTTATTTTAGCTTATCGACCTACGATCACCCCTTAATCTAAAAGGATAATACAGTTCTTGCATTACCTAAGGAGGATTTCTTGCTTACAGCTTCAACCATGATAAGTAAATACACAGTGTGCTTTGTCAATGATGAATTTTACTCTCTAACATTCTGAGCCTAAAATTGTAACTATTGCCTTCCTCACAGGTGCTTAACCTGGTCCAGTCCTATGTGACCCTCCGTGTGCCCCTCTATGTATCATATGTGTTTCACTCCCCCGTGGGAACCGGCGGCTGGCAGCACTTTGACCTGCAGTCAGAGCTGCGCCTCACCTTCGTATACGACACGGCCATTCTCTGGAAGGATGGCATCGGCAGCCCCCCGCAGGCCGAGCTGCAGGGTAAGTTCCTACAACCGCAGGAGATGTTCCTGCGGTAGGCTCAGTACGAACAGGACAATGCATGGATGTGATGGCAAGGTGTTAAACACAAGTGTGTTTGTATGTATTTTTGTCAGGTGCATTGTATCCGACCAGCATGCGGATCAATGAACAGGGACGTTTGGTGGTCAACTTCCGCACCAAGGCTCGTTACAGGGGCCTGTTTGTGGAGTCTCATTCTGGAGGCAGAATAAAGTCAGCTGGTGAGATTAATAACCGCATCTGCTGTACTGTTCCTCAATAGTACCACCACCACCACTGAACATACAGGCACAGCGCTTGAGTGTTTACTTAAATTAGAATCACATTTGATTTTGCCAACTTCTCCCCCTCTCAACATCATCAGCAACCTCCATGTCATCCATGGTCATGAGTGTGGACCACCCCGGCCTGACCTTCAACCTCACCTTAGTGAGGAGTGAGCCCACCTACAACCAGCCAGTCCAGCAGTGGACCTTCACCTCTGACTTTGCGGTAAGTATGACCGCATGAAGCTTCTTATGGCGGTGTACTCGAGCATCTGACGCTTGAGTATCTGTCCCCTCCACTCTATACAGGTGAGAGACTACTCAGGGACCTACACGGTGAAGCTGATCCCTTGTACAACAGCCCAGAATATGGAATACACCATTCCACCTGTCTGCAGTCCCAGGGAACCGGTCACCTTCGATCTAGACATCAGATTCCAGCAAGTAAGTCAGTCTTGGTTTGAACCTTAAGATCCAAAAACGGCATGTTTCTTTGTTATCGGAGGATTTTCTTTCTTTCACCGTCATTACCTCATTATGCATCCTCCTGTAGGTGAGTGACCCAGTGGCCGTGGAGTTCAGTCTGAACACTCAGATGTTCTTGCTGTCCAAGAGGAGCTTATGGCTCTCAGATGGCTCCATGGGTTTCGGTCAAGAAAGTGATGTAGCCTTTTCTGAGGGTAAGTGTTCTATTATTAGAGAAGACTTTTATCATCCATGCAGTGAAGATTTAGAACACTGCACTATTTGTTGTAAATGTTTCTTTATTTCAGGGGATACAATCTACGGCCGTGTGATGGTGGACCCTGTGCAGAACCTGGGAGACTCTTTCTTCTGTAGCATAGAGAAGGTGTTCCTCTGCACTGGTGCTGATGGATATGTACCAAAGTACAACCCGACTAAGTTTGAATTTGGCTGCCTGGCTGACTCTCCATCATTGCTTTATAGATTCAAGATTCTTGTGAGTACATTCAGGTTTTTAATGTTGCACTTTCACTGTGCAGAGAGATGCAAACACTAATTTCCTTACTTCCTTTTTTCCTAACGCACTTTACCAGGACAAGGCTCAGCCGGAGACTCAGGCACGTGCATTTGGTGATGTCGGTTTTAATGCTGTCCTGGCATTAGATGATCCATCAGCCATGTCCCTCGTCAGACAGCCGGGGTCTGATGGCTTTAGGTTGGACTCTACAGCTATGTTCCAGGTATTGTACATCTTACTACTCCTCATAGCCAGTGACAGTTTATTGTGATCCAACAGCTATACCAGTAAGTAACTGTCATGCAAGGTATAAACCTTCAAGAAGCTTTACTACACTATTGTGGGATCCAAAGTCTAATAATGAGTCAGTTTAGCACCCAGAGGTCCCATCTTATCAAAAATGAATGTAGATATTTATTTTTGCAAGATGTACTCATTTTCCTGATTGCCACTGTGTAAATTGAATGTAATTGTAAGATATTCATAATTTTATGTTTTCCTCAGGTTGCTGCAGGACGTGAGTGGTACATTCACACCATTTACACAGTCCGCTCCAAAGAGAATGCAAACAGAGGCATTGGGAAGCGCAGCCTTGAGTATCACTCCTTCGTTTCCGCAAGCAGCGATCTTGCCTTGACCCCATCAAGCGGCAAAGGTCATCGCTCCAGGAGGTCCGCTGGCGATGAAGTTCCAGAGGTCGCTGAGGATATCGGAGCAGACAACAACCGTGGTACCAATATCATGCACCTTGCTTTGGACCGCACCAAGCGTCGGGCTGTGGGGTCAAATGAGTTGTTTGCTGATGGGCTGGAACCTAGTGAGCTGAACGCGGAGGGAGAGGAGGAGGGTCTGGTGACTGTCGTGGGGGCACTGGTAGGGCTGCTGCTCACTGTCCTCATTATTGTCACCATCATACTGGTGCTGAGATCCAGACAGAAGGATGGGAAGGAGGGATGGAGGGAGGGGGTGCAGGAGGTGGTGAAAGGTTCTGTCAGTACAGAGCCGATGTTGGTGGTGAGGATGCAAGACTGCCACAACAGTTCAGAGGTCTGAGCAACGGATGCATGGATGGACAGATGGACAAAGGGATGGAGATGTGGGGGATTTTGTAGAATTTTTGATTTTTTTTTAACTGGTATTAAATTACTTTCATAACACCAAAAATCTGAGATTGGACACATGCGTTATCGGGTGTGTGTGCTTGTTAGTGGGGGGGGTTTCTACAGTATGCGATCCATTATGTACCTTGATCAACAACACTGTCTTCACTTAACATTCCAACTTGTGCTGCTAGTAGCATGGTATTTCCTTTCTCTCTTACTGGCTTTATGGTGTTAAAGTGCCTGCAGCAGCTATATCCCTTCAGGACAGTGCCAGTCACGGAGTGCACTTTTTTCATAAAGCTAGTGTCACGCAGGCCAAGTCAGAGATTTAGTGCTGCAGGTGGATGCCAGGTAGTCTAGGGACTAGATGGTGTCAGTGTTCATACTGACTATAGCTCACCTCAAAAAGAGCACTTGGATGTTATCGACCTGCCTGTGTCAGTCAAAACTTCACTGAAGTCTGCGAGCCCTGGAACTTTCTGCAGTATATTCTAAATATTTTAGTATTTTATCAATTGCATTATGGATGCAAAAGTCCAGTATTTCCACCATAATCTCACCTACTGTCCATCCATTGCCAGGATAATATCATTAGGAACATACTGGACCTATTACAAATATTGACCCTATAGTCAGCGTGTTTGGCCACAAAACATTTAACAATGTGCTGCGTAATGTAGATCAATATTCATTCTGAGATGAAGTGTGCCTTTAGGCTGACAATTTTGTCCTGAAATATTTGGCGGGACAGTCATTCTGGATTACACAATGTGTAATAAAACACAAGACGCCACCTCTTGTCTCTTGTTTGTGAACTAACCGTCCGGAGCTCTCTTGTCACACTACAGGAGATGAATACCACTGCTGTCAGAGCTTCTGTTAATTAACCAGCAAATTGTTCTATTCATTCACCGTGTCTGCTTTATTTTGTTTGCTGTATGATGCAGAATGTTTTCCTAGCTGTAGTGAGCATATCTGTTGCTGCTGAGTTAGGTTGTTCCCCCTTTTTTTTTCTAATATTGTTTGATTTTTTGTAAACTCTGTTATTTACTTTGCCATATTACCACAATGTGTACTGCTATTTATCCTCGCAGTGTTGTTGTTCGCCCTGTGTGTTTCTGTGATATTGTCATATTTATACATTAATTCTTAAGGCATAATGTTGCTTTTTCTTTTTTAATAACACTGGTTAAGGTACATATGTATAAAGACACTCATCTCAGGAGTTATTTCTTTTACAGAGAATGAACCATGTGTTGTAACACAATTTACTACTGTTGACTGAAGAGAATCTCTACAGAGCCACTTTTCACTTCTGTGTTACACTGCTAATAAGTGTGGTGCTGTGAACATGCAAATACTGTATCCATATCCAATGAGTTGACCCCTATTTTTCTCACATTATGTTCCTGTAAGCTTTATTTGTCACTAGTGCTGTGCGGGATTTCAGTGTTCTGAGTCATATTTTCGAACAAAGGATGCAAACAAAATAGCTGCTTACAAATCAGTATGTCACCATGAAAAATGTTTGAGGCATTTGATATAATCTGCTCTCTCATCGATTTGTTAATATCACTGGTGAAATTTCTTGTTTACATGTGTTGTTAAACCTGTGTCTTACTCTGCTATGGATATACGACATGTTGAGATCAGTGTTCCTAAATATTTGTCTTATTATGGTGTTGTCAGTCATCGCTGTATAATTATTTCCAACATTTATCAGGGCTAGATGATGTGATGGACATGAACCGGAAATCACCTCAGGTGTGAGTCAGCGATGGACGTGATGGTTTATCAACTAAAAGCCTGCTGAAATCTTGGCTGGGATATATGTTTCTTTTTCTTTCTTTTTTTTTTTTTTTTTGGCCCTGACGAATTTGGAAATAACACCATATCTGACATCAAATGCACTTTTTGAGTCACATCCCTCACATGCCAATCCAAGCTATGCAATGTAATGTATACACCACAGCCAGTTATCCCCATGTATATGACAATTTTAGCACAAACAATCAAACTTGATATTCAGTTTGTGTCTTTTTATGAATGGGTTTTTATGTATATGTATTTAAGAATAAATATTGTTGCTTACTGGTTGTTGTTGATTTACTTAACATTTATGTCGAGAAACTGTAGAGATTTGATGCACGCACTAGTTTCTTTTGCCTATTGAAAGGTCTCTCAGCTATGTAGAAAACAGTTCATACATTTTAATGGTCAGCATTCAGAGACCTGGGAATCTTGCAATTGATTTGAAACTTGCCCTCAAGCACAGACGACCTGACTTGGACTTGTGCCCGTCAAGTTAAAAACAGCTCTGTTCTGTATTCCTCACATAAGCACACATGTTAAAATTCCATTCACAGGAAGATCCTATTAATCATTTGGTGTGATTATTAGGAGAGGAGAGTGAAAGAGAGAGACACTAATGCATAAATGAAATACATTATACAACTCACACCATGTAGTATCATTCCACTGATCTTATCGGATATTTAAGGAAATCTTGTCTTTAGGATAAAAACTTTGCTTTTTCTTTTTTTTTTTTTTTTTTAAACCAGAGAGAGGCGGAGAAGAATCTGATTGGTTAAGACGAAATATGACGCACCACAAATGAGCCCGCTTCCGCCCTGCCGCTTCCTTCACTTCCTGAAGCAGCAGTGTTGTGCTGCTGCGTTTGGCCTGTAAACATGGCTACTGCTGGAGCAGCTGGAGACGACCTGAGGAAAGAGCTCACATGTGCAATTTGTTTGGACTTCTTCAAGGACCCCGTTATCCTTAAATGCGGGCATAATTTCTGCCGGTTTTGCATTTCCATGCACTGGGATGAAAATGGCGCTGACTACGGGTACCAGTGCCCACAATGCCGAACGGTAAGTTTCCACAGGTTATCTGTATTTCTACCTTGTTTTTACTCCCTCAGAATATCTTGGCATACTTGTGACAGTGTTGCTTGCAGTCGTTTGTCGGCGAAGTAAGGGTAGCTGTTTGACGGTTGGTCGTTGAAAAAATGACATTAGCTACGCAGTGCATTTTGAGGCTACCGTTGCCATGATAACTTAGCTGGCTTTAGCTAACGCTCATGAGCAGGTCACTTAACTAATTAACAAGAATGGGCGAGCTGCGTTTGTGCTTTAGCTATTAATGACGTATTTTATTGTAGAATGAATAAAAACGTAACTGTAAGTGAAGCAGTGCTGACTCTGGGCTCGGTCACAGCCACATTTCTGCGTCTGTCTTCGTTCTCTCAGGTGTTCAACAAGAGGAGCTTCACTCAAAACTACCTGGTGCAGAACCTGGTGGCAAAACTGGACGATCTGGAGTGTCTGGGGTCTTGTCCAACTCAGTCGAAGCCCGTTAAGGTGGATGGAAAGTGTGAACAACATGGAGAAGAGCTTAAATTGTACTGTCAGACTGATAAGAGGCCCATCTGTGTGGTATGCAGGGAATCTAGAACACACAGGTTAGTCGTGCGCTCGCCTTTTTGTTATGTAGGAGAATAATGAACGCTCTTGTAGGTTTGCTTTGTCTTGCAAATTCATCACTTTTGTTAAGAATTAGGTCAACTAATTATTAGTCACTGAGGCTGCCCAGCTCAGGTTGCCAGTGTAGACATCATCAGGTGATTTAATCTGTACAAATACATACATGAGACTGGTAGGAGAACCCAAACCCATAACATGCCACATTTAAGATGTGTTTACATGCATTGTGCAGATATTCCCAGCATTTAACAGTAACCAGATGGATGAACACTGAGACTTTACCATTTCTAGATTTCTCAATGTGCAGTCAAGTTGCCATTTTGATGCTTTACCAGATTATTGTGAGTGATACGGGAAAAAACACCAATGCTGTCTATTTTATCTTTTTCATGACAATTCCCACACTCAAATGGTAATGAGATAACATGATCTAAGTCGAATCACTTTGCCAGACTGTTTTTGTCCTACCATATGCCATCACTGTTCTGAGGAAGAGAGTTTACCAGCAATGTGCTTTTCCATCATTTTATCTTGTATTGCCTGAATCACTTGTTTGTTTTTGCTCCATTACACCATTTCAAACTTAATTTGTTTCATCCCATTACAAATCAGCAACAGCAGGGCGAGCAGCTGTTGATGCATATATTGGATTTTGAGAGGGTTGAATGTGCCTCTTTATCACTTCTAGTGACATCACAAACTTAAATGTCACAGACGCCACTGTGAGTGCTGTAGGAAATGAAGATTCAGGCAATGATACACTTAGTAAAGTTTAGCGGCACAGCCGTGGGTACAGAAGGTACAGTGATAGTACAGTACACAAGAACAGTCACTGCTGTCTTCAAAGGAGTACCCACATGGGTATAAGAGGGTATGAAGGAGGGGTGAGATACAGGCTGAGAAAAATGCACCAATGACAAAGTGACATGGATGTAGGTGGAAATTTCCACTACAGTGAATTTACTAATAGACAGAGTATTGTTGAGCCCTCCCCATATCAGGCCACAGCTTTAACACGAACATAAACATTACTGTTGTACCACCAGCATTATCTTTGCTCTTGACTTGTTTACTTCTATTTTTTTTTTACATCTATTTTACAGCGTAAACAGCTGTATCATTTTTACTCTTGCACGTTTTTTTGGTGTTATATCAGCCACCCTTTGGAGTTGCTACTTAATGATGTCACTGACATTTATCTTGCCTTGTGCGGCATATTGCTCACTCCTTCAACTTTTATGTCCTTGAGGTCTAGTCCTTCACTTTTTTCAATTCACCAACTTTTATCTGTCTGTTGGCCTCTTAACTATATCACCACACTTTGCCTTCATATTGCTGTAATGTTTTTTTGTGTGCTACAGCAAACGTATCTACTCTGTAAATCACTTGTTCAGAGCCAGACTGTCACACAGCACAGGCGCCAGAATCACTGACAGCGTAAACTAACTTTGTGTGGGTGCAGAGCAGGCAGTGTATAAATCTTGCCTTTTACTGCCATTTGTATTGGAAATGGGAAACTACTGCAGTCTAGATATTTTTCTTTGTTAACATTATTCAGAGTTGAGTTGTTGAAATTACTGTAATTGCACTTCAACCCATTTGAAATTGTAATGTACATTGTTATTGACTGTCTTTTGCTTTTTATCAGTCTGTGTAAGAAATGTGTCTTGACTGCATTCCATTACTATCCCAGCCAGCCACTGTGACTGTCTGTGACTGGGTGAAGAATGTGGTGAAGGTAAACAAAGCAAACAGTAGCGAGATATTTCATACCACTGCACAGATTCACTGTGGCAATAGAAGAGTTCAAGCAAATGTCAAGGCTGGTGAAATTTTGTCAAGGGTGAATTAATTGCAAAACACATGCTTTAGTCAGCTGGAGCTGTGTTTTGTTATGAGTAGGTCTCTTATTTGTATTGTGCATGTGTGTCCTCAATCATGTGTGCAAATCACATCCTGTCGCTGGTTTCATACTCTTCTATATATATATTTTTCAATCGAGAGTTGGTGGTGGTAATACGCCATCAGCTGCAGCTTTTAAAAAGTCTACCTTTCACATGTTTTTATGAGGAAAGGATTGCGCTGGTTGTTCATCCTCAAGGATACACCAAGTGAGGTTTGGTAAATAATGAATTTAATGTTGGTTTACAAGAAAACCACGAGTGTTTTGGGGTGGCATGACGCATTCCTCTGCAAACCACCAACTGCATCATTTGTTTTGTCATTTCAGACACCATGACGTGGCACCTGTGCCAGAGGTTGTGAATGATATGAAGGTACAGCTTGTCTTATGTGTTTAGTCTCCTGCTCTACATTTGTCCAAGAGATTAGTGTGTCCTTTGCCTCATGTCTTAGTCACTGCAGCTATAATATTTGCTTTTTTTCTGTGATATCATGATTCATTATGACCTGTTTTCCCGTGTGCATGTGTCTTGATGTACTTGTGTGTTACAGATGGAGTTGAAACTGAGGCTAATGGAGCTCAACTGGCAGAAGTCACAGTGTGTAAAAGTTATAACAGTTGATGAACGCACCAAAAGTGAAGTCAGGGTATGGAGTGGACCTTTTTATTTGAATTATGACCAAGAAAATGTTATTTTTTGGTGACATTTACATGTTCGCAGGCCAAGCTTAAAGTGTCTGTTTACAACCATCTGACTTCCCTGCGTCATTAAGTCCTTGATCTGTAAACATTAGGGTACACATTGCACTGAAATATTAGCACTGAACAAGCATGCCATTGGCTCTTATCAAATCCTTCTTCCTAATCCTCTGAACCTCTCTGTCCTCCAGTTGAAGAAACAGAGACTCAAGGAGAAGATTGAGGCTGACGTCGGTGCCTTGGTCCAGTTCTTGCTAGATGAGAGAGACTCCCTGCTTGAGAGCCTGGATGCTGAGGAAGTGGCCACCATGGCCGTAATAGACGACAACTTGAAGATTGTGGAGACTGAGGCGGCAGCTGTGGACAAAGCTATAGCTAATATCCACAATCACATCAGCGGGAAAACTAGCTTTGAGGTCAGTCTAACAGAGAAGCCATCTGATTCACAGAGCTGATTTACCTCTTAAATCATCGTGCCTGTGCTTGAGCTACACTGTAGATACGTATGGATGACTGTTTCTGTCACTGTGCAGGAAGGATTATGTAAAAGTAGTGGACTGAAATGATATATTCTTTCAAAATATATCCCTGAAATGGTGATGGGAACATTTATAGTGGGAGGTGCACTTCTTTCAGACTCTATTGGCATAAACCAGAGCTTCAAAAACACGTTATGAAACTTGTTAGTGTTTGAATTACACTTCAAAACCACCAAACAAAACTCCTGAGAAAGATATGAGGTGCTTTCAGTAGTAATCCAATTATGCTTTCGTTCTTCCAACAGAGCCTTGCAGAGACATTCAATGAGTAAGTCGCTTACAGTTGTTTGTTTTAATATGGACTCATAGAGGTCCAGCTAAAGAGGACTTTTAAAAACTTGTCATTGCATTTTTCTTCCACAGAGTCATCCATTGCAAGCCTTTTTCATCTCTTGAGCAGGTGAATTGTCAGACTGAATTTACAGACTTCTCAGGGCCCTTCCAGCTCATCATGTGGAAGAAGATGATGCACGTGCTTCATACCAGTGAGTTCTCAAAACTGCCATTGATTGTGGTGCTGTGAGCAAAAGCAAATGTACTCAGTTGGATGTGACTTAGTTTTTCCAAAAAATGTAATGTGTGAAGTTGAGATTTCTGCCTATGCAATATCTTTGACCCCTTTTTAACCCAGCACAGTGTTTGGCCTCATATCGTGTCATTGCAGCAGACAGCCTGGTATTAAATAAGCATGGTCAAAAGATACAATCAAACTTAATGTGAACAGCTGGTAAAATAAACAAAGTGACAATACACATCGATTGCTGTGGGTATAAAGGAATTCTTTTAACATTATTTTTTGCAGTTGCATTTCTAGTAACAATCTCAATGTGATGATAAAGGCCTCGAGAGTCTGGAAACTTCTGGTTGAATTTTACCCTCTAAGTTGTACAAACCCTGGCAGCGTTACATTTTAACAAAAGTTGGCTGGTGAGCCTTTCTCTGTCACCAAATGCTGTCCTCTCTGGTTTACAAATCTGTTAGATTTCTTGGGCAAATGTGTCAAATTGAAATTATTTTATTTTTTATTTTAATTTTTTTCTGAATGTACTGCCAGCTTCAGCCTAATGTAAGAGCAAGACGAGCTAATCTCTCCCCATCTGTCTGTGTAGTGCCCCAGAACCTCACCTTAGACCCAGACACCGCTCACCCAAACCTGTTCATCTCAGACTTTGACACGAAAGTGGAGGAGGGCCGTGTTCGCAACCAAGAGCCCGACCTGCCAGCCCGCTTCACCCGCTTCTGTGGCGTCCTCGCCACAGCCCAGTACGCCAGCGGCCAGCACTACTGGGAGGTGGATGTGAAGGACAAAGGTGTGTGGTACCTGGGAGTCACCACTGAGTGCAGCAACAGGAAGGGCTTTGTCAGCCTCACTCCCTCCGCAGGGTACTGGAGCCTGTGTCTGCAGGACAGGCTGTATGCCAATGAAGAGGACGGACGCATCCCCGTCGCTGACTACTGGAACTCGCCTCGGGTCGGCGTGTACCTGGACTACGACAACGGGCGACTTAGCTTCTATGACGCCGTCACAATGAAGAGACTGTACATGTTTGACACCTGCTTTGAAGAGCCTGTCTACCCTTTTTTCAGCCCAGGGAAGAATGATCCAGGCAGCAGGCTGCAGATATGCCACTATTACTGAGACAGCTGTGATGAGTGTTTAAATGTAGTTCTCGCAACTCATGTATGCCAGTGTTTTCAGATTTCAGACCAGACTGGAGTGCCAGGGTGATCTGACCCTTGGAGCCATGTACTGTATGCATTTGAGCTGTTACTCGTTGGTCTTACTGGTGTTTAAAAAAATTAGGGTCACTCTGAACTAGAATTACCAGGTGAAGAGCTTCATTTTTCTCCTTCTGAGGTTGAACATTTGAAATTTGGTATCGTTCTACCTAGACACACACTGTAGGCTTATGCCCCTGACCACTGTGGCTGGGGGGCTTGGAGAGGTGCTTTGCTGTCTATATCACTGTGTCTGCTGGGATTCAGATGCTCTTGTTGATCAGAGCATGTACAGCTCTTATCCTATTAGCAACCGCTATGCCATACTACTGTACATAAACTAGGTTTTTGTCAGGCAGAGTCCGTGTTGTTGCCTTGTTGGGTAGAACTTGAAGGACACATGACATAGTTATCACATTGATAGCTGTTAAGCTGTTAAGACTTCCTCATTAATTCTAGACTGAAGAACAGAGCTGACGGTCATCGGAATGATTTGACTCATATTGGCCAGCCTGTGCGGGACTTTCAGCTCTCAGATAACGGTTCGACTGGTCGGGGTTGTCTGTTTTGTGGATGTTGAAGTCAGCACAGACATTTTTATTATTAGCCTCTTTATGTGTATACCGTTTTATCCTGTACATTGTTGACTGCTGTGGACTTGCAAATTTCTGTGTATATTCAGTCACATTTTGCAGCTTGTTTTATGTGAGCAGTGATACTGAAGGTATTTTAAAAATGATTTCAGTCGGCCTGAAAACAAGCAGGTGTAAGACGGCCAACTTACTTCTAACAAACTTCAAATATTCTAACAGCAAATTAAGTTTATCGGCCACAGCCCAACAATCTTTGCCCCTTAATGGGTGAACCTGTAGACGTGTTTTACTTTTAATGCCATTCCAACATCTGTCAGGGTTCTCAGCCAAGAGCCTGGTGGACTCGACTAAAATGAAAACTTACAGATGACCCCCCCCCTTTAATAATCCTGCTTTAGATTATTAATCGCTAGCTGTTTTGTTAACTTGGTCTCGGTGCTGCAAGTTGGTCCTTTTTAGGTGTATTATCCAACTCATCCAGTCTGATTTTTATTTGAATCCTGTTCTTTTTTATTTTTGAATGTAAAAATGTATCTGAACAATTATATATGTATATATTTTTTCCTTCATAAATTTGTGCTTTAAACCTTTTTATTTGAGATTATAATCCTTGGATTTTTATTTTTGCTTGTGCAGTTTTCCACAGTGCTTTTATTGACCTGTACGTGGGATGTTTGGCGTCTTACAGGGTCGTGCAGTGGCTTTTTTTTTTTCTTTTTCAAACGATCTTAGACGTCCATGGCGTTCACGTTTGGACTGGAAACGTCTTTGCTTTTTGACTTTTGAGTATTTGCTGATAAATGTTTTGTCTAAAGTTGTATACCTCATTTAATACATTTAAATACTTTCCATTCCTGAATTTCATTAATGTATTCAGCTTAGCAGTTTTTGGCCTGCGTGTCATAACTGTGTGACGTAAAAAGATAATATCAGTAGTCCCTGTCTGTGGCCCTTTCACCTGCTCTGAATGTGCTTTGTGTTTCTCAGACTTTACAATGAGATTAAAAAATGAAAAAAGAACTTGTGTTTTATTTGTCTTGAAGCCTCAACAGTCAACTTGCTGTACCCACGTTGTTCAGTGTTATTGCCCCTATTTGCTTATTTGTTTGACTTATTTCTGATATCAGGACACTGTCAGCCGGTTATGAGAGATTCAACACTTGAATTATTGAAATTGGACCTTTTTTTTTTTTTTTTTGGCACTTTGCTGCATCAAAATATTGAACTTGTTCCACTGTTGTACTGGCTGATAGATGGTCTGATTTTTAACACCTAAATAACAAAGTTTTTGACCTTTTGATATGTGCAACTTCCTGGATTTACATCCAAAACTACTGTCTGAAGCCCCCGATGGGACGGACTCTTTGCAGTGACCAGGCTGCTGCCTACAGTAAGAGATTTCTCAAGAGGGCTGTTGGTCCGTTTGCTATTCTGGTCCACCATCCTCACTTAACCATCTGAGACTGTTTGGTGTTGCTGATTCAGTTTTCATACTGCCAGAACATTTAAGGGGGAGGTGAGAAAACACAGTGCTCTCCATGTCCTCCTCCTGCTTTACTAATGACTCAGTAGTGACTTTTTTTTTCCCGTCGCATCTCTTGCAGAGGTGTAGTTTTAATGAAAGGCCATATAAGTAGTTCACTATACAATGTGATGCAAATACATGAACATGAATGATATGCTGACTCAAAACTGTTCATATATGCTGCACCACTGGCAGCCCGGTGCTGTGCAGTGTAGAGGACAACACCGGGGACCTCTCTCAACGCACGGCATGAAAACAGTTCAGCATTATCATGAGCACACGTTGTGATGGCTGCTAATGTGACCTTATGCAACAGATTCTGAACGTCAGTCTTTTATGACTCATTTGGTGTCAAGTGAGGAGTTTGTAAAGATAGATACTGATTTTGACAGGTTTCAAAGGAAGAGGCTAATATCTGACTTTTGCAGTAATATTCAGTACCTTTAAGATAAGTATTAGTGTTAATTCTGGAAAATAGTAAACATGGTGTTATGGGAGGAAGTGCTATTTTTAATAAAACGTTGGTTTTCTAAACAAAATGACCAAGAAAATGATGCAAAAATGCACAATAAAGTGCTTTTCATTGCTACTAAAGATATATATTTTACTTAATTTTAAATATTTGTATATGTATATATACGTGTGTGTGTGTGTGTGTGTGTGTGTATATATATAGTATATATATAGTGCATACCCACATATATAGTGCATAAGTGCATACCCATACCCACACACAAACACAAAAAAATGTAGCTCTTCTAAACTGAATATTGTTTCATTGTCATTCACATATTTAATTGTTGCTCTCTGATTCTGTAAATAATTTTTTTCCATCTCTAAAATTACATATACATTTGACTCCCAGTTGTTAACAGCAAAAGACATCAGTCATCTTTGAGTTTTTAGGAGTAACTCATATTTTAAATGACAGGCCATAACAAGCTGATTCAGTCGACTTCCCATTGCTTTTCCACTTTCTACAGTGTGACCGTGTTTGCAGTTAATTTGACAGATGTTGAAAAATAGCTGCTCGAGAGCAGGGGCATTTACTGGAAAACAAAAAAGGTTTGTCAGGATGGGGCCCAGAATCTGCTTTATAAGCAGCAGAAAAGACATGGACACACTGATGTCTTATATGCCAAAAGAACATGCATATAAATGATCATCTTGTTTAAAAAAAGCAATACATTCTCACCCTTGAACAAAGAGATTAATGCATTAATTAACTGAAGTCATACGAAACAGACCATTTGCACACCAGTTCATAGTGTCATTCTTTAATATTTACAATCATACCTTTGCCATGATTACATAAATGCAGTGATTACTTCTTGTAGGACTGGCCTCTCGTAGTATACAGCAGGCTTCACAAGTTGGTTGATGACGTGTTTCATTTATATGTGCTTTCCTTTATTTCACACAGACATGAGTAGGTTAGTTACAGGTGATTGACAAAAAAACAAACACGGGGTTCTAGTTAACAGAGGAGGAAAGTCAAACAAATGTCATTACAGAGAGTTTGCCATTAAATGGGAAATGCAGAGAGAAAGACAGAGTGACTGACAGATCAATCATTAGGGACAGACTGTTTATTTAGGTGAAAAACTGTCACTGCATGTTAGCTGGTGATGTGTTCCTCGAGGAGGCACGCAGAAAACTTTCCAAACACTCAACTACCAAGCAAATGAATACAAAAATCCATGATGGTAAAGGTGCTTGTCAGCTACAACGAGAATATGATTGCAATATACAGTACACTTTCTGATTATGTTAAATGATAACTATACACAGAGGCAATATATTACTCTTGCAAACTATATAACTCTTAGAATATATGTATTTTGTGCAATGTTCAACAACAACTTACAACAATACGTCTTGGCCGAAGGAAAAGTTACTGTCTATCTGTGTGTGTGTGTGTGTGTGTGTGCGTGTGTGTGTGTGTGTGTGTGTGTGTGTGTGTGTGTGTGTGCGTGTGTGAGCTGTGGGAACGGTTTTCAGTGCTACAAGTCACAAGGCCTATGTACAACGATGTTTGGCAAAGAGGCAACAGCGCAGGCGCACCAATTAGAAAAATAATTTGTAGAACAAATTATGTAGAAAAGAAAATAAAAAATAAATTAAGTCCTTTGAAAAAATAAAACAAAAATAATGTGTACACACCTTTGTTCCATTGATGTCCTTCAGTCGGCTACTACTTGGCATGACGTTCTACTGTATTAGTATATGTTCCAGTGTTGAAATCCTTAATTCATTAAGTGCTGGAGTACGTAGGCTATATAGTGAAATAACACCAAATCTGTATATACACCTAAATATGCATATGTACAACTACATTAGGTTGTAGATATGAATACACAAAAGTGCAAGAGCTAGTGGGGTTAGATATAAGAAGTTTGTTTTGGTTAATAGAAGAGAAAGACGAGCTGGAAGGGACCAAACCTCATGTTCAAAAAACCTTATTTTCTCATTCACTGTTGTGCTTCTTGATGCTTGTCTTTGGGTACCAAAACAAAACACTTGCATATCACTCATGATTCAAAAAAAAAAAATCTATTTGCAGGGATATTGTCAGACTGATAAGGTGCAGAATGAGAATAACAACACATTCCTGTCTGCGTGTTTTCTGTGGTGTTTACTGATGAGAAAGTGAAGGCAGTGACGACGAGGTCTTTTTTTTTTGTGGAGCACACTGACATGCGACAGTGATCGAGGAAAGGCCTGAGCATTGTTCAATCACAAAGCGTCATCTTCTCACCGGGAAGCAGGCAGTAGACTTCGGCTTTTGTGTCTCGCGTTGTTTGCTGGTTGCTGGAGTGTCGCCCATATTCATTGCCCCCCCGAAAATTGCAGTGTATCACCAACTTCACGCTGGCATCGACTGGTGAGCTCCCACTAGTGAGAAATAGAGCTGAAACATCTTCTTCCAGAAGTTAATTTCAAGTTTATTTTTTCCCTCAGGGGATTTGGTTAAAAATGTAAAAGTTGAGACCATCAGTGATCAGATAGGGAAATCTGTAATCACAGTTTTATTCCTTCTTCTTTTTTAAACTTTATTTCATCAGAATAGTCTCTTGAGATGTTTTCTCCCTCAGAAAACGAATTAATGTGACTGCTTGTAATATTTTTTGGGATAACTAGCTTATTTTGTTTTCAAAAATATTTTAATTACACTTAAACCAGAGGCTGTGAATATATCTACAGACAAAATTAAAGGAAATTAATACGTGGAGCCACTGTAAAGTGAACAGGCATGTTGCAGCTCTATGTCCACGAGCGGTATGGGACATTAACTTGTCAAAGCAGGAGTTGTGCCGGCGATGTCTTCCCTCAACCTACTGCAGGTATCTGTAAACCTTAAAGCAGTGGTTGCCGGAGTCGGCAACAGCCACATGTCCATCTGAGGTGAGGGCAAGGCCCTGGGGGCCATACAGTGGGTCTGCTGAGGTGTTGATGTAAGATAAGAAGGAGCCTGTGCTGTCAAACACCTGAAAAAAAGAAAAACACAAAGCTTAGAGCCATGTTGCAACAGAGTGTAGTGTTAGCATTGTTAGCATGCAGGTTTCATTCGGCTGTGACTTGAATGGGCAGTTTACTGAGCTGCTGTTATATGAATGAAAGAAGATCTTGTGCTTTTTATTATAAAATGTATCCTTTTCCACAGTGTTTCATGACTTAATGTAGCTTTTTCTTTGTAAATTCAAGATGATTCAAAATGAATTTCAAGCCTTAAAGTTGACTGTCTCACCTGTATTCTGCTGTTACCCCAGTCAGCTACAATGATGTTTCCATTGGTGTCCACAGCCACACCAGTGGGAGCATTGAACTGGCCATTGCCTTCACCATGAGAGCCAAATTTGAACAAGAACTCCCCATCTGCATTGTACACCTGCGACAGGAAGTTAAAAACACATGTTTGTCTTGCACTTTGATACATGTGGTTGGTGTAAACAGGAAATGTACATGTTTAACACTACATTAGTAAATCATGCTCGTGGTCACTTCAGAGATGTCTTACCTTGACTGAGTGATTGTGAAAATCGGTCACAATAATTTCATTCTTGTTGTTCACAGCGACAAAGTGCGGACCTAGATGAAGAGAGGGAGGTTATCGTGGAAAATGCTCTACTTGGGATAGAAACGGATTCCTGTAATTTGCATTATTCCCTTTACTGTTAGTAGGCTGTTTTAAACACAAATTCTAACTAGCTGTGCATAAAGCTGTAATTGCAAAACCTAGTTTAATCAGACGGTTAGCTGCTCCGGTTCGCCTGGAGTGGTTTGATGGCACTATTTTCATGCATTAGATAACTTTAACTTGGGTTACATAATTCTTTTCCTGTTTCTTCAGAATGTCAGAACAGCACTAAAGTTAGATTATAAGGAAAGGCTCAAGGCTCTGAGATTCAATCCCTCATATTTTGTCGTCTTACATTTAGATGGTTACAAGAAATATATCACGGGAAGCTATTTATGTGAAAGGAAAGCTTATTGGCTGAGTCGACCATTAATCTTGCTGATTGTCTCGGTTAGTCAGAACAGTGAAAATCATTAACACTGATCTTTTCACAGCCTTTAACACAAAAAAACATGACAAATCGTTCATTATTGTAATAGTAAGTGATTACTACAACGTGCGTGCACTTGTATATCTTTGATTGTCATTGCACAGGCACAGCTTGATCCAACAAATTGAGTTCTCGGGAGGTCAGACACATAATCAGGGAGTCGGGTTAGACAGAGGGCACCGCACTGTGGGATTAAGGTTGCAGCAAGGCCACACTTAGTACTTACTGAACACTGAGCCAGATTTATTTAAGTTTGGGCCAAGTTTTTCTGGATTGAAAAACAGGAGGAAGAGCAGAAAGAAAGAAAAAATAGGTAGTCAGAGATAAAGGATAAGCAAAGAAGAATATAGAGTAGGGTGGTCAGCACAGGCGCAGTCTTTGAGGGGGAGCATGGGGTCACTGCATCGCCTGGGACTTTGACTCTATACAGGCTTATATTTTTAATCAGAACAGAACATGTGATGTAATGCATTGATCTATATTCAGAAATAGAATGAGAGCACTGGTGTACAGTATTGTTTTTTTCTGAAACTGGCAGTAAAAGTGCCAACAAAAGTGGAGAAACACACCAGTTCTGCTTAATGTTGTGCCCACTGCCTTAGTGCTCTCATGCCTGGTGCAACAACACACAATGTTAATAGTTATTATATATTCCTCGCTGTTAGTGTTATTAACTGTATGTATGCCTTCATGTGGACAGTCTTGGAGAAGAAGGCAGTTTTTGGAGAACATACCTGACTGCTCCGTTATTATGTGGTGCACTATTGAAATACATGTCTCAAGGGTTGCAAAGCTGCAGAACATCTTGCAAAACTCTTGCAAAATCCCAAATTATATATATAGGATTCACACAGTATTTTGTGTGATGTTAAATAAGGGAAATATCGTGAGGCATTTACTTTAAAAGCCTGTAGAAACTGCTGCCGCATGGACGGATGATTCAGTTCAAAGAGAAGCCATTGTTTGTGAGCTCCCCATCAGCGTTAGCAAGAGGTCTGCTGCTGCAAATCAAGGCCTCCTTCTCACCTGCAAACTGTCGGTCAGACGTCCCCCTGCCTCCAAACTTAGTCACCAACTTCCCATTGGACTGAAAGATGAAGACACAGCAAGCCTTGTTGTCCACAGTGATGATGTGTCCATTCTTATCCACGGCCACACCCTTAGGACCCATGAGTCGACCTGCACCGATCTTATTCTGAGAGGGAGGACATTTTAGCAAAGACAACACTGGAGGAGTGAGATCAATTTTTCACGCAGTGAGGTATCTTTAATGCTGTTTAGCTAATAACAAGCTGTGAGATCTCACCTTAAACTTGCCGTCAGAGGAGAAGATGCTGACCCATCGATTGTCATAGTCTGCCACCACGATGTCACCGTTCATGTCCACAGTGACGCCTGTCGGTCTCTGCAGCTGCCCTGGAGACCGCCCTCTGACCCCAAAGCGCATCTTGAACTGGCCATCATTGGAGAATACCTGTAATCAGTTACACCAAAGAGCCCCTTTTGAGTGAAATGTATCATGAACAACAGCAGTATTTTGCCTGTTCTATGTGACCACACATGGCTGCGCATACAGGTGTTTCCTCTCTGTGTCTCTCTCACCTGTATGCACTGGTTGTTGCTATCGGCCACCACCACTCTGCCGTTATTAGAGGCTGAGATTCCCTGCAGATTTGTGAACTCCCCTTTTTCTCTGCCCCGCGTGCCTGACAAAGAAACAGTAACACACTCAGGAAATGTGCCATTTGATGTTTTAAACTTTGTCTCAGTGTGTAATACTTTCCCTTAAAAGCTCACACCGGCGGTTTTGGACTAAAAATAGCTTGCTCTGTGCAGAGATGCTGATTATTTTTCAAAGCATAACTCAATTTTTTAATCCAAGGGTTTGATCTTACGACAGCATGCTGCAGGTTGTGAATGCAGTGTTTTTTTCTGGATGTCACCTCTTCTATCAGAGAAGAGGATGTCGCTCTACAAACTTGCTGCATGTAATAAGTATTCTTGATTTGCAGTTTACTCTATAAAACATGCAAAAACAACCAATAGGCTGTCTTTATGGAGGGCATTTCCTGCTTTTCCTGCTATGATAAGGTCTACGTGGTACTTGGTGTGACAGGAATGGTACATTGATTTTCTCTCCTGTCTTACCCACTCTGTAGATGAGCTCATCCTCAATGGGGTTCTCCTTTTTCTTGGTGGTGCTGTACATGCTGGAAGGCCGTCGCACTGCTTTCTGCCGTATGTGGCCCCCTGTCCCGCTGGGAGACTTCACCCTCCTCTTCACATCATCTGGAGACTGCGGCACATCTGAGGGCTTGACCGCCCGCAGGCGGAACGGGCTGCCACGTATGGGCTGGCCGTAGAGCATCAGAGAGAAAGAGTACTCCCCCTCAGTGCGTATCGTGTAGCCCACCTCATAAGTCCCATTCTTATTGTCCGCTATCTCTGTCTCTGCAGCGCGGTTCCCATCTGCAGACGTTATCTCTGCTTTTAAAATAGCATTTCCTGTTCGCACCAACTCCCCATCCTGCAGACAGAGGTCACTGATTCAATTTCAGACCAAAATAAATGCCTTATTGTTCAAGCAACATGCACATGGTTGCAGCCTCTGAGGCAGCACTTTCAGACACACCACAAGCTTTCTTTTTGAGAATAATAATCCCGGTTAATTGTGTTGGTGACCACCACAAAGCGACTTCTTGCAAGAGAGCAGCAAGATAAAAAAAGCATGAAATGTGAATTTGAATAAAACACTAACCAGAAATATGTGACTAAACACAGATTATCATTTAAAGACTGTACTTTGTCTTTTGTTGTCACAGTAATTGTGTGGTGCTGGCCAGTTGCTGCGTGGCGGAGGCCCTCTCCTGTGGCGACGGAGGTGTGAGCCACAGCGGCTGTAGTGAGGAGAACACCCAGGTTCTGGATGGAGCGTCGCAGACCTTCAGTCTCCACCTGAAGCAGACAGCACAAAAACTATAATATTTTCCACTGCAGAATCCCTTATTGCTCTCTGGAGTTTCATTTCCATGGTTGGGTGCGTGTGATGTATGGTGACAGATCAGCACAAAATAATCCCAAAAGTTAGAATAAACCAAGTGTGTGCTACCCGCCTGGGATGAGACTTTAGTTGGTGAAGAAAGTCAGATCAGTCAGTCATGCTAAAGACTACAGGGGATATTTTTCTCAGGGCTGAGCTGGTGGAGAATATTGGACTTAAAGTTGTCAGGTGGCCAGCAAAACAAGTTAAATGAGATGACATTAAGGCTGTATCGATGAGTATCTTTTGGATAATGTCAAAACTGCTTAAGACAGCTTTAATGTCTATGTCCTATGAAGTAATTTTTTTCTCACAGTTATTGAACCAAGCTAAAGTGAGAAAGGGTTTAAAACACCCAAATTTTTACAAAAGCAAACATCTATTTGAGATCACACAACATCAGCAACCTCAACAAGGGGAAAAAGGCAGGTCGTGCCACAGATGCCTCATTTTTCATTTGAAATTGTCTAAAACTGTGACCTTTGAGGATATCAATCAAACCACCATAATGGGAAGAGCAGAGAAATGTTTTGAATCAGGGCAAACAACAGTGGATACCTGACAGTCCAGGTGTGCATTCTGATGTGGTCTCTCTGGGAAGTCATGTCTGGCCAGCGCTGTTACTCGCTCACTCATCTGCTTCTGCACTAGCAGCACCTACACTTGCAAGACACACATAATGCATCCTAAGTCATTTAATAAAAAATATTCAGTTACTTTACAAGAGATCCTTCTATAGTACTGCAATGCACTTGATAGCTGATTCCCATCTGCCTTGTAACCTGTTTGTTAGCTTTACAGTCTGCCAGCCCACCTCAGTAGCACTCCCATGGCTGAGAGCCTGCTCCGTAAAGCTGCAGCTGCTCTGGATGTGTTCCTTCCCCTGGAGGAGAGATGAAAGCTGCGCCTGCAGGACCTGCACTCAGGGAAGTGGAAGATAAGGAAAAAGGGACACAAAAGAGCAAAAAAGAGGAGGAGAGAGGAAGAGCGGAGAGGTCAGCGGGCTGAAGTGTGTTGACAGGAATGTGAGACATGTTCGCCCACCTGTCTGTAAAATACCTGCGTTGTGCATCTGACAGTGCGCGTGCAAAGATGCAAGTGCACCTGCGTGACGTATTCTACATGTGAGTGTGTGAAACATAACTGGCCTTCTGCTTAGTGCTGCAGATGTTCTCCAGGTCTGTAATGAGGGCCGTCTTGCGCTGATGCAGCGCCCGTTCCAGCTCTTCAAACGTACTGGTAATCTCTGCGATGGCCTCAGTCTTCCTTTCATTCAGCTGGCGAGAGATCTCACTCACCAGCTCGATGGCTGCTGTCAGCTGAGGGAGCCTGCAAGATGATACCATGTGAAAATTTCTTCCAAAAATTGCAGGACTAAAACTAAACAGAAGCAAAATTCTAAAAAATGTAAAACTAAAACACACAACAGTGATTGAATGAAATAAAATAAAATTCAACATTTTGATGGAGAATTAGCCACCTTGGATTGGCACGGTGAGCACAGCATCACATAGGTGATCTTTCATGGCAGATGTCAAATTTGGGCCAAATGCTTAAGCTTCCAAACACCTGATGTGAATGAAATATCCTGAAAGCTTTATCAAAGCATCAAGTCCCCACCTGCTGTGTATGGCGTCCAGCTGTGTCTTCAGCACAGCCTTGTGCTGCTCTACGACGTCCCGCAGAGGAACAGTCACATGCTCCCGGTGCTCGCCCTCTGTGCAGTCCAGACACATGGCCGTCTCACACGACTCGCAGTAGAACTCCATCACCTGCAGAGGGAGACAAACTTGCTTTCACTCCTGCTGGAGGAATTTAAGATTCAGTTGCTTTTACACTGATTCTTGCTAAAAACAAAAAAGGTAGGGCAGTTTTGATGTTGTGATAACTGGACTGAAGCATCACAGAAGGGCTTCCCACCTTCCCCTCGTGGTTTGGGCAGCAGAGGGGCTTCCCTGCAGCTGCAGCGCTGACTGACTCCAGGACACTGCAGGCCTCTGGCCGTGAGCACTCTGGGTCTCGCTGAAGGACCTGGTCAAAAACATTTCAAACACCGTTAGTCTGTTTCTCAGACAGCAAGTTTCAATAATATTTAAGTATTTTTTTCCCTTTGTTTGACAGAGGACTATCAATAGGTGACAGGAAAAGGGAGAGACAGAAAGACAGAGAAGGGAATCACATGGAACAAAAGTCTCCGCCCAGGATCAAGTCAAACTGGGGATGTTGCAGTAATAATATATGGTATGTGCGCTAATCTACAGGCCTCTTGATGCTTTCCTCTTTGTCTGCAATTCCTTGTAGTCTGTTGTTGACTTCAATCTCTTCATGACACAAACACACATTCTTGTACTGTCCTTTTGAGCACCCTCCACTCAATACATTCATTCCCTTTACCCCAATGCTAACCTTAATCATCACCCTTAAAGGCCTGATGGAAACCACGCAATCTTACATTCAAAATAAGCCCTAAAAAGAGGCCCTTGACTGTCCGGAATGACCTCATTCTACAAAAATGTCCTCCCTCTGTTTATCACCAAGAGCGGTTCTCAGCCGAACAGGATCTCACACAGACCCTGCATCCCATTTCTCTGAGTACAGGCTGTAATTGCTTTAAACAATTTTTGCTTTGTTTTTAACCTCATAACTGGTTTCATCTGCTGCTTGTCGTTTGTTCCGTGTAATTTGTGTCTGACTTGAAGCAAAAAAGGGATGAAGAGTCAAACCTCCATGAGATTAGTGATGAAGAAGTTGTTCTGCAGAGCACAAACTCCTTTCTCTGGCAGGATGGACGTCTGCCGACACACTGGACACGAGAGCGTCAGAGACTCCGGGGGAATGTAGTTCTGGAGACAACTGGAGGGAGGGAGTCAACAAATGAATTAGAGTAGAAAATCCACCCCAGCGTTTGCACTGTGATGTGTATAATTATTAGTCACGTTCAATTTACCGATGCAGTGGTAGAGGTAGAAATAGAAGAAGAGAAGAAGAGGAGAAGAAGATGCTACAGAGGGAGAGAGCTGTCACCACATCACCATAATTGAGAGACAGTGCCTAAATAGTACTCCTGTCACAACAAATAGGGTAAAAGTGTGAATCTGAGTCAATTTGCAGGACCCATTGCCTCAGGAGAAAACACATACACTTTCTCTTTGAGGAAGGGAATCTCTGGCAAACTGGTCTGCCTAACACAGATGCAAAGAGACAGAAAACTTTAAGCAGAATATTTGCGTGCAGCATGTTTGTTTATATTTCTGCGTGTTAGTTGGCTTTGGATCCTAGCAGCAATCACACATCTTTTCCACTGGCCCCTAAAGGCTGAGGATGTGCAAGTTCAAATGCCCTTGGGAGGAAATCTATTTAACATTAGACACCTTCAAGCCAATACCAAACACACAGTCAGCAAAGGTAAGCCGCAATATGCAGAATACACCGCACTCCTGGCCTGCAGCCTGGCTGCCATCCAGCACGTGATGTACCACTGTTTTTCTTCAGCCTCTGTTATCATTAAATTGGCTGCTAATGCTGCAAGAAACCTGAGGTCAGTGTCGAGGATAAGTCCTTGTTGCCGTTGTACACAAGGATGTCTGGCAGCTGCTCGGGGTGAATGCTAACACCATCCTCTTTAATTTATGACACTGCAAAGCTTGGTAAACTGCAGTTGTGAGCTTTTGAGAACAACAGAGGGCTTTAAGAAAAGTCTCTGTCTACCTACCGCTGTGTCAACATGGCTGAAATGCTCTGAGGCCTGGATAAATTACTGTTGCTTTGTCAAGACACACAACCATCTGGGGACCAAAGGCTCAAACAGTTATGTGGTGAAAAGCGCTGTGACAGGGCCACAGCTAATGATTATTCCCATTGTCAAATCTGTCAGTTTGCAACTATTTGAATAATTATTGCTAAGGTTGCACAATATTGTTAAAAAAAAATCATATGGCAGTTATTTTGACAAAAGATTCATAATTAGTGACAATTTTTGCATCAAAATTTTCATTTTCACTAAAATGATGTGACATTTGCTGGAGTCTGTTCCAAACCAACATGTTTTCTTACATCTGGAGAACAAGATTTGTGGCCAGAGCATCTCTGCACTGACACTATAATGATGTTTTGTCACAGATTTTGCCCTAATCAAAAAATTTGATCTGCAAATCTGAAATTTGGATATTGCACTTGGGCATATTGTGACTTCAATAATATTTTCACTAATTGTTCAGCCCGGGAAATTGTTTTATAAAATGTTAGGAAATAGTGAAAAATGGCCATCACATTTTATGTTTGAAATTCCTTGTTTTGTCCAATAAGTGTAAAAAAAAAAAAAAACATTTTTACAGTGACATAAAACAGAGAAAAGCAGCAAATCAGATTAAATAAAAAATCAATTGATAACCATGCTTGTTGTTGATTCATTTGCAGTCAATTACTTGACTATGATTATGACTATGAGCACAAGTAGCCTCATGCCTCCATTGTAGAAAGATACAGACCCATGACCCTGACCTCTGAATACTGAGCACACTATTAGGATATTAAGAAATAGTTGTACAATAAATTTGCATGCCCAAAGATGATCACCGGAAGAGGAAAAGGGGACCTAAATGAAAAAAGATACAGTGTCACCAAACAGCCTGGGCCCAGCATGGGTTAGTCAGCCCTGCCCTAACACTCCTAAAACTACACTGACCCATCCAGCATTAAAACATCTGTCTGGCAACATCACATATAGCTCCAGACAAAAATCTGTTCACCTCAGCAGGGCTCCAGATCACATGCCATCCAGTTAAACCAGGGATTAAACTTGCCCTCCGGTGGGCAAATGCCCCTCGCGCCGCATGGAAAAAGGATTTATCCCATCTGTGTGGCTATTCAAAACTATTCCATAAATATTTGTTTGATCACAGGTTTAGAAGTAAACCAGTCTGAAACATAATCCCAGCTATCCTCTGTACATCTCTCATTCTCCATCCTCCCACCCTGACCCATAGCAAGCTTCCAAAAGCCTCCGCTGCTTGGGTCGGCACGGAAAGGCCCCTGTAAGTACCTCCTGAGGGGGTGTCATCTTTCTGAGGAACTGTAGATTGAGGCGTTGTGATTGTGTCTCCCAACAATGAGCCTTTTCTTAGACCACGGTCTCTGATGGTGAGGAATGCACTTATCCCAGTGGAGTCGAAGGGGAAGTGCTCTGAGCTGTTTAATTGTGGGTAAGGATTTGCAATAGATGAGTCTCCTCTATTTGCGGACATGTAAACATGGTAAGAATTCTTCTGCCATAGGATTGAAGGATAAGTACTGGTAGAGAAATGATAAAAAAGGAGAAGAAGAAGCTACATGCAGCAGATGGCATGCAGATACTTTGTTTGTGTCAGGTTTAGCTTGAGGGTAGTGTAGGTAATTAGGACTTTTGCCAGTTGTCACTGAGTTAGACAGCACAAATGTTAGTTACCTCTCACAGAAGGTGTGCAGACAGGGCAGGACCTTGGGGTTACGGTAGTGATCCAGACAGATGCTGCAGACCAGAAACTGCTTGTCTATCTGACGCACCACAGGGCTGGTGCTCCCGGCCTCACGCTTTGCCATGGCAGAGGACATTTAATGGCACAGACAATGACAGCAGATAACCTGCAGAGACACAAAGATTTAGACATGAATATTTGCCTATATGTTGTCTATAAAAGCTTTTCTAGAGGGTGTCACTTTCAGGGCTGCTAAAGCTCTGCTAACTTATCACAGAAGGTACCAGGAACTGAAGTTAACAAAGCTGTTTAATTCCTTGATTAGTGCAAAAATGTGTCCATTGTTATGGTGTTATTTCTGGGTTAATACCAGATAAAAGCCAGCTAAATGAGAACTGTGTGAAATAGAAGCATGAAACAGTCCTGAGTGTACAGACAGCAGCAGATGTAGACAAACCAGTATGGCTGTGTGCCTGGCTTTTGATTGACATTTCAGCTTACACCAAAGCAGGAAAATAAACGAGGAGCATTTAACAACCCGACTCCAAAAAACTTGTGATGCTATGTAAAACTTTTCTAAAAACAAACTGCAATCATCTGCAGCCTGAACAGTGTTTACAAAGTTTTCCTGAGCCCATGTAGTTATATTCTTTATACTATTCACAAAGTGGTGAACCTCACTCCATCCTCGCTTGTGAATGACTCAGCCTTTCCAGGATGCCCCTTTCTTACCCAATCATGATACTATCACCTGTTTCCAATGAAGCAGTTTACCTGTGGAATGTTCCAAACAGGTGTTTTTGGAGCGTTCCACAGTTTTCCCAGACTTTAGTTGGTCTTGACCCAACCTGTTTGAATCGTGTTGCTGCATCAAATTCAGAATAAGCAGATTTTTACAAAAATCAATGAAGTTAATGAGGTAAAACATAGTACTACTAACCTAAACATTAGTAGGTTATGTATGTCTTACCACACCATCCCAACGTTTTTGGAGCTGTGGTTGTAAAACATTGTAAAAATACTCCTGATGTACAGGACCTGTAATCAGGTCATGACTGACATCAGCATGTGGTGAGTAATGTTTCTTTATATTTGTGTTTGTCATACTGTCTATATTTACAAGTCGAGGTGAGGTGTCACCACCGCTGAGCTTTGTTTTGGTTCATACTGTAATCTACTGAAGTCATTTTGCCTCTAAATCAAAGCATACTGAGAAACGAAATACAAAATAACTAAGTTGGTGGTCGAGAGGCTCAGTCAGACATTCTTTATCATGTACATACACACCGATTTACAATACATACATAATTAAAGTGTTTGATCTGTGGGTGAAAAATAAACTTTAATGTGCTTCACAACTTACTGATGCGGCAGTTCTATTTAGCTGGAAAAGTGATTAAAAGTGCAGGTTATAGTCCTGAATCTGATTTTGGTAGGTGGGAGAACCTTTGCTTCATTTCAGAAGAGAGATCTTGATGCCTTGAAATACAGACTTTTGTGTATACATAAAATGTTACAAAACATCTCACACTGGATTTAAACTTCATCTAGATTACGTACAGTATGTGCATTTAAATGACACACTCAATAAAAGGCCATACATATATGTCAGTGACAATTTGAACTAGCAGCTCCTCACTCTGCGAGGTGACAGAGGAGGAGGACAGAGGAGCCTGCATGCATTACATTATCTCATCCATTCTGGTAATACAGCTGCATGGTATAGATATTCTGCCTAGCAACACAAACCAGTGCTGTTTCCAGCGTGGCCCACTTTCACATTCATCAGTGCAAGTCTGAACACATATGGCATAATAATTACTGTGGTATGTTAAAGATGCTTATGCAGCATGTTCTCATTGCTAGGCACCGAGTGTGTAAACAAAGCTCAGGTGTTATCCATGTAAAAACATCCAATTTAAATCCCAAAATGTACACAAGCCATTTCCAACAATGACTTGCTTGCAATGAAAGTGACAAGGAGCCCTGACAACATGTATTTGTCAGAGAACAGTTTCACCTGACTTGACCTACCACTTAAAATTGGCACCTTTGGTAAACACTCTGAGTGCCATTTTTATCTCCATGTTGCTAACTGGATCCAGCAATGTAGTCCAGCCACATTTTCTCAGTGGGTCAACACATGCATTATTCATGCCTCAGACACAGACATGCACTCATACGCTCATACAAATTGCAGGGATGAGCGAATAGCAGCATGCGTTTCCAACAAACATGGCTGGCCTTAAGATATACTGTAGTTATGAACATTATGCAACCAGCGACAAGGGCACACACACTTATGTACAAAGAAACACACACACACACACACACACACACACACACACACACACACACACACACACACACACTGATAATCATCATCCCCCACCAGACTCTCCCCCTGTCTGCACATCTGTCACTGCTGGATCTAATACAACACCCAATCCCCTATGTCCCATCTCTGCTCATGTCCTATTGTCAAGCTGTGGCCCAGTGTGCCTGTGCGCACACACACACACACACACACACACACACACACACACACACACACACACACACACACACACACACACACACACACACAGAGGATCCAATGACATACAATCTCAAGATCTCCAGACTGGGAGGGTACAGGTCACTTCTTAAGCTGTCAACCATGAGAACGACATGTCACATTCGCACTCTGGTCAGGGACACACAGGAAGTGATTACCGGTAAGTAGCTTATGTTTTGTCTAAATCTAAATATGCATTGTTCTCTAAAAATCTTGCACTTGAAACCGGCACTTCAAGAGTATCCAGTCGTCTCTGTTGAATTCAGATGAAAAGAGGCTTGAATGTCTCTCGATAGAATGTGGAACTAAAGAGGGATCAACCTCAGGATGTGCTGTGTACTTCAGTACAGTTCTCACACTGTCATTCTCTTTCTGCACTAGAGCACACACCGATACTAATATCATCTGTAATAACGTCTGCCTAAATTTAGACATGTGTATTAGTGGGTAGGTGAGGAAGCAATGACGGTGAAACTAAAATAAGACCAAGAGACTGCTTGAGAGTGAAGTGCCTGGTGTCCATTTGTTTACTGTTGTTTATGTTTTAAAACATTTTCTCATTGGGTGGATCACAGTTAAAGAAGAATCTTTAACCAAATAATTCACATTGGGATCAAAAAGAGTCTGTTTCAGGGTGTAAAACTTAGAGTTTAACATTTCCTTTGAACTTAGTTTCACTGATACATGAAAGAACTTCTAGAAAGCTCTTCACTACTCTTTACTGTCAAGTTGATGGAAACATGCACACATGGCACAACAACAACAGAAACACGTAACAGTCACGCATGCTTGCACATGAGTTGGCAGGTACTCGTGTGCACGTTTTCAGTTATATGCATATGCAACTTCATTCATGCCCACTTTAACTCTAACTTTAAGTAGGCCACAATGCTTAGTTTTGATGCTCTAAAGTAACCGTGACCAGCTAACTTGACAGACTTGGCGAGTTCTAAAAAAGTGAGTGAAGACATGCAGATTCGGAAATTGGAAACTGCAGTTAAAGGCAGCAGGGTGGGATGAAGCCAAGCCCAGGCAGGACTGTGGGAAGCTTCAAAAAATGATTAATGAGAGGACACATCCTGCAGAGAGCTGTCAGCTCATACCATCAAAATGAAATGTGTCATACTTCTGCTGCCCATTATTTGCACAGTAATAGCAGCTGTAGTGTTGCTGGTGACCTTAGACTGACTAATTCTCCAAACTCCCAGGATTACATCGTTTTTATGTGTAACTAATTGTTTGTGTGTGTGTGTGTTTTTAAGCGCAATGCATGCAGCATGTTTGTGTGTGACAACAAGCTGACACCCGTGGAGTTAACACACAAAGAGTCTATTCACTGCTGGCTTTACTGAATACAAAAGTAACAGTTTTCTTTGTCTCCTTCAGCACTGAAACCTCTGCTGTTGCTTTGCTGTACAATAGGATCCTCACAGCTCATGTGTATCTCTCATAACACACACGTGGAGATGAAGTGGTGAAGAGAAACTGGTAGTAGGCAAGACAGGAAGTTAAAGGTCCTCTTCCCAGTTCAACAGGAGGGAACAGAGACGGACAATTTAAGAGGAAAAGGAGGGAATACAGTAAAAGTATGAGGCCATCTACTCTCTTTTCCCGTCATTCACCAATGCAGCACCAAAGAATATGTGCTGACAGCTTGGACAAACTCACACACTCCTCTCTGGTAACAGCTGATACTGTGAAGTCATACATGCACACAGAGAGTTGACAGAAAGGCTACCTACTGTCAGAAGTGTGGAGTAGACCAGTCTAGAAGGCTCCATGGCAGCTCTGTGCTAAGTCAGTGTAACACTGAAGAACCAGCACACACCCTGACTCACACATGCACGCCCACTTCCCCCCTCGTCTCCCCCGATGACCCCGCTGACCGCTCTTCCTTTTCCCCTTTCCTTCTCTGGCTTTTCCCTTTTGCCGTGTGGCACACACACTGAAAAAGGCTGAACTGGGATGACAACAGAGGGTGGGACTGTACAAAGTCCCTCCCTCTGTCAGTGCTGTTTACAAGCGTGAGCCGACTGGGCACACTCCTCCTGCCGTGCTCTGATTGGCCGGGAAACTTAAACTAGCAGGGACGAGGGGTTGCATCATAAGCCAACAATTCGTGCTGGCCAGAGAGAGTGAGAGGTAGAGACTGAAAAGGCCAAGAAGAAGAAAAGTCCAACTGTCAAGGCTGGAAAGACAAGTGTTGAATGCAGGAACATATTGAACATAAGGCCTTAATCTGCTGTGTGACTGTTCAGCTTGTGTAATGTTGCGCACACTCAAAACTATGATGATTAGCTCCTAATTATGATCAGAGTCAGCAGCTGATAGTTGATGATCATGTAAACATTTGGATCATCTGGCCTCCAGTCAAAGTTATGAAGAAATAGTCATTACTTTGCCAGACAAGCACACACACACACACGCAGGGTAGCCAAACAAAACACAGAGTTATATAATTCATGATGTCACCTTTAAAAAAAAAACTTCAAATGAGGATTTGGAACATATGTCTCTCCGTCTAGCATTATAGTATCAAATTACACATATGCCGGGATTAAGAAAGGCCCTTAATACTGAAAAGGGGATTATGATTTTGAATTTCAAGTAAAATATCTTGTCACAGGACGATTTTGCACCAAATCCCTTAAACGCCCCATCTGTATGAAGCGGTCAGAGTTTCATCTGGAGCAGAAAGTGACCATTCTCTGACAAAAACATCAATCTGCAGTTAATCTGCGTGGATTGAGTCCAGCCATCTCTACCCCCACCCTCGCATCAGGCTCTGCTTCCTCCCTACACGCCCACGCACACCTTTCCAAAAAATCCCATCATCACGAACTCCCAGGCCAGACTACTGGGGTGGGTGTAACAGGAAGTGGAGGATAAGAGGATCAAAGTACCGCTCACAGACTGACATATCATTAGTTGTCTGCAGCAAATGTATTTGTGACTCGTCCGTACAGAGCACTATGGCACTGTTTTGCATGTTTTTGTATAGCTGCAGCCTCTCAAGCACATCCATTGATTCTAGTAGGAATCTCCGTGGTCATGAATCTTTTTATACCAGTTAAGCAAACAAGTCCGACCTGACTGTAAAATCACAATCTCTGACGTCTTGTTTTCATGCTCCACAGTAAGTAATTAGAGAGAAGGTTTCTGCCATGACCAGTATACCAAATGCAGCAGTCCGGTGTGGGCAGACCTTTGAAAAAGACTGTTGTCATCCCCGCAGTGAGCGCTCCACAGCATTATTGGTTTACCGCTGCGCTTTCTGCTGAAACGACAGTTTTATCAGAATATACGACTCCTGCAGTTATTAAACAGGAGGAAGATGAACCACCAGTGGCACCCGCCATGAGCCTCCCTGAAACAAGAACACAACATAACTGGAATGCCATATGCAGCAAAAGACTATAGCTAATCAGAAAAAAAGCAATTCTAAGTGTTTCATTATGTATTTTCAGATATTAGATGGCTTATACCAGTTCTATACAATTTTCCTGTGAGTTAAACAGTGGAAACAAATGCACCGCAGCACTCACTTCTTGTGCAACATCAACAACCAGAAGAAACCGTTCTGCCCCAGGGTCAGTGCGAGGTGGAACAATAACAGTAATGATAGTAATGACAGTGATGTTCTCCAAGAAATCCAACGAGATCCACACCCACTTCAGGCGGTTTTTGTGCCTTGTGGAAGTCACGCAACAAATAATGTGACAGGAAAGCCCCCGTAAGCGTGAGAGTGAGTAACGAGGGTTAAGCTGTGCTTGATTGCAGCCAATAATGTGGCAACACTCAGTGCTGCACACCTGATGCCTTGTTTTGTTATTTATTTATTTATTTGTTCTCGCCTGAGCTTGTGTTTTATATGCAATGTCGTGCCCTCGTGCCTCTGCACACTGCGCTCTGAAACCAAAGACACTGACAAAGTAAACCCGGAAAGATGCGGAGGAGGAGAAAGTGGTGGAGGGGAAGGGAACTCAAGAGCAAGATAAGAAGAAAAAGTGATGATGAGGACGAGGAAGAGGGGACTCACAGATACTGTACAGTACATTCAAGCACTGAATGGCGAGAAGGTTCTTGTGTAACAGAGCATGATTCTGATATCTTGGGGCTACCATGATGGTGTTAGAGTCTGACAGCTCCGGGCCTGACACCATCGCACACACACACACACACACACACACACATGCACACACACACACACACAGTCAGTCAGCTACTTCAATCTGAGTCATACTATAGCCCACCTCCTCCTTTCCTCCTTAGCTGCTCATGTTACACCTGTCATATACTATTTCACACATACACACACTTAATTTGGTCCTCACAAGCATATAAGCACAAGAAATACACATGGAGCTAACTGATGTCGTGTATGAAGCAGCCTGTGCAACCCTTGTTAGTATGCTCGGCAAGCCTCCGCTCTCCTGCGGTCCGGTCTTAAGCGTGCATATACATATACTTCTATATATAGAGCTATCAGTTCTCATCCTCTTCACACCACTGGCAGGCACGTGCTCTGAGCTGCACACACACTGCGAAAAAAGGCGCAGGGAACCTCAGATGACCAGCATAGTAATGACTCAGAAACACTCCAGAAGGATGCACATGCTACACATGTACACGAGCCTGCCCTTGTTCCTCTCTCCAACACATGTAGTGCACATACTACACATCTGAGATTTATTTGTACACTCATTCATGTATGCCTACGTCCCAAAGCACTGCCATCATATCCTCAGGGTGACTGCGCCATTTAATGGTTGCCAGCATGTGTGATTATATGTTAAGAATGGATGAAGAAGAAGAACGATGGCATAATTACTAATAAGGTTTGTATTTTAAAAAGGAAATATTCTGCATATGTCGCTACTATTCTATATTGATACACCAATGCATCATAAAGACACATTATAGAGTAGATATCTGAGACTTTGTACACACTTGCCAGAAAGAGGCTTGTTATTGACAGCTCATAGTAAAACTCAGGACTCCTGTGCATGCAAATCACAGATTGATTGATGGGTTAAAATGAAAATACTGACGCTTCCTTTCAAATGCTGCGGCAGTTACCCAGCTGTCTTTAGACCACAGCTGGCCTCAGGGAAAGCAGGTGTGTGAGCGTGAAAATGAGGGTGCTGAGTGCTCCAGTTCCCACAAATATCTTTTGCTTTACATTCACACAAAACAGACCAGCATTTGTAAGTTAAATGTATCAAAATCACACAAAAAAATCAGTGTAGTCGTGTAAAGACAAGTAAAACTAAGGAGTAAAAGTGCCTCACAGAAGTAATTAAGTCGAGTATTTAAACGTCAAACACTAACGCCTCTAAAATAAACCACTTCTACGACCACAGCAGCCATAAAACTCATTTCATCTCCCCTCATTTTAACTCTGCTGCAAACAGAACTTCATCAAGAGATTCTTGACATGAATAACATCAAGGCAGGCATCAGAACAGCAGCTCGACTCCACTGAGCCTTGAGAAATAGATACGTGAGGAGCTCAGATAGGGAGATACAGGCTCCTTTGCAGCCCTTCAAGCACACATTGCAGAGCCACTGTCAGCACACTCTCACACTGTCACAACCTCTTCATGTCGGACCAAATTTGGAAGGAGAAAGGGCAATCCCTTTCCTTTCTGCTCTCATTTGTACTGAGTTATGAATATCAAGCACTTGACATTGACATTCATTATTCTTGCATGTGTTTTACACTGAACATCAACAGAATTTGCATGGGCCGTAAGCTTGTAAACAACAGCATAAGCAGGAGGACTAAACAGATTACATAATCCATGTTTTAAAGTGTATATTCAAATGTTTTGCACTTTAATGCATTCAAAGGGAATGTTACATGACACACAGATTCTTCACCCTCTTTCTTATCCTACCCGAGCCTCTCCCTCTCCCAGCAGAGAGAATTATTCCAGTGAAAGAGGAGCATGTGCCAGGGGGTAGAGGAGCTGATCCTGAAATAATTTGTTTCTTTAAATAACTGAAGCAATAGATGCCTTGAGCTAAACATATATTAACATAAACAGCTCTGTGTCACACGATGTAACAGGACCCCGACCACAATGATGTTTCAGGTGGGCTGAGGTTTAACAGGCCTTCCGTCATCCATCCAGGTACGTGGGAAGTTGAGATGGTTGTCACCATCTGGGTGCTTTTAGAAAAAAGAAGGTCAAAAATATGCTTTATGTAACAGCCGAATATTCTGAAAACAAGCACTGCAATCACAACAGAAAAATAAAAGCACTTAGCCATGGGCGTTTCACTCACATGCACCTCACATCACAGAAACACTCACCGAAATCAAACCCGGTGAGGGATGTCAGAGACAGACAATACTGTTTTTGTGTAACATGATTTGGAGTTTTCAGTTTTCTTGCTCTGTGGCCTACCTCAGTGTGGAAGTCTACTAGTTTTTTTTTTGTTTTTTTTCCCCTCTCATGCTGCTCATTTTAATCAGACATGAAAAAACCTGTCATCGAATCTTAAATGTGCATTACGCCTTGGGTTCCTAACAGGGTGGAAATTCATTTACTTAAGGGGATTAGAAATTCCATCATTTGTTCATCATGCTGATGGGTCAGCAGATTCATGATTTGTGCGTCTGTCAACCGCCGCACATGAAATAGGGGGCTAAACCACTCTCCCGGTGGACAAAATAACAGAAACTCCTTCCAGTATAACACAATCCAGTCTGATGAGGCCTCAAAATGGATACAAATGAGAGTTGAATCAACAGCTCTCTGATGCCATCTAACACTAAAGGCTTCACAAAGGTTGTGCTTTTGCAGGATTGGATTTTACAAGTGCTCCTTCTACCTAAAAAAACACACATTTGTGATGCCATATTCAAAGCTGCTTGTCTTACAGTGTGCTTGAAGATTGCTGCTTTGATGGTAGAGCAGAAAAAGACAGGGAGGCCTGTCTGCTGACTAACGCGTTACAACACACACATTTATCATGTATAGTCCTCAGGGAAGGATGATGTAGTGGATGACAAATGCTGAGGAGTGGTACCTTCTCTTCACTGTCCACACACAGCGGGACGGACTGACATAAGCACAGCTAAAATTATCAGCTCGCCCGATCTGAGCCAAGCTGGCCAGGAATGTGTCACAGGAACTGCCTGTATCAACATATTAACACACGGCTCACAGTCCAGCACGCAAGCACACATGAACACACAGGGACACACAGGTGCACACAACTCGCATGTCAGTAGGAAGGAAAAATGAACACAGACAAGAAATCAGGATTTCCCCATGCACAGACACTGACAGAGTTCAGTTGGAGATATCAGATATCAAATCTGCTGCTTTTCTCTTTTGCCTCGCTGCACTTACAGCATGGTGACAAGGTTTATTTTTATTTACAGAGGTTTGATTAAAGCTGATTACAAGTGGAGTTACAGTTTTAATTTGATCCCAGAGGAGTGTTCAGACACTAAGTGCTCCAACACATCACCGTTAATTCACAGTAAATGGTAACCTTCTTTGCCCTGTGGATTTCTAAATACATTGCTTGCTGTACTACACTACATTTCGTCTGCTGGGAATAATGTATTCACCAATAAAACACAGACTGTACATATAAACCTTTGACATACAATGTTCAGCCAAATTTTGGTTATATATCTGAAATTCTAAAAAGTTAACCAACTCCCATCGCAGAGTCACCACAGCCTTTATTTTCTCACCTCCAGTTGTAGGAAAGCATGAGGAGGAGAGCTCAGTTTTACTGTATCTTTCATACTAACACAAACATTCAGTTCAAATGCTACCTGACACACATGCAATCCTTATATGAGAGAGTGTGTGCCCTTGAAGAAGTAATGAACCAACACATGACTGGTTCAAGGATTACTATCAAGACAGTGAACACAGGGACATCAACAGTGCAGTGCTGTAACAGGTCAATGAGTGTAACTAATCTATCCTTCAGTTGTATTTAGAACAATAACCATACAGCTCCTTTGTAACACAGGAAAATGCCAGTGCCAATATAAAGCCAATTGGTATGCTGAACGCCTTCTTCGGGCCTTTAGATCATAGCTCATCATGAGTAGAAGCATCAATACACAAATCTCTGTATGACCATAAAGGTCAGAATTGCAAGCCTGGATGGAAAACAAGCAGCTGCCCCCGTGATTAAGCACTACACAGTGTCCAAATGACTAGCAAAGCTAATTTCTTGCAAATCTCTCTCAAATATGTAACAGGGATGTGAAAAATAAAAGGAGAAGAGCACAGATGGTGAAAATAAGAAGGAAAACATGACAAATAACTGAGAATAACCTGAAGGCATGAGTTTGCACATAAAATGATGTAGTATATCATAAGACATGTGCATTTAGTCTTTTTCAATGCCCTGTGTTTAGATTTATAGTTTTTATTATTGCAACAGTGCAAAGAATTTAATAAATACATAACTGAATCTAGAAATGGACCAAATTGGGGTTAAACAAGAGTGTTTTATTGCTGATGTTGTATGAGATGTTCAAGAAATGGCACAATATGGCCAGTGCTATTACTGAGCCCCCCGAGGGATCCATCTAAATATATCCAACATGACATGACTGCATCTCTGAGCTCAGTCTCTAAGCTTTCACCACATGCCCCCCACCCCTCCCCACAATACAAAGTAAATATGGTTGAAAATACTTTGAAAAACATCAATTCCCACAGCCAAAGCACAAACACACACTTACTCATTTTACTCCACACAGAAATACTATGCATGTGTGCACGTTTAAACATAAGCAGACACTTATTTTGTAACCAAACATAGGACAAGACAAGTGACGGTGAAGTCAGAAAGCAACTGTGCCTGCAGAATCTATTGTGATCAGACAACAAATGAAGTTCAAACTGTCAGCTTACATACAATCCACATAGTGACTGAGAGGATAACATAGAACAAATAAGCCAGTAATCACTACAGTATCTTCCAAATGACTGTTCAGACAGTTAAACACAGTGATTTTATTATTAGTCTGCATTTGGCATCTTTAGACAAACAACTAAATAATGTGAATCTAGCATGGTGTCGGAAAAATAGGAATTTGACGTTTGGAAGAAATCAATGACAACTAAAATAAGATAAAAAGTCATTAAAGCTATATCAGCCATCACAGCTTTTACAGCAGAGGGTAATAACAATTAAGCTGACCAGGTTCTCACAGAATTCCCAGCTGAAGCTGGTACATCCCTCAGAGGACGTCCCTCTAGCTTTTAGACTTAACTCAGGCTTTCTCTTCTTCAGACTTCACAAAGTTAAAACTTAATGAGTTTCAGCTGCAGTTGTTTGATACTGTGCCAAAGCACAAGTTTGTCATGAAGACTCCCCCCGTCTCCGCCAACCCACACCTCTGATGGGTTCATATCAAAGCAGCATTAAAAAAAAAACAAAAAAAAAAAAACATTTATATAAAGTAAGACTTGCACAAGTATTTCCTTGACCATGCAGAGTGGAGGAGAAATCCTGTTGCTGTTACCCATGGCAACACAATCACCTTAGAGCTGATCAAGCCTGCAGGAGGATGAAGACAGCGGCACACCTTTACACACACACACACACACACACACACACACACACACACACACACACACACACACACACACACACACACACACACAGGTTACAACTGTCACAACTAACAGGGCTATTTCTGCTGGTGTCATGTAATTTGTCATGGTGCAAAATGCCAGAATTTCCTCTCATTCATTTGCAGAAAGATGTAATATACAGTATGTATACAGTATATGTGTGTGTGGAGCAAAAAAAAACATTTGGATGCAACATTTTAAATTGCACAAAGGCATTCATAGAACACGCAACTTTCAATGTGCATCAGGTGAGCTAATAATGCAAGAATAGCAACAGACGTCTGACAATGACAACATCAGTGCCTTAATAGAACCAAGCCAGGAAGGTGTACAGTATTTGACAGCTATGACAGATATGGGGCAGAACATCCAGTAGTTACAGTATTGGCGACGGCTCAGTTAATCATTCAGTGTGTGGTTAAGTTTACATCCCTCCTCGCCTGACTCCCACCCCTCTCATGCAGCCCCGGTGACATTCCTCCCATGCCAGCTGGACATTCCAGTCTCCACTTCCCCCAACAGAGACCACAGAGGTGCCTCTGGATCACTATTTGAACCCTTTTTTTAATGTTCTTGTTCAACATCGCAGCCTTTCTGCACATACATGTGTTGCAGTCATCACCAGTGTCCTGTTGAAGTTCTGTGCTTGAGGACAAAGTGAGGCTCTGCTGACCTCATCTGCTGTATGTCAGAAGATGATAGCATGAGATCAGAGTGTGGGATCGGTGAAAGATGAGGTTTAAACCTTCTGAGGCCAGTTTTACTGACTGAGTGAAGGCAGTCAGTCATGCTTTAAGCTTGAAGTCAGTGCATTACTGATAGTATCCAAGGAATTCTGACAGGTTTCACTGGGACTGGCAGGAAATTGCTCACCAAACCTATGGACCAAAGGAAGTTTTCACCTCCTGTGATTGTGTGGAATAGCATTTTTTGCATATAAAGCATAGCATAACATATCAAATTGAACAAAAACTGTGCTCTCTGAAAGAAACATTGTTTTTTGTTTACATTTCTTCAATAAAACAAGCTCCAATCCCAGTTATTACATATTTGGAAAAAAAAAAAAAAAGAAAAGAAGAAAAACATGCTGCATCAAGCTACAAATGATTATTTCAAGTGTCCCCCAACCTCTCCATCAACACACCACCCATCCAGCACAGATGGCTGCAGCCTATCTCTCCACTCATCTATAATCACAGTCAGGTCAGCCTCACAGAGGGTGTCTATCACACACATGCACAAAAAACATTTTCAGGTTATGCTGCACAGTGCAAACCCATCACAGGCCAGCAAATGGCCTGCGGCATTAGTTTGCATACAGACAACATAGGGTGTATGCGTCCACCAGCTGGAGGGGAGGGGAGCCAGGAGAGAGGGATGGAGTGGAGAGTGGGAGAGGTGAGAGGAGGAAAGGCTTGCACCGTCCGTCAAGGGGAGACGGGTGCGAGATGGGAATAGTGGAGGATGGAGGAATGAGCGCTGGCACACAGCGGGGATGGCATGAAAGAGCAAAGATGGGAGGAAGTCTCGGAGTGAAAGATTTACTTACAGCAGGTTCCTGACAGATGAGAGAGAGGTACAAGGAAGTTTCAGCGCGCTCTCCTCCACAGGGAGCGATATCCATCCAGAAAACCTGACATCGCCAAAGGAAAGAGCACCTCACACAGAGAGTCTAGGGAGGGAGGCAGGAACAGGGCGTGTGTGTGTGTGTGTGTGTGAGAGAGAGAGAGAGAGAGAGAGAGCGATCTGGATCTGGCTTTAACGCATGAATGTGTGTGCTAGAGGGAGGGAAAGCGACAGAGAGAGAGAGAGAGAGAGAGAGAGAGTGCTCTTAGGAGGCGAGAGATACAGAGATTGTACAAGCTGACTGGCTGATGTAAAAATGGGAGGGGGTTGGTTTGACCAATTGTGCAAGAGATGAGCAGAGTGACGGGGAGATGGCAACAAAGAGACAGAGATTTTTTAAATTCCTGCCCTCACTCTCCTGTCTCCTCTCTGTTTTATTTTTTTATTAAATGTGTTAAGAGAACGAGAAAAGCTCAAACTGTCAAATTGTTGGTGCTTCTTATGAGAGAGCCAGTGTGATAAACAGAAAAGGGAACCTGGTCCATCACTCTTTCTCTCCTCCGCACACACACAGAGTGTAGGTGCAGAGTAAGTGACAGGAGGAACAATAGAGGTAAATGACCGAAGCCTGCTGAGAACTCTAATAATTTATGGCTGGGGGGAGTGACAGATATGGAGCTCAGCTTAAAAGGAGAGACGCAATGGCTGATGGAGTGGTGTGAAAAAAGGGAGACTTAATTAATTGAGAAAGTAAATGGGTGTTTAAGGTTCAAGTTCCTTGCAAGGATGAATAACAATGCTGATATTGTGTTTTTTAATGTGTGTGTCTATCATTTGTCTATCAGCCGGGAGGTAAAGAGGTAACACTGTTCACACAGGAGAATTATGATGTGTGTATGGACAACGGAGGCATGAGCACCGTCCTCCTTACAAGTGTGTGTTGTGTGCCTGCGTGCATGCGCATGGGGGTGGAGACCGTACCATCTTCCCAGGATTTTGCTGCGGGAGCACCATGTTGCCATGGAGACTGCATCCAGTGCAGCAGAACACGCAGATGGCTGCTCTCGCTCTCTCTCTCACTCTCTCCCTCTGAAACAGTCCGGTTTGCTTCTCATCCCTGACCAGCAAATCATAAAAGCTGGTCTTTGTGCAGGTTTAGAAAACCCTCCAGGTACAGACAAGCTTTTGACTCAGCATGCAGGCAGCTATTTTCTGACAGAGAAAAGGCTTATTCATCTCTTGTGTGTTCAAGAAACTGCAAGATTATTCACCAAACGAGGATCATCTATACTGTATTTATATAACACACCAGCTGTGTCATTACACATGCATTTGGTAAAAAAGCTCTACTTTATATGAGGCACATTTGACTATTGATTTACAGACCAATCATCATGTGCTTCTTCATTGCAGCCTATGTAAAGAGCACAAGGTCTGCATTTAAATGCAGACCGCGTGGACAACATTATTACGTGACAGCCGCAGCATGAAGGCGACGTAAACACACTGTGGTTTGATCAATATCTCTACACTGGTGGTCCTGTTGACCATTTCTTAGCATACAGTTCTCTGATGAGCTTACTTCCAGGTAGACTTAAACTCATGCAGGATATATAGAAAATCATTCTGCAGCGATTCAAAGTGACTCCAGGTTTATTTTGGTTAACTTCTGCTTGACTTTCTATGCATTTATGTTTGTGTTTATTTAGCGCCTTTAAAGCTGTCCTTAACCTTAATCTTTTCTTTGCAGCACAAACTCAGCAGGAAGTCAGACTTATCATTTCGTCAATTTAGCAAGCTGCCTGGAACCCAAAAATGCACAGCAATGAAAAAACGTACAATTATTTAGCTTTATTCACTTTGAATGTTATTATGAAACAGTTTATAGTTGTTGGTTATAGCCGTCGTTGAATATACAGACTCCAGAGTTAAGGAATGCATCATAGTGAACATTTAGCTCAGTGATTTGATAACATTCAGGAGCAGGATTTGAGCGTTAGCTACATGCCACTGCATTCATACATTAATCTGTGTGACCTGATGTGTGAAACTGGTAGAAAAATAGTCTTGTATAAAAAAGTTTTAATGTAGAATTCATGTTAACTATGATGGTTTATTTGTTTCAAGGAAGTCTACTTAAGTTGATTGTCATAGTGATATTAGTGGAAAACAGTGTGGATCTAGGAGGAGGGGAATTAATATAAAAATGTCTGATGTGCTTTGGTCAGCAGTAATATGAGGTAATCCGCAGGTAAATGGCTAAAAATATGAAAACAACTGGTATGGTCTTTCAGCTGTCTTCATGTTCAGAGACCTTAGCTAACTTCTGCTCTAACGTAAAAGGCTTTAACATCATGCCACCAGTGGCAGGAACAGTATGCTCTCTGTAAAAAAATCTCCTCTCAGAAAGCTTTCATTAGCCGTACCGCTTATGAGAGCGGACTAACTGGAAGATCATGTCTTAGATGGATTTTGGGCTTAACCCTCATGAATGTGGTCAGATGGGTTTTAGTTGTGGGAGAGTAGGTGAGGTGTGGGGGGGAGGCAGTATAAACTGGTGTTAGTAGACTTCTTATGTATAATTTAAGCCAGGATCATGCCAAAAAAAGAGGATGGATATTAGATATTAGAGGATAGTTTCATATTCTGCTGGATTTACTGGGGTCACGCTTTTTAGCTATTAGCT
>JBBMOE010000011.1:1184508-1465526 GCA_037975065.1 Chaetodon trifasciatus
TGGGGAATTGTGTTTTGTGTTCACTGAACTTGAATTTGATGTGTAAAATCTCTGAAGTACACCTATGCGTCTTGGAGGTTCAGTGCCAGGCTCAGTCCAGGAGCTGACCGTGCAACGAGCTGCTGTCTTACTAAATCAGACACTGATCGCAGCCACAAACTCAATGAAAACCACAGTGCACTTTTGCCCAACCCCAATTTCCTCACTAAGTCAGGCCCTGGGGCTTTCTTTTGTTGTCCATGACAAAATGCACACTGACAGTTACACACATCTTCCTGCTTACTGTTGAGCTCCTACCTTAAGCTTGAAGCTCAACCAAACCAACCACAGATGATAACATTCACATATTATAGTCTGACCCCTGTAAACCCAAAGAGGTGGCTCAAGGGAGCTGAGACAGACATGCAAAGCCCAGAGTGAACCTCCCATCTCGCTACCTGCTATATGCTGTGATTGACAGAAAGGGAACCTGGCTTTGGTGTCATAAAAGCAGTGAAATAATAAAATTGGATGAATACATATTGACAGGATCAACATCCATTCACCTTGCTGGCATCGACGTGACATTTAGCCAGCTAATCAATGCGCCTCGCGCTGCTGCGGCTCCCTGACGTTAAAGCCCAGCTCATCAGTGCAGACAAAAAACAGCATGCATCCTAATCAGAGCGACTACAGCTGGAGCAGGAGGGACATTAATATCAGCCTGAGCAGTGCTATTTTAAGATGACTGGTGAAAAAAAAGGAGTTTTATGTTACCTTGATGACAGTAAACCATGTCATTTTGAGAGAACTGTAACAGTTATGAAAGGCACTTTGCATCAGTCGCATCAAACCTTTTTCCTGAAGGGACCCCTTGTCTATCATTGAGTAACGACACCTGACTAAGTTACATATTTGATGACTATTTCGTATCATATTCAATGCATAACAGTACAGAAGAACTGATCAACTGCACAATTAAGCAAAATAATGACGCCACAGGTGCAGGAGGTTTGTGTCAAATGAGCGACTTGGATTCATTTTGAGAAGATTATTCTAAGTTTATACCTAAAATAATGTTCTGAACTTTAAATATAACAACTGGACGACCCCTTGTGAGTTGGGACCCTCAGGTTGGGAGCCAGTGCTTTTACACAATCGGGGTCAAACGACACAAAAATACAGATTTGTACATCTTTACTGTGCACTTACCCTTCCATTTTACTATGAACAGGTCACTGATGAAGCTGAGCAGATAAGTGTCCTAGATTCTCCAGATGCTCCTCGTCTTTCCTGCGCAGGACACAGCTGGGATTAACAGACAGATCCGCACACCTGAAAGCATCTGAAACAACGAAAATCAGCACACATTTAGAACAGTGCACAAGGATTAAACTGCTTTGTTTTTCCGCTTTACAACAGATTCATTTGCATCTAGTTCTTCTTGGATTGTGCAGAGGGACCATAAGCAACAACTATGTCACATGCATTCTTCTACAAATTGTATTACTTCAGCTCAAACTGAATAACTTATTACTTCACTAACAAATAGGCTACTTACATGTTGTAGAGGGCCAGTTATTATTTATCATGGCTCCGAGCTGGATGGAAAAGCAAGAAGTTCGGAAAATGCAACTCCGAAACCAACCAGTCTCTGTTGAATTGCGCCATCTAGTGACTGAGTGCGGACAAAGTCACCCACAGCATCCGAATATTATACTGGATGGAGCTGCCGGGACACGTACCCTGTCATGCCACGCAGGTCAGATGTAGCGCTGTGATCTCACCTTTTGCTCGTCTTTGATGTGGAAATGAGGAGACGCGCATCCTCAGTGAAGCCAAATGTGAAAGCGGAAACGAGAAAAACACTTTGGACCCGGGGTTAACCAAGAAATGACACGTTCGTAATGTCTTTACAGTATCCGAGAAGCACACTGAGGAGCGTCTCGTGTTGTATGTGTTGATAAGGACAGGTTTTGTGTGCGTAAAAGCTTACGATGGCGAAGGCAAACATGGTGTGCAAATATCCAAAACATGGTGCGTGGACCCATCATCTGTCGTCCTTACACAATACAAAGGGACCTCGTGGCGCAACGGTAGCGCGTCTGACTCCAGATCAGAAGGTTGCGTGTTCAAATCACGTCGGGGTCAATCCTTTGGCTTAATGCGTTTATGGTTTAAATAACTGTCATGCTGTCAGCAAGCCAAGAAAAAAGGAAGTGCTCATACATTGACACACATCATGCTTATGTGAAAATGTGGCATGTGCAATTTTTAATTTTATAGGTTTAGTTATGAAGTACAAAGACAAAATGTTAGATTTTTCCTGAAACTCCACACCACTCACCAACCTCATTCTATTACAGGTGTCACATTTTTTCCATGCTCAGCCAAAATGCATCAATGTTGAGTTCAAAGGAAGAGCCGGCACTTTCTGCCACAGCGCAGTCACAGGTTCAGCATTCATATTCTCAGAAGTGACAGTAGTGCATCACAGACAGCGCACACTTGAATGGAGTTAAAAGAGTCAGCTGAAAACTCAAAATGTGATTTCTAAAGCGACTTTGGAAACACACCTTGGTGCATCACGAGTGGACCCTTTTCACCGTTTTCCCTTCCAAGCTCAAATCTGATGACAACTCTTGTAAACAGTCGAATGCCCACAGCTGCCATGGTGGATTAAGTTTACAGCGCAAGCAGCCAGCACAGTGCCACACAGTGTGATCGTCTGTCATGATACCAAAGAGCAGGGAAGTGAATTCCAGCAGGCCTCTTTTCTTACAAAGACAACTACAATGCTTAATGCTTTTAGACTCATGGGTACAGGCAATAAAAACATGAAAATACATTACTTGCAGCAAGTTTAATTCACCTGACGATATATTTCACAGCGGATCTGTTACTATGCACACTTGAAACAATATGAATGTACCTTTTTGGTCCAGGTGCCAGTTCCCACATTAAGAAATATCCAGGATTGTCACTGTACAGGCTTTTTCTTTCCTCTGTAAGGCCTACTGACATTAGTTCTTGCTCCTTCCCCTTCTGTGTTGTCTTTGAGATACTGGCTTCCTCACTCTTCTCACATGCTCCCCTCTGCTCTCTGCTTAAATGCTTCCTCACAATGCAACTTGCAAGTCTCCCTCCCTCTCTCTGGGTCTGACTCGGTCCAAGTCCCCCCCCCCCCACCTCACCTCCTTTCTCTTCTCTCTTCATGCCTGTTTCTCATCTTTCACTGGGACACACACACTTTGGACACGCAGTTGAACAGCACAGCCCCGATGAGAGACAGCAGGTCACCTCAAGTCCTCAGGAGTTGACTCACATGAGATGGTCCTCCTCCTCTATCACAATGGCCTGATTGTACTCTGGAGCTCTCATTTTACATCAAGCAGGTCAGTCACTGCTGACGTAGTGCTCTGCTGCAAGTATCAGACTTATCTTAAGGCCACACTTGCACACGAGCTTCAACGGTTATAGCTTAGGGAAAAGACCAAATTTTCATTGCCACAAAGTAGCCCAATTCCATATTTTCCCCAAATTCCCTCTTTTATATCATTCACTGTGCACATTGATTTAAAATGCCAGGCAACCAAAAATGTCGCCATTGAGCGTTCGCCAGTGGGAGGGTTGAATGTGGGAGGACAACAGAACAGTCAGAAAGGAGCCTGAATTGTGCAGTTTGTTCAAGAGAGTATTATTACACTGTGAGAGCTCAAATGAAACGGCTGTAAACAAACCCTGTTGCCAGAGTAACACAGCTGAATGTCTCTTTCTTCCCTTTCTGTCCAAAATCTCTGCTGCTGCTGAGCAGAAACGTCAGGGTGGCACAGTGGTGGGAGGACGGATCGCCTGGAAGCCAAAGTAGGGCTGGCAAAACTCAGCGTGGGTTCACCAACAGTAATGTGTCCTATTTATGCAGTCTTGTCACTTGTGATCAGCTAGGAGTTTGAAATTGAAATGAAAATACTGCATTTACCACTCTGGTTGAATTTGTCTTTGTGGCTGTCTAATTGTACTTATCTTAAAAGTCTTACAGTTGAAAGGTGAACCTCAACAACAGCCTTCCAGCTGCTCTGACAGAGAGAAGAAATAATAGATGAAGTGAAAGGCAAGTACTGGATACTGAGCAGGCATCACTAAGGAGACATTCGCGCCAGACGCACTTTCAAGGACGTCATGAAAAGGATGGAAAAGGAGACATTTCGACCTGAAGAGCATTAAATAAATGTTGCTGAGTGCACGATCCATGTACAAGTAAAATTAAAAAAGGTAGGATGTCACCCTTTATTGCATACAAAAAGACAAAAGAGAAAGAAAGGTGTTACGAGTTTTGAACGTGGTCAGGCGTCCACAACGTCAAAACCTTCACAGTTCAAAGCAAGTCCTCATTTGCCTTGGTTCCACCTTAACAGTACAAAAAAAAGACAAACACATTCTATCATTCTAAAACACACAAAAAAATGACAAAGCTTTGTCTCCGTCTCTAAATAACATTTTTAATCAAGTATACGATCCTTTGAGGTTTGGCTCTTCCACATTAACGGGCTTACTCCTGGCTCCAATGCGTCTGAAGAAGGATATGAACCCGGAGGTGCTCACTTGCCCATCTACATGATTCTCCACCTTTCTGCCGAGTACTGAACAGACTCCTGCTCCTTTTTCTCTCATATGTTCTATCCTTGATCCAGAAGAGTACGAACTTTGAGATATGCTTCTCTGGAACAAGTCTCCCAGCCGGAAGCCCGGAGACTGCCTGGTTTCATCCATGGAAACCGACCTGAGGACTGGACCCCGCGACACAGCTCTCTGACTGGGGCACTCAGGAAGAGACGCAGAACCCCCAGATGGCGATGTTAGACTGTCCCGGTTGGAGGAATTGGGGAGCTGATTGCCTTCTTCACTCTCCCAGACTGCATCATCCAGGTCATCTCCGTCAGATCTTAATAATAGTCTACATGGGTGTGCTTGTCTGTTTCGCTGGAGGGGGGTTCTCTGTGGGCGAGTAAAAGGGCTTACAATAGTCCATGGTGAGCCCACATCCCCATTGTTGGCAAAGAAGAAGTCTCTGGTTCTAGGCCGAGGGGTGCTCGGTGTAGCTGGTGTGTCTTGTGCTCTGTCCGACCACTGAGGAGTGCCTGAAACTCTGTCTCCATCAAGGCTGCCTCTGCTGTTTTGGTAGCAAAGCACCTTCCGAGTTACCTCGCGCATCTTCTCAGCTTCCTCTTTGTTTTCCAGTAGCTCGTCTTTTTCCTGCAGTTTGGGTTGCTTCTTCTCAGGCCTCTCTTGTCTAGTACGAGGTGTTGTCTCAGTTTCCTCTTCTGATGGAACAGTCTGAGAACTGCGCTCAGAGGGGGATCCTTTGATCGGGGGCAGCATGTTCTTCCTGCATCTGGCTAATCCCTCTGGAACAGTGGTGAGAAAGCTGTGTAAAACCGACTCCAAGCTGGAGCAGGCCTGATCAGGTTCAGGTCCTGCGCAAGACACAGTGGAGCGGCGTTTGGATGCAATGCGCACACTCTCTTTCCGCTTGCGCCTCTGCTCTGCTGCTTCTCGCTCTTGGTTCTCCTACAGCCGTGTAGAGGGAAAATATATTCAAAGAAGATGCAACCAAGTGCAAATTATTGACAGAGTACCCTTTAAATACAAAACAACATTATTATCCTTTCTATTCTTACCTGTACAGCTGTGTCAAACCGCTTACAAAATGAATGAAAGATGGAGCAGCACTCCTCCAGTTTGAAGGTGACTGGGTCTTCACAGAAGTACTCAGCCACAGCGTCACTCAGGGCTTTGAGCTCCTGGAGAGAGGACTCTACATCAGCCAGCTTGGCCTCAGCCCTCTGAGAAACAGGATAAAAGAGTATGAAGAAGAGGAATCCAAACTGCACAAAGCGTTTAGAAGTTTATCTTGGTGCTTTTGCACATTTAAGGTGAAACAACAAGCGGCACACTTTACCATGAGAAATGTCTCCATTTGTTGTAAGAGGCCAGGCTGCCTGCTGCTGTACAGTTTCACTTCCTTGATCTTCTTGACTTCTTTCTCAAAGTCTGCGATTACCTCGTCTTTGCAAATTCTGTTCATGAGCAACATTTTCACATTGACATGACATTTCCCAGGCGACAAAAAACTGTGCATCTCACCAACCAGATTCAGTGTCACATCGAAACAGATGTGACAACATTTGAAGCTACAGTTAGTGAACAAACCAAACCAGGTTAAGTTAAATAACCAACTAGACTGTCAGTGTACTAATGATAACCACCTTGATGCCATTCCAATGTGTTCAAGCTGGCTGGGAAAAGTCAGCAACTGCGCATCGATGTCCTCTGCTTGCTGTGGATAAAGATAAAGGAGGGACAGCAAAAGTTAGTTATAATTAGTGAATAAAGAAATGGCAGAGGGTTTCATGGTTTCACAAATATCTTCTTCAATGAGCATCTGTCCATCCCAACACTNTTTCGTACAGCCTGAAGAATACACAAATACCTCACACTCAACAGATACATACATGAATCCAACAACATACATCCACGCCCAGCACATTCATCTTTACATGCATAAACACACAAACTCAGGCACATTACAGTCTGGATGTTCTATTCAGTTCTGTGATGGCAGAGGGGACAAAACTCCTGCTGAACTTCACTTTCTTCCATGCCAGCGACCTGTAACGGCGACCAGATGGGAAGAGTATTGAGTGTGGGTTGAGGGGGTGACTGGGGTCAAGTACTGTGTGCTCTGTTTGCAGTGGCTGTGATGTTGAGATCTGGGAGGCTTGGGGTTGGAAGGCCAATGATCTTGGCAACCTTGTGTGTCATTTGTGTGGGGGTTGACAGCATGTTAATTTGATGCCAGCAACATGCTGGCATCAAATGATAAGTTTTCACATTTTCTTTTATTTATGTTTTACACAGTGTCCTAACTTTTTTGGAATCAGGGTTGTATTTTATGTTGCTGTTGCATGGCATTGCTTATTTGAGAAAGCCTTCAAGGTGTTGTCCCCTTTAGCTGATTTAAGATTAGAGAGGTAGCTGCTAAACAGCATGGCAGTCGCAAAGTCAAAACCTGAAGACATGCAGCAAGGTGCTCCAAAATGTAACGTGGTCATCGACATGGAAGTGAGGGGGGCTGGTTGGTGTAAGTATGAAGTAGCTATGTCATTCTGTTGTGTTACGTCAACAATGACAGCGCCATTACCTCTCTCTCTACAGCATGAGGCATTCAGACAAACTTGAACGCCTCATGAGACATTCAGGCGGCACGTCACACTTTACATGAAACAACATCCAGCAGAGACCAAAAGGCCTTCAAATAGCACCGTCGTCACCAGTACACAGAGGCTGACGCAGTTTGAATTTGACTAGCAGTCTAAACTGGGCATCATTACAGCACTTGGCTGTTGACCCACACTGAGAGAGCATTTGATATTCAAAGAGAGCTGAGTGAACCTTGGACTGAGAGTGACATCATCTTGATAAGGTTCAGACACTCCAGTGCAGAGTACCCTAAGTTAAACTGTCTGCTTAACATGGAACTAGATGTAAAAATAATATATATATATATATATATATATATATTAAAACTACCTAAAACGTTTAAGCAATTTAATGTAACTATATTTTGTGGTATTACAGTTTGGATGCCCAAAACACCCCCTAACTTTTCAAAATCATTCTTGTTTTTACAGTTTACTCATTAAAATCTCTCCAAACAGAGCCCTGTTATTGCCCAGCTGCCAAAATCCTGATGAGAGAAGTTAATCAAGTTGTGGATGCACTCACAGCAGTTTAGCTGTGATTGATTTGTGGACTTTTTTTGCCCGAGGTTTTGGCCTCTCAGGCTGCATATAGTCCACCCCACCTTATCTACTAAGAGTGTTGGAGCTGTATGCAACTTGAGAGGAAGACTGCATACATTTATCCACAATTATTCTTGTCCTAAAATGAAGCTATATTTGAGCACAATGTTTTTTTGAGGTAAAAATGGAAATGCATTATTTGTTATTTATCAACTATTAAGTCTCTAAATGAGTATATCACGCTTTTGTATTCATTGGGGCAGGTACCATTGCATGTACAAAACAAGAACAAACTGGACAGGGTTGTTTAACTAGGTGGCAAGATAACTGAGGAACCAGTGTGCTGTATTACTTTGATGACAGACCATAACACCACGTATTTAGCTCACAAGATCCTAAGAGATCCACTACACCCTTACCTGAATATGCACTTTAATCCTCAGGGTGACACAAAGGACAAAAAGAGGCATCATTCACTTTGTCCCACACAGCATTCAGTCTGGCACTTTTTTGAACTTGCACTTGCAGTTTCATGTTATTGTCATGTATGGTTGTTGATTTTATTTTTTAAATATTCTTTCACCCTCTCTGCGCAGAGTAAAATGATGTTCAAACAGGCATTTCCATTTATTTGAATATGGTCCGCTGAGATAAAGAGCCTGCTGGTTGGTTAATGGTTGGTCAAGAGAGTCAAGATCTGAATTTCTGACTGACATGAAGGAAAGGTCCTTTAGTTCTCCTCACTGGGTTTCCATCTGTAACTCTGATGTGTTCTTTCACTGAATCACACATATTTGTTATCAATGTCCCTCTTTTGGTTTCTGATGGAACTCTTACCTCTTGAAATGCCTCAGGAAGATCCCAATATTCATACTCTTTTTAGAGTCAAGGATTGTGACCTGAAGAGAAAATAAGCAAAAATGAATACCAATCAGAAAAAAGTGTCACTTCTGTACAGCCACATTCAGACGGCACACGTCAAAATCCAACATTATTATTCACATTATCTCTGAGGAAGCAAAAACACACGCAAACACAGTTTTACTACAGCAAGTTCCTCACTGGTGGCACGATTACTGTGGAATTTTTAAAAAGCAGTTCCTATTTGTGTGTTCATTACTTCCCTAAATTGTGCATTCTGTGTGATTTCATGCAGGCCTAAAATCGTAGGATGGTCTGCATCAGTTACAGGAAATCAACCTTTGTCATATCAAACAAAGTTTCACATAAGGCCTGAGTGCAACCTCTAGCTATGTACCTGAGGCTCCTGTGGAAAGAGGTCCATGCCATCACAGTTCTTCAGACCCATGACCCTTGAATGGCGTAATGAGGCCCGTTTGTCAACATGACTGAACAACTCCTCCATGCTCCGGATGTCGAGCACGAGGTCCCTCTGGGGCCGTTTAGACGTCCAGACGTTCAGTTTGCCCAGGACACGCTGGCTGGGTATGGTGTCCCAATTCAGCTTTTTCATGGATCGTCGCTGGTTATTACGGGAGCCAAAAGGCGAAGGAGGAAGAGGAGGTGGAGGGGGAGGAGGAGGTGGTGGTGGTGGTGGTGGAGGTGGCGGTGCAGTAGTAACACACATGATGGGAGGCACAGGAGAAGATGACTTGAGATCTGAATCTTCCTGAGCATCCGTGGAACAAGGAGGAGAAGAGTTTTGAAAGGAACAGTTGGGAGGAGAAGCAGATTTTAAAATCAGCACTCCCTCCATCTGTAATCTCTCAAATCCAGTAGATGATTGGAGGAAGTATCCCGCTGAAAAGAAAAAAAGAAACAGAAAAATAAATCCCAAAGCCTGTGACACTTTAGCAAAATGTCTTGATTTCTTGGTCAAAAATCCAATAACTTCAATATTTATCCAAAGAACTGCCTTTATCAGTTTCCTGTTTTTTCTTCAGTTATTTTGAGTGACCTGTGAAATTGCATACATAAAGGCAGACGCTGCAGTTAGTCAGCATTGTACCATCACTTCTTCACACACAGAGACATTTTCATTATTGTATGAACTTCTGCTTCTCTTCCTTGGACTATACAAAATCCAAACATAATGTCCTTCCCCTTAATTACGGTTCTTATAATCACAACACGAAACACCATTTAGAAAATCTTGCTTTTTAATGCTTCCTTCTTCACAGCAAAGGTTAATGCCTCATACAACTTGAAATTTACCTTACATTACGTATTAGAGCCCTCTGGTGTATTCGGCATAGCTGTAATCCATCACGCAAATACTGACACGTGAACTTTACTTTTAAATGTGTTTCTACACAGCATTTGCTGCAGACATCCTCTGCTTACAATCGAAGGTGGGAGCTGCGGAAAATAACAAGCGTACTAAGTTGATTTTAACGTGATTACATTTTAATATATCCTATTTGGTGGGATACTCGTACGCCGAATGCAAACGCTGACACAAGAGTCTCCAAAGGTGATGTTAAAATATGTCTGTGCATTTTCAAAATAAATACGACAGATAAGGCATCCTTAATTTGATATTTTGTAACCGAGTTTCGCCGCAAGCTCTTCTTTAAATGTCCCTAATTTAACCAATCATCTGGCCATTACAACAAACATTACGGCGGCATTTTAATAGAATTTGAACGGTCAACGAAGCAGCGCTACAAATGAATTTTACTCACCGTGTTTTAAAACGTAGCTGTCAAATAAAATCCCACACGGAGGTGGCCTCGTGCTCCTGCGGACTGCACCTGTCTGTCTCTCAAACAACGGTCACAGGTGCAGGGCGCGCCTCCACCAATCAAATCAAAGTCAGCTTCCAGGTACGGGAACGCCTTTTTGGGAGGAGGCGAGGAAAAAGACGGATGAGCGCTTCCGTTTGGTGATCAGGAGTTAAACCGCTCCGAATATAAAATGATGTATGATTAATATATAAATGTAAGATTTGTATTATATAATGTATCCTCTGTCGGATTGGTCAGCATGATGAATAATTCTTCAACACATTTACTGTGGTTGTCTTATTATAGTCCAAAACGTCAAAAAAGGCAGATAAAGCTGAGCAAAGTATTATAAGAGTATATGATAATGCAAGCTCAACCATGTAATTTACTTCTGTAGAGAAAGTTGTCATATATTTCTAAGTGTACACACTAACACAGCTGCACTCTGAATTAAATAAATTTTAACTGGTGTGTGAAAACGTGCTGGTCCTTAGGCATCAGAGGTGATTCAGAAATGTTGGGCTCCAGCTGTCTCAATAACAATAATTAGAAAAGAATTTTATTACATAAGGGAAATTTGAGAAGTGATGGCTGATCAAGATTCTTCCATACCGGTGTACATTTGTTTGTAATGATGAGGTTAAAGTTTTACATGAGTGAATCCAGATGGTTGCCTCTTCTGTCTACATGCAATACAAAAGAGATGAAAGAGCAAGCAGAAAACACAGCCGGAGCATTTGAAAATGTGTACTTTTAATTTCATTCCCTCGGGGTGGGGTGGGACTTTTCAGGTCTGAGTGAGGAATGAAGGCAGAGAATCACATCGATCCATGACACGACTTCCTTTATCATCTTTAAATAGCATTATGTGCAATCGTTCATACAGTACAATGTGCCAGCTCAGCCTAGAAAACATTGATTGTACACAAATAAAATATCTCGTTTTATAAATCTTGGTTCTCTCTCGGCAACAATGCAAAGACTGCTAGTAAGAGTGACTCTTAACTGCTTGTCACACTTTTTTTTAAACTTACTGGAGGTTTCACAACTACAAAACAACAACAAAAGAAATCCTATTGCCATTCATCTTGGTGTTGGAGTTGGGAGTTTCAGAGGGGCAGGGTTTGGAAAGAGGAGTCACATTTAGTTAATATTGCTGTGTGGTGGTCAAACAGACCAGGAGCTGGCCAGTCAAACTGCACCCATTTGACACACTGACGCCTGATTCAGAAAACACAAGCCAAACAAATCATGGGATCCATGTTTGCTGTATTCTTTCATCAAATCCACTTCCTTTCATAACTGTCCTTCATAGCGCAGCATTGAAAGTTCACCCAAATCTTGGACTCCGCTTCAGCCAGTTTCAAAATTGAAATCATAAGCATGGCCAGTCCATGCGAGCTGGCACACAGAAGGCCAAGAGTGGAGCGTCGGAGCATCCACACATATCTGCACACTTACTTTGGATCGCTGCCTGCCATGCAAATACAGAGGAGACAAGAAGCTGGAGGACCTTTATCTGATAGAGCACTCCCTTCTGTTACTAGACGCTCTCAGGAGTTAAATTCAGCATGGTGAAACATTCATGATACTGGATTATCTTCAGGACTGACAACAGGAAAGTAAAACGCTGTGTATCAGTTAGTTTTTTGATTTGGTTATCCTGACGCATGTTTTTAGGTTAGTGCGTCTTCTGCAACATGCTATAAATGTCACACTCTGAGATCCGTAGTTTGGAGAAACCAGAAGTTTCAGTGTACAGTATGTTGATTCCAACAGATTAACACACACAATGAGCATAATAAATACAGTGATGAATAGCAATTCATTGTTACACAGGCAGTGCCATGCCGTTATTTTGCGGTAACACCTTCTCTTAATTGTCAAGAATGTATGATTGTTTACTACCATCATACCGAGAGGACATTTCAGATAAAACAAATGATCAATCACTAGTGTTATCCCATTCCCCAAATGAGTAATTTACAAGATCTTATGCCAAAATATTAGGATTAGTAATATTAGTCAGCTACAGGAATCTTCAGTGTGAAGAAAGGTAACCATAGACAAATCTATTGTGTTTTAGGAGGGCTGAAAGATATGAGCCTAGGTGACGATGATATGTCCTGGTTGACTTTAAACAGACAAAAAAAACACATTTCAATGTATCAACACGGAAACAAAATGTCATTAAATCCTTTCGAATACAGTCCATTAAACAAATAACTGAGTAAATGTGTTCAAGTTCTGCGTTCAACTGTCCAGAGCAGGACTGAACGGGCCGATGCTGCTTCAAAGACCCACGAAAGCATAGCGAGGGTCATCATCCTATAAACATCTCTCTCTATTCTCTTTGGGCAAACAAAATACAATTAGCAAAGACCCGAGCCAGTACAACTTTGGGAAGTGGCAGTGTGCCTTAAAATGATCATTGCATATACGAGTTGAAGAATTTTCAGGTTTTTTGATAATTCCAGACGAAGCACTGCCGTACCTGCGGTCTAAAACACCTGTACACTTTGCCCAAACAGTACACTGTCCTTCACATACAGCTGACTACAACTGAAATAACTACAAAATAAAAGACATGACAGTTAAATTAAGCAAAAACTAAACACAACATTGTGTTTTTTTGAGAACCTACATATTTATACATATATAGAACCATAATATTTCAAAAGTGAAACAGTACTGAATTTGAAATGTACATTGATTTGAAATGCCTGGACATTATTTTCCAGTGTACCATACAAATCTCCTTCATGTGCACTTTGAAATCCGTTTCTGAACTTATCTTTCTTTCCTCGAGGCCACGTGTTCATTTAGTACATTATCTCATATATAAAGAGGCACACTAGGAGAGCGATAAGGTCTGGAAGAGTTTTGATGTAGTGTTTGGTCACATTTGAGTGTGTTTTAACTTTTTTTTTTTTTTTTTTTTAGCATTCTTCCTTTGCTCATCTGTCTGTGTTAATTAAGGTGTGTGTGGGGTTGAAGTTTAACTCTGGGAGCACTTGAGGAGTACAGTAATGGCCATGAACATGACGAGTACAAGCTCACACAGCAAAGTAGTGTTGAGATAGAAGGGGTTGAGTCAAACAGGGGAGAGGGAAGGGAGAGATGGACAGTTTCTCTGGGAACAAAGCACAAAGAGAAGGTTAGAGTGGAAAAAAAGGAAGTTGGGAAGAGGCACTAAAAGCCCCCAGACTGTTCATGAAACTGGCCACTTGGTTTCCTGCTGTGTTTCGCCCATTCATCAATAATACCCTGCAATCCATCTGTCCAGTCCAGCCACACGCTCGTCTCATCTCTTCATCCACCCATTTATCTGTATGTGTCGCCCTCCGTAGTGGTCCTCTGTAAGTAGGGGGTTTAAACAGGTAACAGGTGGAGGTGGTCGAGAAGGAGGCTGCAGGAGACCCTCTCACTGCTCCTCTAACCAGGAGGGCTTGTCAGCCCCCGGGGGCCTCAACTTTATGTTGAACTGCTTCAGCGTCTGCTCCAGCTGCTGCTGGTTGCCAGCAAAGTACGCCGAGATGGCGTTATGGAAGAGGAGGAGCTGCTTATGCATCACCTTCACCTGAGAGAGGGAGAGAAACAGCTTTGAGTGAAACCTGTATGCAGACTTTTGATGATGATGATGATGATGATGATGATGATGATGATGCAGGCCCACCCTGCCCACTGACCTTATTCTCCTCCAGGAACTTGAGTTTAATGGTGACGTCTGAGCGGAGGCGTTCGTACTTGTCCTTCTGGACTTGGTACTGTTGCTGAGCAGCATCTATGCGGGCCATGGCTACAGCGTCCCTCGGGCCCATGCTCAGTTCCTCCAGGTCTGACCGGTAGGCATCAAACTCCAGTCTGCACATAAGAGGAGGAGAGAAAATACAGTTTTAAAAAGTCCTAAAGATGTCCATCTTTTCTCTAACCTGTGGGATCCAACATGAGTGTAACATTTTCTGCCAAAAATGTTACCGTTTTGTTTATTTCACATGGTGAATTAGTGTATTTGTATTGGTTTATTTCTGTTTCTGTGCATCATTTCAGTCAATGACTATAGTAACTGTACTCAGTCAGTATGCATCATGATGATATCAATGTTTCTGTGTTTGCATTTTGTCGAGATCCCTCATGTGAAAAGGGTTTCCACCCAGGCTTTTTGATGACAAGCGCACTGAATGTCCTGCATGCCCTCACCTGGCATTTTCATACATCTTGATTGTCATCAGGGTGTCCTCCATGGTCTTGTTGACCAGTGTGTTGATGCTGGACACAAAGAAGTTAATGGCACCAAGTAGAGTCTCCCCATTCTTACACAGCAACTTCTGAGTCTCTGCATTGTAGCCAAACTCATCCTGTAAAGGCAAATACAACAGAACATGTTATCATTCACCTTTAAAGCTGTAGATCAATATCTAAGAGTTAAAGAGGCTACATAAAAGCTACATGAAGAGATTTTGAGATCTCACCCGTAGCTCTGGAGATTTCTGACTGAGGTCGGCAAAGGTGTCCCCCAGCGCGTGCTGCGTCTGCACCATGTTGTAGAAGTGGTTGGTGAGCGCTCTGGCCAATCGCAGCACATTCTCATATTTCCTTTTAGTGTCTCTCAGCACCTCGATCTGAGCCTCCAGCTCCAGGTCCACAGTCCGCGAACCCCGGCCGAAACGCTCTGAGATCATTTGTTTTGTACACTAAAGCAATGAAGGAAGACACACAGAGACATTAGCAACACAATGCAACTCCCTTCTGTCAGTGCATCACAATGCATTATGGGAAGCAGGGTCAAAATGACAGCATCTCAGATACCTTATAAGTGTTGAGACCCCACTTCTTCATTGTTTCTAGTTTTTCCACAGCCACACCGCGGGTTGTTTCCTCTGCCGTCATTGACGAGCTGCTGCTGCTGTGGTGCATGTTGGATCCTGAGAGATAAGAGCCAAATATAGAAACACGAGAACAAATAAACACGAGCAAACGAGTACTTCGAGGCAAATGACAAGATTAACCCCAGCAAAGATTAGACCAAATAGTTAACCCTCAGCGACTGAAAGTGCATTTTAACTGTGCTACATTCAAGACAGATGGTCATGTCCATCACCATTAGCCATTGAACCAGCGTAACACATGCAAAGGAGTGAGTTAATGAGTGAGTAAAGAGCAGGAGAATGATAGATAATCAAACTGGGAGGAAAAACATGTCTGCAGGGATCACTTAAAAAATGACATATCTAAGAAATCAAAGTCATCTTCACTCTCTTTCCCTCCCCAGTACCTTGGTGCTCATTTGATTGGCTTGCAGTGTGGCAGAAGAAAGAAGCGCTTGGGGAAACGTTACTTCGCCTGGCCTTCATACGCAGGTCTGTGACAGCGGTCGGGTACGGATAAAGGAATGGTTCGGGGCGAGTGCAGATCAGGGCAGGGAGTGGGAATTAAATGAGGGATTTTTCAAATTTTAGGAAGTTTTTTTTTCAGGATTCAAAATGATAATTGGATATTTAGGGTTTAAACACGAAAGATTGAGGTCAAACAAGTGTGCCAAAAATGGAAGGATAACATAGGAGGGAGATTGTGGGGAGGAGCGAGGAGATGCAGATAAAAGACAGAAAAGAAAGATGACAAAAGGGAGAAGAGGAGCGTGAGGAGCACGTAGGAGGGAATGGTGAAAAGGAGGTGGAGGACAAAGACAAGATGAAAAGACAACATTTAGTGCATGACAGTGAACAATGCAGACAAATGAGTGATGATGAAGACGGGGGCAGTAACACTAAATCGTGTCACACTAAATAATCTCAGCCTTTTAATAACTGCCAATAAATGGAAATGATTTACACGAGAGAAATGAGGGCCTCTAAGTTTAACATGTAACATTCAAGATCTTAAGACAAACGCACGCTGTGATAGACCTGAAGATGGTCAGAGATCAGCTTAGTGAGTTACAGACCCCTTAATAGACGAGATTAAAACAGCAAGAATTACAGACCAGAAAGTACAAACAAGACGTAAAAGAAATGCTGTGATAGAAAAAAGCCAAAATATGTCCAAGAAGAAGAGCAGCAGAGAAAATCTGATGAAGATAAAGGGACAGAGAAGCTGGTTCCCCGCCACACTCAAAGTAAGAAGCATCTTTCCAAAATGAGATATCGTCACTTGAGAAAAATCCATTAAAAACCAGAGAAAATCAAAATCACATTATGCGTACTGCAGCTAACAGAAAAAGGGTCTTGCTTAACAATTCTGTAAATACAACAATGTCCCCCTTCCCCAAAAATAATTCTATCACATTTTGGAAATAAGCTCTCCATCATCAATAACAATTAGGTCTAAGGAGCAACCTAATCCTGTTACTGGGATCCTTTTGTTAAACTCTGCATTGTAGCGCACGGCAGGGCCTGAGAGAGAGAGCGGGACAAAGATGCAGATATATTAGTATCGAACGAGCAGTGAAGAGTGCTTTTATTTCTCTTTGACACTGTGCACACAGCTACACTGAAGTCAATGCCTTGAGCTGAAAAAGGATGTTAATTCCTAAGTGGACCTTCAGCATCACAACTATTAGTTCCTGACATCTGACATCTTACAGTCTGAAAATGTCATGAGTCATGATGTCATGCGTTAAGAGACCCAGCGTTCAGACCATTAAAACAATGCAGGAGCAGCGTTGTTGGCTCATCAGACCTCAAAACAGAAGTTTATGTTGCTTTATGTTGTGTTCAAATAGGGATCAATCAGCACAACACAGACCACCAATCAGAGCAAATTAAGTGGAGCACGATCTCATGGGAAGAAGGATTGGAGGCCCCAGTGATCAAACACCTTTCCTCTGAATAATCTCACAGAACAACTGCTGAGTCAGTGGTGCAGAGTCAACAGAGGAGCGACAGACAGTGTGGCTGAGAAGAGACTGGAAATGCCAGAAATGAGTGAAGGGAAACGGAGCGGAGCAGGACTCTACCTTTGATTGAGCTGGTGGGGATGATTCCCTCTGCTGTTCCTCCATAACCCCCAGATACGATGCTAGTCTCGTTGAGATTGGGACCCGATACCATCACCTGCTGTAGGTCCTGATAAGTGGAGAAATAGACCAAAAAAAAAAGAACGAGAACAAAGGGAAGGATGGAGGGTTTTGGGTAGGGATACGTACAGCAGACAGGAGATTATGTCTTGAGTGTTGAATACAGACATAATGTAGGTTAAAGGCTTATTCGCTAGAGGGGGACAAACACTGCTATGTTAGGAAGGTTAGTCTACACACAAGGCTGTGCAACTACAACCTCTTACCTGGAAGAAAACCATAAAATGTGTGAAAGAAAGAAAACACACCACTAAAGTGCCCAGTTAATAATCAACCTAACTAACACCTTGAACTGAACCTCCGGCCCCGATGGGAGCGAGCAAGAGGACGACGACACCACAGCTGTGATAGACCTTCAGTCTCATCCCACGTAGACTCCAGTGATCTATACCACAGGAAATGCTCAAGCAAACTATGTTCTCCTTCCAAAATAATCACAGGCTTCACTGCAGCTCTGGATCATGCGTTACGAGCCACACGATCCATCTCGTGTGTGTTTTCCTTAATTTAACTCACCGTTTTCGTTTGTTTGCCTTCCTGCTCAAGTATCAACTAGCAAAATAAAAAAAGAAAAGAAAAAAAACACACATTTGTGAGGGATTTATGGAAAATCTGGCCTGAACAGGTTTCTCACTTGGTTGGCCTTGGTTGCTACTACAAACAGGTTTGAATTTAACTCCTGCCTGTGCCATGAGCACTCTACAAACACAGCATGGTGACTAAACTATGAGCACAGACCTATGGCTATCGCAACATATAAATGGGAGCATAATATATAGAACGCTTTCTGAAACTCTGAGCTTCGACTAGAGCTGCAACTAAGGATTATTTTCATTATCGATTAGTCTGCCAGTCATTTGATGATCGTTTTGTCTATAAAACATCATGAAAAATGCTCATCACAATGTCCCAGAGCCCAAAGTGACGTTTAAATGACAAAGAAAAGCAGCAAATCCTTAAATTTAACAACTGTTTTGGTAATCGATTTATTGTTTCAGTCAAAAATGTCAATTACTATTCTGACTGACTAATCTATTAATCGACTAATCATTACAGCTCTCGCTTATGCCGGGATCAGACTACATGAACCTAGGCCGATTTTTGGAAGATTTCATCATGGCTGACAAATCAACAGTGTCATGGCTGATCATGAACAACAGTCAAACGTCTGTACCTGTGTAGTTTGACATGTTAAACGACCTGCTGTGCAGCATCTGGGACATCCCATGACACCCTGATGAAAAGTGTGATTTCTCCCGAGCGGGGTCATATGTGTAGTCTTGCTAGTCGCCCAATCAGGAGGCGGCAAGAGTTTATGGCACTGTGATCGGAAGATCTAACACGGTGACCATCGTCAAATACAAAAATCATGCGGGCTGGCCCTGCATTAGACGCTCCAGTACGATTGTGATAAGGAAACTGTGCGCTCTAAGAAGGGAGGAGGCTGTTTCCTTCCTGTAAGCAAACAAAGAGTGCGTTTGATGCCTGCTATGATTCATTCAATGAGGAAACAAAATCCGCATGAAGCAAACTGTATCTATTACGAGTGCATCTAAACTCTGCTTCGGGGCCTCATCGGTCTGTAGCCATGGTCAGCTCCCTCTTGACTGCCAAAACAAAGCTACGTTTCTCATTAAGACTGAGACATCAAAACAGCACGCACAGCCAATTCACATCAATATCACAGCAGTAGTATGACATGATTATTAGCGTGACACCATGTTTGTTTTGTCAACCAGCACCCGCCAAAATTAAAGAATCACACCCACACAACACCCAAGTGCACACAGAATCAAGGCTACATTAGCTGGATGATTAGGAGTCGGATAATCAAACAGAGACAGTGATGTGAGATGTGTTAGAGGTCAGCTATTTTGTTAACGCTACACAATTTGAGGGTTATAGCTAAAAACATGATTGAGGGATTCCTTCTATCTAGAGTTAGTAGGACAAGTTAACAAGCAGCACAATTCAAGCTGCACAGTGGTTTGCCATAAAAATAAAATATCTGATAGTTTGTGCGATAAACCGACGTAGTGATGCGAGACGATTTAATGCCGCACCAAGACAAACCACTGAGCAATAACACACGCCAACAGAAACACACACACATACACACAAATGCACGAATGGCCTGCTCACCCTGGTGCCTCTGGAGCTCCCTACCTTCTCATCTAAGCTCCACTGCAGTTTTGCAGCCTGCACAGAGATGGAGGAGGGGGAGATCGACGAACACAAGAACAACAACAACAAAGAAAAAAAGAGACAAATAAGAAAAGGAAAGGAGACAGAAAGAAAAATCCATGACTGAAATCATGAAACAAGATAGAACGATGTAAAAGAAATCCCAGAAAATCACTGTAATGTCCACAGACAGCAGGGATGTAGGATGGAGAGCAGTGATGACTGATATCACAGCGGGTCAGGATTCATCATTTCACTGGTTTATGTTAAAGTTTCAAGTGGGTCCAATGGGCAAGCGTGTTTTTGCTCGGTGTGCTAATGTGTTACCACATCTTTGCCCTGATATTACTCCATCACTGTCTGGACAAGGAAAATACAGATTCTAGCAGACCACGGCAAACATGAACATAATCATTTACAAGACATTTACAGACATTAAAAGTGACACTAACATTAGGGGAAATAAACCAGGAGGAAGGAGCTGTGGACAAACACAAACACCCACACAAACACCAAATCTGAGTGCCCAAAAAACAACTCCACAATGACACTTTTCAACATTTAACCTCTTGGATATTTCAACCACACAGACACTGAAGTGACCACAAAAAAACATGTTAAAATGAAAAACAAAGGCTGTTTAACTACATTTCCTCCTTTACTCTGTGTGTAAGCTAGCCCTTCTTTCAGAGATCTGCCTCATGTTGTGACATCTGTTCAATGTGGGAGAAAACTGACGCAGACACTGATGGACACTTTGTTGTCACGGCGCCTGTTCCCTGAGATGAAGCTACAGCACCTTTAAGTCATCATAAAGCAGAATGCTATGACTTGATAAATATAGGCTGGATAGCAGACGCTCTGCTTTAAAAATGCCCCAAGCCATCCTGTTCAAAATAACTGTGCAGCTTTGCAAATCAAACAGCACAACTGGGATATCTGTAAATGAATAGCACGAGTGATCACCTCTGACAACTTGTCTGTAACACCATAAACTGCTTCAAAATGCTGCTGATCGTGTGAGTAGACCGCAGTGAGCCGCTGGGATGCATCTGATGCTTCATCACATGGCTGGCAGTCAGTCCTATCTGACACTGTCAAGCTGCCAGTCACATCCCGGCTCGAACATGACCACGACGCCTCCTGCTCTCTTTAACCTGTCAGTCTTCACCTCTATCTGCACCAGCAATCCAGAGCGCTGCAGCTTTAACACACAGCGCTGCACAGTAGATATCAATCTGATTTCAGAGGGCTTTCACCCAAGGACAAAGCACAGCCAGTTTCAGATTAATTGCAGAGTTGCTATGACAACTGGTTGATATCCAGGACTTAACAGTGCAGCTAAACACTCCTTATACATGAACACAAGGTTGCTTTGCCACGCAAGCTTGATGAGAAGCTTTCTTTTACTACTTAAGTGGAGCCACACACAGTTTGGTGAGCAAATACCACAGCTAACTGCCACGGCTGACTCCAGGATCTTCAGTCTGTTTGCCCAACAAGGTGCGCCGTGAGACGCAGGAAAACGAACAACCTGTTCCGCTACAACTCCATTGTTATTTCAGTCTGACTGTGACTAAGACACTCCCGACAAATGATGGAAACAAAATGTTGGTGCTCAACTCTGTGTCTCTTGCCTTCAAACGAGGCCCACCAGTGCTTCTGTAAACTACCAGCCCTCGCCTGGAGAGCAACAACTACATCTGAGAGTGTCGTATTTCAGTTAAGCACATAGCGTTAAGGTTAACCAAATACACCAGAGATTTGTCTTGTAAACCTGAGGAGAGGTCACGGGAGCTGTTAATGGGAACAACTGGTTCCCAAGGAGACAGCTGGTCTCCAACACCTGATTTTCCATTAGGGTCTCTTTCCATAGTCATTGCTGGGCAGACCAAAGGACTTCTGGTGGTGAGAATAATACTAAAGTTCACAAGAAGAGACCACAATACATTCTGCTCGGAGCAGTTCAATGCAGACACATTCAAGCGAGAGAATAACAGCGTCTGGCCACATTCATACAGCCAGTGTTCAGGACTGACGACTGTGTTTAAAGCAAGGCTGAATCCAAGAAAGATGGGCCACTGTGTAAAACATTAACGAAAACAGAACTGTGTTTACAGACAGCTGTTCCTGAGCCCATGTAGCAACATCCTTTATACAATCATGTGTTCACAAAGTGGTGAACCTCACTACATCCTTGCTTGTGAACGACTGAGCCTTTCCAGGATGTCCCTTTCATACCCAACCATGATACTATCACCTGTTACCAATGAACCTGTTTACCTGTGGAATGATCCAAACAGGTGTTTTTTAGTCTTTAGTTGCTCCTGTCCCAACTTGTCTGAAACATGTTGCTGGCATCAAATTCAGAATAAGCATGTATTTACAAAAATCAATGAAGTTTATGGGGTGAAACATTAAATGTATTGTCTTTGTGCTGTTTTCAATTGAGCACATATCAAAAAGGATTAGCAAGTTATCACATCCTGCTTTATGTATGTTTTACACAGCCTCCTAACTCTTCTGGAATCGGGGTTGTAACAAGTCCTAAATCGTGTTGTACATATTCCGCAGAGTGGTACTCTGGTGTGAAGGGTATTAAAACCGCCAGCTCACTTCGCTAATCTCGTGATTCCTGAGAACAATACCATCAAACCACGATGTCAGCCTCAACAACTAAAGGCATGCACTCATCTGTCTAGTAACACCACGTTCAGTAATGACATCCGCTGGCTTAAGTATGTCGGTTTGATTTTCTTCATGTGCTCTCATGTGAATAATACAATCTGCACAGATAGCACTGCATCACTGAATGCTTCAAGTTCAGGCTATTGGCTAAGGCAAGAAAAAAAACACCTGGGTACCTGCTGAAAACTGAAAATCACTGCGATCTCTTAATAAAGTAAAACCTGACAAAAAAAAATAAAAATGCAAGTGTACACCTCTAAGTGTAAAACAATAAATACTAGAAATGCTACTTTTAGACACTTTTATGCAACAGCTTTTCTTTTATATTGTAAAAAAATAAGATAAGTTATGGACATGTACATTAATAAATAAAAAAACAACCCTGACTTTCGTACCCTCTTCTCTTCACTGCAGTTTGCTCTCCAGTGTGTAATCAAAAGTGGGTAAGCGCTAACAGTTTGCACATTTGTTTTCATGTGTGATAGCTTTAAATGGGTAAACAAGAGCTCCACAGGGTGGTCTCAAAATGCTCCACCCATACAGCAGCAGTGACCCACCTGTTCAAGGCTGTCGTCCTCTGGTAGCGTCCCTGTGTCGCCGTTACTGTTGATCGGAATCTCCATTGTGGCAGCTTTACTCATAATGCTGTCTGTCATAATGCACTATACCTGCGAACACAAAGGAGAGAGAGAGAGTGGCTACAAGAGACTACTGCATGTAAATAAAGTGAAAACGGCAGAGATGGAAAAACAGCGGGCCTAAATGCTGCTTTGAAGAGGAGAGACCAAAGAGCGTCGTCAGAACAGCCAAATCATTAGGCAGATGGGAGTATAATTGCCACAAACAAGCAAGAGGGTGGTTTTCAAAGAGCAAGGCTACCACTCGGCATAAAAACAACACACCTATGAAAGCCCTGTGCACAGGAGCCGCTGTTGTAATGAGCTGTCTTGCTGAAGTGGCCACTTTACTCGACAGCTCAATTACAGGACCATGTTTTAGCAGTGCCCACTCCCTAAAAACCCAGCGTGAGGGAGACAGCAAAATGTTTACATCAACATGGTCTAGGCCCTCCAATAGATCCACCTGATCTGGTCTGGTACAAGCAGTAATATAGGCAGGAATAATGAATTCACTCCCACAAACACTAACACTGGGTCTGTGTCTATTGCATGTGTGTGTGTGAGAGACAAGGCCACGCACGACGGCACAAAATTAAGGCCAATTTGAAGACCTGACACGTGGCTTATCATGGTTTTCACATTGCAGTGCAGGGTGTCGGTTAAACAGGTAAACATCACACCTTGATACGGCCCAGTATGTAGAGCAGTGCTGCAAACAGAGACGCACAAAAGTCAATAATACTGTAGGTGATTCATTATGCACTTGTGGGTGTTTTGTGGCTTTTTGTTCTTAAGGCCAAAATAAAAAGGCAAACTGGAAACTGCAGCTGTGAGTAATGTATGTTGATTTTATTCAGATGGAGGAGAACTAACAAAAAGAGGTTAAAATGTAATATGCTCGCACACTTCTGAGTCACTGCTAAAAGGATGGATCAAAGAACAACTGGCAACTGTTTTTAAATGTTTAGAATATTAATATTTAGAGTTCATTTCTCAACAAATGCCTCACAATGTAATTTTCTGTTTTTAACTGATTCTTAAATGACTCGCATGCCTGTGAATTAAGCTGCAACGATTACTCAATTAGTCAAGCAAAAGAATATTAATCGCCAACTATTTTGATAATTAATTTATCGTTTCAGTCACTTTTCGAGCAAAAACGTCAAACATTTGCTGATTCCAGCTTCATAAATGCACAGATTTGCTGCTTTTCTTTGCCATGTATGACAGTGAATAAGAGTTTGGGTTCTGAAGATGCCACCTTGGGCTCTAGGAAGTTGCAATGAGTATTTTTCACCATTTTTTCACATTTTATAGAAGAAAAGATTAACTGTGAAAATAATGGGCAGATTAATAAACAATAAAAATGAGCGACAGCTGCAGCCCTACGATGAATTACTCTGTAACACCACTGAAAAGAAGCAAACCTGACAGGACATAACTCATATGCAGCATATCACTAATTAAGTGTGTGGTAAATGAGTATTATGTAATCAAAACTAAGGCAAATATTGAATTAGTTAAAAATAAAAAAAGATTGATGTCCTTGTGAGATTTGCAACCACGTGGCTGACTGAAGTGAACATAACATAGCAGGGTTACTGCAGTTAGATCACCTGCTGGTCCCTGGTTTGAAGGAAGGTATGAGTGCCGCTCGTTTACATTTGCTCTGACCTCGCTGAAGAGGGGTTTTCCCTTAAAAGTACACAACTGGCCATGCCCAGTCCATTTCCTGAGGAATGACACATCTCTGTTGACTTAAGACACTGGGAGTTGTGTTTCTCTTGCTTAACACTCAACACAGAAACACTCCTTGAAGACAGCTTCCCACACCTGTGTCAGAGCTTACACAGCTCCTTATTAACTGATCACGTTGTGTTATTTGCTGGAAAATCTGCTTATTGAACTGAGTTTCTACACTTAGAGCACAAGACACTCGGCAACTTTGCATCAGAGACTATAAAGCCTCGTAGTCTGAGCAACTAAGTTAGCTGCTTTGCATAACATCTACATCTGAAACAGGCCCTGCTTAGCTACAGGAGTTCAATAAGCGACTCAACTTACTATGATTTGTCTCAGTCAGGTCAGTGAGGCCAGGCTGAATCAATGAAATCAAATCTTAGTTACTGCCAGTCTATTATTAAGAATGAGCAGCTTTCAAAATAGCTTGAAATATCCTTTAAATGTGCTACAACGCGGATAATGTACTCATTGTGCATCATCACTTCTAAAGGAAAATAACGTGAGCAATAGTTTAGTTTTCCAGTGAGAAACTGGCACGTTTGATTTGTAATCGGCAGCACCCTGAGAGCCAGAACAGGTGCACGAGCACAGGTGTACGGTCTCCCGCAGGTAAGGGAGCTGGAGGCCCCCGGTGGGCTCAATCTGCCCAGCACCGTGGGGGTTTACTCAGGCCGGAAAATATAACTCAGCATAATCGCAATGTGTTGAAAATGAACAGTATAGTGAGGCAGTTTTTCAGGCTGGAACTGAATTTGCTTTCTGGAAAAGGCCTGTTTCGAGTTCACACATGCCGCTGGATAAAAATGGTAAACAACCCAGTGAGTTCACAGGGCAAAGCTGGCTGCTGAACGATGGCAGACATGTAAAATCCCAAAGCCAGACAAAATGAAGTGTTTTCAAACGCTTAGACTTACGGTGTGCTTGGTCCCGTCGTACAAACAGAGCTGTTCTGGAAGCTAGCGAGCGAGCTAATAACAAGCTAACAGCAGTGCATCCCACTTCGTGCGCGGCTTAGAGGAGACTGATGTGGCTATTGTCAGTCCGAGGGAAAAAACCGTCCGTGGGAAACAAAGCAGCGCTCTGTTGAAGAATATTTTAATGGCACAGTAAAGTAAAGGCTTGTTCTAACTGTGTTTATCCTCTGACTCTTCGTAAATAATCCTGTATCGTCTTTTTAATAAAGCCAGGAGGATCGCTTTACGGAACTGACGACACGGTGGAATTCATTTTGCAGACGCGCTCCGATTCAAAGCTCGTCTATTCAGGAAAGATGGATCACTCCTTATGGACACAAAATTATCACGGTGCGACCTGCTGCTAGCCCTCACTATTGCCAAGCAGCTTGTGAAATTAAGTTCTTTATATAAGTATTTACAAACGTATTTATATTGCATATGTTTAATAATATATCTACTTCTCTGAGAACATTTTTCTGTTGCCTGCCGTTACATTTGTGATATATGCGTTAATGAATAGTTGATAAGGCACAGTTATTAAAAACTGAAAGTCCAAATATCATTCACCTAGTACTAAAAAAAACCTTAATTTACTGTAACAATCAATTTTCAACAACTAAAAGTTGCATTAACACATCTTCAATGTGATTAATTATGTGTTGATGCCACTTTTAGTTATTTCAAGATGTGCAAAGTCTTAATGTCAAAGACAAAATAAATCGACATCAGGCTTTGAACGCATTTCTCCATCATGCGTCTGAATTGTACCTGAAAATTGAAACGGAGTGAGAGCTCTTACTTTTTCCTCCACCCGGCTACAGCCCGCAATTCAGGTGACGTGTGAAGGTTTCGGCCAGCGGCTGCTGGCTGTTCATTAACTCAGGTAAGTGCGAGTTGTGCGCGTTCTTCTAATAATACTCCAAAAAAACGCAAGAAACGGGGCTAATGGCCACCGTGAATCCAAAGGTTGAATCCAAACTCCAGCAGTCCGAGAAACCCTGCCCCCTGTGGCTGCAGGTGTAAATTTACTTTGATCATATAACGGGGACGCAATAAACTAATGTGCCTTTTAGTAACTAGGCTTATTTGAAATTATGTAATAAGAATGCAATTATGCAAGCCTGATAATATAGGACGGCCAGAGCGGGCATATATGAGGGAAATGCTTTGGCACATATTCTTTCAGGTATTAGATATATTATTCTTTTCATATAACACCACAATTGTAAATTTGTGAGTGAGGCTTCATTGGTACATGGGGGTAACTCCCATCAGTATTATGTTATAAAATTTACTTACTACTTGATTGTACATGTCTCCATTGAGTTTTAGGTTGCTTGTCACCTCCATCACTTCACTGTGGGACTCAAGCTTATCCTGCTTGTAACTTCCAAGCCTCAGGCTGTGGCCAAAGCACAACATAGCCACAATACTGCCGTCTGTGGGTAAGTTTTAGCATGTGATCTCCTGAGGAGGAAAAAATGTGCCAGGTCACCATCATGATTTTACTGTTCTATTGTCTTTGCCCCGTCTGCCAGTCAAGTGTGCTGGCATCCAGATATCAGTTCACATCTGAGATCAAGAACACGTCTGACAAATAGTTTGAATTGTTGTAGTCACACAAAACTAAAGATAAGTTGTCATCTTTCAATAAAAAGGTTGGTAACAGCCAGTACATTTAAACACTGCACACATACCTCTGACTCGTACCAGAGATCAATTCTTTAAAAACTGTCGAGGGATAAATCACAGATAGAAGTGCTGCAGCTATGTATGCCCATTCAGTTGTTTTGATCATACAAATCATGCTCAAAAAAGTCCCTTACATGTACCTGGGCATCATCACAGTTTGATTTGGCCTCTAGGTGACGGATGAAAGAAACAGAATGAATGTGTGTGCATAAAGCGCGTCTTGCACTCAAGTATATACGCTATGAATGAACCACTATGGGCACTGTTAACGGTGCTGGACGAGGTCCTACAAACACCGACGGGCTGAGGGGATTCAAACAGCTTCTGCAGTCAGTCAGAGTCTGAGGAAGGAGGTGGGAAGTGAAAGCAAGGCAAAGAGTGAACGTTTTATTAATGAATAGATTGGACGCTGAAAGAAGTGTGGAGCCAAAAGAAACTCTCCTGGTATTTTTTGGAGGGGGCGTGAAATGCCATCTGGGAATGCTTTGCTAATGGAAGTGTACTTGACTGCAGTATGATTTTTCCAGCTGTCGGTGTGTGTTTTGGTGCCAGTCTGCGTCACTACCTGTTCCAGTGAACATGATGTGGCGTTTCGTGCAGGTTCTTCTCTATTCTGAATAAGTGAAAAATAACAAAAATGTTTTGCAGCTTGCAAACATGTTAAAAACCTTAATTTCACGCGACATAATGAGCCACAGCTGCTGCTACTGCACATGTGCGTCCAGCGCTGTCCAACCAGATTATACAGCAGTCACACTTTCACTCCTGGCTGGCCAGTTACCATCAATTTCTTCTAATTATGGCTGTGATTCATTTTTATTGTGTCGTGAATCTTGATTTATTGGACTGAGTGGATTTATTGACTCCTCTGCTAGACATGCTACAATTACATTAGTTCCATGTGTTTTATGCATGAGAAGGGAGATGACAATAGTTGAGAGGGTAACAAGTCGTAATAATCATACTCATGCATATCTTGATAAAAGCTCGTCAAATAAAAGGCCTCTGTGCTCCAAGCAGCACCCAATGAAAGTAAAATCAATAACTATTTATTTTATGTATGAAAATTTTGCAGATTTACCCCAATAAATAGAGAATGCTCAGTTGCAGGCCGGTGCTTTAAGTAAGTCAACTTGAAGTTCAACCCTCAAAAAGGATGGAAGGATGAAAAAACAGACATGCTGTGAAAGGCTGTGCTGCAGGGGTGATTGTTTCCACAGAGACTTCTGTTTGAAATTATTCTTTTTACCAACAACTCGACCACATTAACTTCAAATCAAGGGCCATAATTCATAGCCGCTTTTTACTGCCTTTGCTGTGCCCTGTGCCCGAGTTTGCTTTTATGTTCATGTGGAGGAATTTCATTGCATGTTCATGCAGAATAAAAACATCAATGAAATTCTCACTTGCTGTGAAATCACCATTTGTGACGGGCGTTATGCAAATGAGCACTTGAGGGAGAACATTAAGGACAGCATGAACGGAGTGTATTGGTAAGGAAGCACACTCATGCACTTAGTTGTGTGTGACCACTCATTGGCATTACGGAAAATGCAGAGTCAGCGGTGTGAAGCACAGAGGAGGTTTGTGCACATTTTTTGTATGTAGAAAATGGCAGAGAACGTTTTTGATCTCAGAGTTAGTCATTGACCAGAGGAAGTGTGAGTTTGGCTGCAGATCGACTAGTTACTGGAACCAGTGGATGTTATTCCTTACTCAGTCATTAGTGTGCAGACTCACCTGTTGAATCATGTCAAGACTCACGCAAATTTAGCGAAAGTCTCATGCAGACACTTTCCCCACTGACACTGTGCATAATCATCAAAAATCATGCCATTTCCACTTCTTCAACACAATCAGGTAACACTGAATAAAAAGCTTTTGTCCATTCTATACCTGATACGCCCTCATGATGGCACCAAATCCCAAACATAGATACAGCCGAAGAAGAATCACATCTGCACTGTGTAAATACACAAAAAGCAGACTTCATATAAGCCACTCAAACTAACATGATGCTTGAGCTCTCATCATCAAAGAGACAACGCAGTTCAAAAGCTGATGAAGCAAAGCAGCTTGGATATCGTCTCTGCAAGGAAAAATACTGCTGCCACATGACGATGACTACAGCAGCTTTTACAATCATCTTCACAAACTACTGGATGACTAACAGCCGTTCAGAGCCACTTGGAATCGTCTGTTGACTTCACATGTGTGCTCCTCAGCTTATTGTAAACAGGACACCTAATGAACACGCCAATCACTTGCAGGCCCGGAGCCAGTGACATTGATGTATACCCTCCAAGAGACCGCACCGGCCTCGACTGCCTTTGTTCATCAGCTAATCAGAAATGCTGCTAATAGACTGTTCTCTTTTGAAGTGTTTACACTGTAGAGAGACACCCCTCCCTCTTTTCAAACAAAGAGTGTTTGACCTCACAGTGGTTGTTTAACACTGAGGCTGTGCGTACTCCTCCGTGATACTGTCTTCTTGCAGACAGATCTCTGTCAAGCAGCCACACGTGCACACGAAAGCACTTTTCTCATTTGTATTTTAAGGTCATATCCCTGTTTAAATGTTTTGACTGACCACGAAGCTACTGAATGCAGGGTGTTCCAATCTTCAACAGCAACCACAAAATGTCCAAAAAGTCCTTCTCATCTGTTCTGCATCAGGAGCAACGAAAACATCGGCCTCTGCCCTGAGGTTTGCGGGGCCCTCTGTAGCTGTGAGTGAGCCATTCAGGAGTCACCCTGGGTAAATATTACAGGTCATTGCCGTCGAAGGTTTTTCTTTTTCCTTGCAGGATGTCGTGCTGCTGTTTTTGTAAAGCGTGTGTGTTGTTGAGCTATAATATTTGCACAGGAGCTTTCAAGGCTGAGCGGTGTAAATCCTTTCCTTCCGTTTCCATTCATAAGTGAAGTTTCATTCAAACAGTAACTGTTAGGAACACATTTCCAACGGATTCATTTTGCCACATATTTGCACATTTCTGTGTTTTTATTTCTGGTTATGTTCAATTAAATGTAGTTTAACCATGTTAATACCCATGAACAGTACTTTTTCTAAAGTGTTATCACAGCGTATTGAAACAATGGTTGAGGAAGAACAGTGAACAGCAGCAACTGAGCAACCTCCATTACAACCTGAGCACACTCCATCCTCTGAGGAACACCATGAAATGCAGCTGAAAGCTCTGGTAAAGTGGCCTTGTGTTAAAGGACCATTTATAGGATTTAGTGGCATCTAGCTGTGAGGTTGCAGTTGCAACTTCGCCTCACCCCTCCTCTACTTACTTATTAAACTGCCAAATATTAGGGATTAGCTTTAAGTAGTGGATAACTCACTCCAGTAGTCAATATATTGGCCTGAATTCTAAAGCCTTAACCGAAAGTTGTGCTTTACTTTTGAGCATCAGCTGACAGTCTGATAATAATGTTTTTTGCCTAAATGGATGAATTAAACACATAACTATTATTATTGATGCATGTTGGAAATGAAATAGCTGTAGTTGGTCTCTCCCACTGAAGAATTAATTATTCACATGGAGGCTTTTGCAGTTTTGGAAGCATTCAGTGTGTTCCCATGTGTGCCAGAGATGTTATTAATGCTTCCTGAGTTTATTTTGTTTTTAAAATCAGCTACCTGTACTTGGCAGCACACACCGTAGCTTGTTAAAGACCCACACACGAACAATGTACATTCGCATAATGGGGTACATACACGCACACGCACACACACACACACGGGTAAATGAGCAAGCTGTGATCAGAAGTGTTTGCGTTGGTTGCCAAGATTGGTGTTTTACAGCTGTATTTGTTCATGAATGTGCTGGTTTATGGTGCACTCCAGGTCACGCACTATGTCTAAACACTGCCAGAGTAAAAAGGGGGCTTGCATGTACCCCTTCACCTCAACCCTGCCACACACACACTGGAATAAGAGGCCTGCCCACACACACTCAGCAGGGACACAACCCACATCAAAGCAAACACACTAATCCCAGCAGGAAACAGGGGATCCATAGGCCCGATCATGAAAGGAGAACGAAAATGCATAAGAAATAAAAATAAATAAGTGCTATCGTCTTAACATTTGTACCAGCTGTAGTAAATCAGTAGTTAATGAGAGTCAAGGTTCTTCTCCGAAACTTTGTTTTTCCTAAGGAGACATACGAAGAGAATGTTGAGATGATGTGTCTTCAAAAAGAAGTGTCTTAGTCATACTTCTGGGATTCGTGAGCTCATCTCTAATGAGAGTAAAAAGAATAACAGGACTTATTTTGGATTCAAACAGTCCTACATGTCATGATAATCAAAAACAAAATAGGTCATCCAAGCCTCTAAAAATGGGAATATCCAACACACAAAACAGTGCACGCACACACAGATATTTTTATATAAATGTTTACATGGAATTTATAGTATGTGCAGAGAAAAATGACACGATCAACAAATGCATTCAGAAAAACTTGAATCTGGTAGCTCCCGTCCAACCAATATTTCAACGCAATGTTTAGAAGCCCAGTGGACCTCCAGCATGTTGTGTATTCTGAGGAATCATTTTTCAAATCTCAAATCCTAAAGGCTCCTCTTTGATCTTTTTCTATGTCACGCTGTTCTTTGAAACTAACAAACCCATAATTTTTGCAGTGAGCCCGAAAGCCCCTAAACTAACCTCATCAGCGCCTTCGGGATGTTTGAGCGCTGCAGGACCACAGTGGGTTGGGTTCACAGAGGGGAGCCGGGCAGCCACCTGGTGGGGCTGTGGGAGAGGGGAAATGGACTGTAATCAAACAAGCCGCCACAGAAACACCAAGCGTTCACTGGGTTTATGAGGCAGTCACATCCAGTCAACCACTAACAATGAAAGAGGAAACACCTTTTTTTGCACAGACATTCCATGCTGTTATGAAACTACTGTGAAATAGAGAATATCATTAACCTCCCATTAAAAATTCCAGGGAATTAATGAGTTGAATTGTCATGGAGGAGGTATTAAATGTAACACTGCTACATGCCACGACAGCACCAACCAGCTCTGCTTTAGTATGATCATTTCAAACACACAACATCAGGCAGTGGCACTCTTGGTTTTGTCTGTGGTCTCTGTCTGAGCTCAGTCTTATAAGACCCATTAGGCTGCCTGCACTGTGCGTCGAGTCCAGTCTGGTTTGATGTGGAGCTTTCCATTACGCTGGTCAGCTGGAACTGCTGGGAAATGCTTGTGCGTCAAAAAAGAGAAGAGTAAGAAGACAGTAATCGGAGAAATGAACAACGGTAAAAACAGGGAATCTAGTGCCTGAGGTGTAAGAGCTTAAAGTTCCATGTGAATCTTTTGAGTGTTTTTCTGTCTTGGAGGCATCCCAACACCAAAGAAAACACATGATCTCAACAACAGTAGGAGTAGCTCTGATGCTATACCACAAAGATGAATAATTAAAACCGCAAGATACTATTTGGCAAGGATGCACAGTGGCAGCTAAACTTAAAGTCAACATTTACTCCTGTACAAGCAATCAAAAGATATACTCCTTTCTTTAGCTACATTTAATGTCAAATCCGAAGTTGCATTAAGAAATGTGCCCAGGATGCCAAGAATGTGTCTGTTTACCGGGCAACGGAGCAGTGCAAGGCTCACTGGAGTATTTGTCTTAAAGGATAATGTCCAAATTTATGTCAAACAGACCGCTGACAGGCCCAGTGTGATTACAGGCACTACAACTATTAACAAGCAAGGATACAACTGCATAGACATACATAAATAATGACAAAAAAATATACTACTTTTCTTTGGACACATAAATGAAACACATTATACGCTTGCCTAATCTTCACATATTTATTTAATCTCAAGAAAATCTGCACAGAAAAAAAGCAAGAAACCACAGAACAGCTGCATCGCTCTGTATCGTGTAAGACCTCATCTCTTGCCCCAAGAATACACCACTATTACCCTCCCCTCGCCCCCACCATCCCCGCTGTACCCCCAGCCGTAACAGCAGTGCAGCAGGCCAGATGTGTGGGACATGGAGGTGCAGAAAGATCCTGTCCAGCCCCCCCCAGAGATTCCCAGGTCCACTTGGTCCTCATGTTACAGGCCGGCCTGTCAACCTCAGTGCCAAGCACCACGTGATGGAGGCTGTCACTGGTGGCGGCTAGCATAAATGATTTAGAGGGTGATTTGTGTGCATATGCATGTGCGTGTGTGTGTGTGTGTGTGTGTGTGTGTGTGTGTGTGTGTGGATGCATGCAAAGTCTCCTGACATCTATTTTATTATCTTTTTCTATCTACAGTGTCTTTTGCCTATTCTTTCTTTCGCTATGCAGCATTTCTTTCTCACACACGCTCTCACAACACTTGCACATTGACATTCCTTTGGAGAATATGTTGCTCCAGAGACATATTGGTCTTTTCCAGCAATAAAATTATCCCATAAATATGTAGTTTATATCCAGATGCATACATGCACATACTCACAAAATCACGAGACATGGATGTAAAGTGTCAGACGATGCAATTAATAGTCTGCTTACATGCAATATTGTTCTGCAGTGTAATGAGAAGAATATACTGTTTATCTGCACGTATGTCCAAGGACAGGCAGTGTTTTGTTAAATTCTGCAATTACACACACTCCTAAACTTCTGATGAGTGCACTCAAATGTAAACTGGTTTCATGGGATTCTACTAATATGGAGTATATCCCCTCTTGATGTCAGCATAATGGAAATTCCATTGTGATATTTACTTTAATAATGGTATTTTTCCATGTGTGCTGGGGCATATCTGTTGGAGCTTGTGCAATCAGTCACAGGGCAGAATTGGTCCATTCCTCTTGGGCTTTCCCCCCTGAAATGCGTGGAGAGAAAGATAGATGCTTCCAGTCCTTTTAAGCCATTAAGAGGGTGAGCAAACATCCCTTCGAAACCCTTTAAAATGACAAGACCATCTCCGCTGCTTGCAAAAAAAAGCAAATAACCTCTCCAGCTCTTCCTTACTTTTCCACATCTTTCGTCCTCTGCTGTTCCTCCTCCGAATTTCAGCCACAGCATCTTGGAGATAACGCGTAAAGTAAAAGCCAGTTGTTGACCTCTGCCTTCTAGCTGCTGTTGAAGTGACTGCACAGAGAGAGACCCTGACGGCACTGACATCCATCTGCAGACACAAGATGCTGTGTTAATGGTTTTGAAACAGTCAACAAACCTAAAAGAGGAAAAATCAATCACTTTACTGGCCAAAAAATACAAATATACTGGAATTTGGCTGCACTGATGCAACGACATATAGAAACTGACGAGTTCATTCAGTCACCTGTGACAGCAGGACCTATAATATGAGCTTGCCTGGAAGTGAATTCCACAGGAGGGTTAATTTATGGAGAGCTTATAAGGATTTAAGTATGCAGGGGGCCACTAGCCACCCCAATAGCCACTATAAGCCTGTCTACTGTGGATAAGACCGCTCATCAAAATGAACTTACTTGTCAAATCTATTAAAATAGGAGGCCAACAACAGGGCAGACTAATTCAAGAAATCCTCTACCACCAAAATGTAGACCTTCGTATGTATGCCACCGCGTCTGCCACTGTCTGTCTGTCCCTCCTGTATGAATTTCATTCGTGACCCTCCCCACCCTCAGCATGAAGAGACAGCGAGTCAGATTTGGCACAGTGGGCTGCTGTTATCCTGAAGTGAGTTTTACAGGTCAGACGCGAACACTCAGCCCACCTGCGTCCGCTCCTGCTCGCAGATTTTACACTTTCTCGATTTTCCCCTCCTCTCATTCTTGTATTCCCTCCAAACCCATTTCATGTTTTATCCCCAGTCTCCCTTAAAAAAACAGTGTGAGCGAAGGATCCAGAAAAGCTTCTTGTGGATTAGAAACCGTTGCATTCTTGGAACATTATTCAATGATTCTGACATGTTTGGGATCGAGAGCATCGCATGCAACATTGTAAAACAGAGAAATTGAGAAATTATATCACACTGAGAGACTTTTTATTGATCCCTTTTTGGGCACTCCAGCAGAGACTGAGGATTATGGACTGAGGAATGTTTTATTTGGGAATGTGACACAATATTTCAAATAGGGTGTCAAGAAAAACAAAAAATAAAGGTGAGATTTTATTGTACATGGGAAAACAATTTACATATATGGAGCAAATTTGAGGGAAAAAAAGCCAACTGCATGAATACCTTATGCTATATACTGTATATACACAATCTCACTAACTGGCTCTCTGTATCATAAGGACACTTGTACGGATGCTAACTGACATATTGCATTCCTTAGCCCTAACCCTAGCCTGGATCATCACAATAACAATCACTTGACCTTAAGCTTTACTTAACCTGAGCTGAAACATAATCCTATTCTAACCTTAACCCTCAAGCCCTGTCTTTGCCCTAAAACTGCCTTTAGAATAAATAAATATGGCCTCATGTTCCAAAAAAATCCTCACTCACAAGGTCTAAAACTCAAATTTGTGCTTACAAAGTACAAGACACACACACACACACACACACACACACACACACACACACACACACACACACACACACACACACACAGCTGCATTTGAGATTGCAGATCAGGAGACATTATGTCCTTATATGGTCATGGTGTAATTTCTCTCTCAGAGCTGCTGGCTGGACTAAATCTCAGAGTGTTCAGAGAGTTTATGAAAACCTGTGAACTTGGGTTAGCAGAGTACTTAGAGGAGTAAAAGACACCAGAGCAGCTCTTCCAAGTGGATTTTTGTAGCCACTGTGATGATTGCACAACTGCTGCATGTCATTCGAGTGCAGGATTACAGTCATTCACAGCAGATCAAACCCTGTGTTGAATTCTTATCGAACTCATGAGTCAGACAGTTGCTGACGTTACTCAACAAACACACTCAGAGTCAGCTTGTATCATTGAAATTGGAGTTTGTAAGCACAGATACGCATAATTAGCAAACCTCACATGTGATTTTGTCACTTTGGGCTGTTGGGGACCTCCAGTCTGAGTCAGGGCTGCGGCAGTGCGTACATCAATCCAACCATCCTCTTCACTTGCCACAAAGGTCTCACTGTACTCTGAATTATGACATTGGTTTTGCCTTTTTTCTCTGCAATTTTCTACAAGCTCAGAATTTCCCCTCTTCCTCTGAAAACTCCACAAAGATGTATGTTCAGTGGATCAGCTGTAGAGATTAAACCAATCAAAACTAGCCATAAAACCAGAGTGATCCCCACATTCTCTTACAAATCCTCCTCCCGCTAAAGAAAAAAAAAAAAAAAGTTCAAGAAAGCAGCCTCAACTTTATTCTGGGTGAGTGCAGCTTATAACACTGCTCATCACGGCGCCTCAGAGCCTTTCATTGTGGCTTACTGGGAAAGCTGCTCATCTTTGCGCTGGAATTGCTGCAGATGTTTCTGAGACATCTGTCCTTCACAGTTAAGAAACATATTCAGCTCAGTGTTTATTGTGTTTCTCCGCTCACATCCACCTCATATATATGTACAGTTTATCTAGGGTAAAGCAGGAAAGGGTCTTACCATTGTATATCCATCTGTGGAAGCTTAAGAGCCAGTTTAATACCTTCGACTGCTTGAAACTCAGCTGGGTTTAAACTGCCAGCGTTGAGCTACAGCAAAGAGGGTTTTTTTATATCCTGAATCATAACCAGGATGTACCAAGTAAACTTCAATGGCCTCTTTTCAAGCCCCCTCTATGGACTCTTTCTATTTCTTACTGTCATTCCCACAGATAGGTGAAATGGCCAAAAGGGAAAAATCTGAATATACATCATCATCTGCTGTAGAAAACCTTTATCAGCTGACACATTTGTTGACTGTGAATGTTTCTTCATAAATGAAAGGATGCATGTTCTGGGGGCATTCTTGGCGAAGATAAGCACACACACACACACACACACACACACACACACACACACACACACACACACACACACACACACACACAAAGTGACGCAAGCGTTCCTTTCCCACCTCAGCTGAACATCATAAACATGAAAACCAGGTTGCGTTGTGTTGAGTGTTTTAAGTCACACTTGTCAAAAACATTTGAACCCAAAATAGATATTGACTGATGAGGCAGCTTCCTGCTATAAATGCATGTTAGGATGGGCAGATTTGTATTCACACATACACACACACCCATACCACACAGCAGAAGCATACTCCACATTTTACTGCACCACTGATTTACTACCTTCTGTCTACGTGATTGTATATCGCGGTCTTGTCTCTTCTTGCCAAGCTCATATTTTCCTTTGCTTGTGCAAAAAATCCTTTCTTAATGAAATTGTGTCTTGTTCCAGTATTTGATCTGCTGGATGACAAAAGGCCAGCACATGTTAGGACGAATGAAACCACATAACAAGAAAGTGTAATATGACACAAAAAGCTGATGAAATCAATACAAATCTGATTTTTTTCTCTATTAAGTTCTTAGCTAATACGTTTATGTCACATCCTCTCAGATGAGGTGAAGAGGCTGCAGATGGTGACAAACCATTTATTTTTTTTGTATGTGGAAAATGCTCAGTGCAGGATCTCGAGTCCCATCTTCAAGCAATCTTTCATTCCATCTTTCCAAACACATGACTTTTTATTAGATATTAGTGACCGCTGTTGTTTTTATGATGTCTATCTAAGATATTTATTCATTATTATTTTAGCACTTTCACCCCAACCAATTATTATCACAAGCCCACTTATTTGTTTTTATCTCATTTATTCTAACCCATGGCAGAGGAAGCGTCTGTGTGTATGAACTGTCTTCGTCGTGTCATTTTGTGTTATTTTCTTTTTTTATTATACCATGTGCTTTGGAGCCAAAGGCGAATTCCCATGTGAATGGACAATAAAGATGTCTCTACGATTGTAATGCAAACGTGCATCTGTTTTATGTTTGACAAATGACAAATGGCTTCAAGGCAACACTAATCTAACAAACTCTCCGTAGTCACTGATCTTGATACTCTCAGTTTTTTGCAGAGATTATCCTCCAGAGTGAAAGCAGCGTAGCTGATGGGAAAAGTCAGGTGTTTAAGGCCTTTTCTGGTATGTTACACAAAAAAAGAAAAGAAAAAAGGAACATAATGAGGTGGAAATCTTCTTATCAGTCATGCTGCATTCTGAACTTTAAGGTATTTAATGCTTTTTCTGACTTTCTGCACATTTTATACATAAATTAGCTCCAAGAGGGTTCAGATAACCATTGTAGTTTGTTTTCTTTTCTCTCATAGTCAATCATCCCTGAAGCCTCTCTCACCCCTCTTAAGCACTTTGTATTTTGACCTTTCACCTCTTTGCTAACATCATGCAGACCTCGCTCCCTGGGGAGAGGCCAAGACGCGGACTGAAATAGAAAACACAGAACAACAAACTGAATGAAGCTCAGTAGAGCAGTGCCTTCAGAGATAACTGCAATAAAAAGTGACAAGATATGAAACGCTCACCTTTTTCTTCTTTTGTAATCATTGATTCTCGCTCTTCAACTGTCACTTCATTCTACATGTCTTTGTGTTTTTCCAAGGGGATTCATTTGATCTGATTCGGTCGGCCAGATCTGGGGCTCCCCGTAGCCGACCGAGAACCCCACAGAAGAAGCCTCCTCCTTCATGTGAGGCTAACACACAGACAAGTAAATCAATACATGCATAAATTACTCTCTTCACCACAAGAGGACCCAGAGGAGAAATAGAGGCGAGGGAAGGAGAAGGGCAAGTGTGCATCTCTTAAAAGAAAACTGGTCCCGAGCTTGAGATGAGTGGGCTAGTTTTGCTTTAATGAAAAGGCTCTCATTTTGAATTTAAATAAGCAAGAAAGAGAGAAAGGGGATGGCAGTCATGAAGAGGAGCATCACCTCAGACAAAAAGATTACATCATGACTTATTCATGCACCCTGTGTGGCTGGTTAGAGTCCCAAGGGAAGAATTAGATGGGAGGCTGTAAACTCTGCCTGTCGATGTCTCCAGCACCATGAGGTCACATGTGACCCAGCTAGTGGGCATAAGTTGTCTGAGTGCAGCTCTGCCCTCCCCTGACCCGCAATACCCAGCCAGAGACAGCCAGTTAGACTGCACATCAGTAAACAGAATTACCTCCACATAAATATACAGTAAATGTCTCTTTGGGATATGCGGTCAGCCACAAATTCATCATCATCTCTTTGTTCAGCAGATGCGTCTCCAGATCCGTGTGGACTTCAGGAGTGTTTCATTCATTTTATGAATTATTTGTATGGATGGAGAAGTCTTTGTTCAGTGCCCAAGCCCTCCCTTTGGTGTCTGTTATTTGAAACTCAAACAAACCTAACATCAAAAATGGACAGTGTTTGTTTAGACAAACAAAAACATGGCCTCCGTTGGCTACGGGCTGCAGCGCATGCCTGGGAGTTAGCCCAGTGATTGCCTTAGCTGCAGAGTGTGACAATCCAAACCATACCATGCAGGGAGAGGCAGGGGAAGGCTGGAATGACATTAGCAGATGGATATAACTCACAGTGTAGGAGCTCCCTTGGTTGACGTTGAACACACAGACACTTAAACGTGGGTCCACTTCCAGCCGCACTGGAGCTGCAGCGTTTTATTTTATTTTTTATCCCTGTGAGGATTTAATGGGACTCAAAATTGTGGTGTTGACTCAGTCGGATTGTCTTGGTTCAGAGTGGTAACTATTCATTATGGTAGAGCCCTGCGAGCGCAGACTGCACTCAACAATTCTGTTTGTCGAATTGATTGGGATATTTAATGCTGCTGTGCTACTCTGTGGTTGCTCGCGCTGCTGGGAAGTGCACGAAGTTGAAAACAAATATGTCTTTGATGAATGTTGTCTAGGCCTCAGAGACAAGCATTTATATGATGCAACCTCAGAAAACTGAAGAGAATCATACTTAATCAAATTATGATCTTCAAGGCTCGTAAATGAAGGGATGGTAAATCATGCCTTCGTGCCAGAAAACATGCATTCTTTGTTCCCTGTGATTCAAGCATAATAAACAAAGAAAAAAAAAACCATCCAGATGTTTGTTTGGCATCTGTCTTTAGGGTATCCCTTTATTGCCCCCCCCCCCCATATCACATTTATCAATGACTGTTTATATAAGAAGAGAGAGCAAGTGGCCACTAGTGTACAACTGGTCAGACACATATGCAAATACTGACGGTATAAACACTTATAATAATAGCAACAATAATAAGCAATGAGTAACATTGTCTGCCACTAATAACTTAATGAGCAGGATGCCCCTTCTTTCTCACACATGAAAATGGCAGCAAGACGAAAGGATGAAAAAACTAGAAATGTTCAAAAGGGGAAAGATGCTGGTCATCAGATATGCGTCATTAACTGCAAGAAGGCAGAGACTGTGTTTTAGATGAGAGGAAAGTAAAGATGATTTCAGTACACATCAATAAAAAAACCCAAGTGTTGCATATAAGAGGGATCAGATCTGGCCTTTACCGGGGACATTTTAACTCATAACACCACGAGACAGTTTTATTTGCAACCAGAGAGAGAGAGACAGAGGGAGAGGGAAGAATAAATACAGTATAGCCTGCTCACATTCGAGTTGACTCTCCGAAGCTCGCACAAAGTAACAATAAAGAGAGTCTGTGCTCAAGAGAGGAGATACCGAGAAAAGACTCGGACGAGAGGGAAGGATGGATAGAAAGAGAAGGGCAATAAAAGTGTTCAGGAGGGATCTTTATTTAGTTTAGGACTCAGACTCTAAAGTGAAAGCAGATGGGACTCTAGTCTGGAATAGTTTCCACTTGAAGTCTTGGACTTGTGTTTGCTCTGCTCGCCGTTTCTGAGCCCTTTCCAGTTTTCTTCAACCTGTGTTTCTGGGCCTTCAACACGAGGTTTTGAACCGCAGATAGGAACATACACACAAATCCTGCCTGCGCTTACAAGAACGTAGACGTGCGCACTTGTGCACATTTTGAGCATTCCTTGCGATGTGGACAAAGATGTGCAGCGAGCCCGACGCTTCACAACAAAGCCAGAGTTCGTTGTGTGAGGTCAGCTGAGTGGTATTGGAAAGACCCTCCGCAGTGACAGGGTGAGCGTGAGAGAAACCCCAAAAGCAAAAACAATAAGACGTCTGGCTCAACACTGCAGCTAAACAATGCTGAGCGAAGTTCATGAGAGGTCAGTTGACAGCGGTGCTGGACTGGCAACACAATAACTGACAGTAACAGCTCACAATGTCCAGGCAGTTTATTTTTTTCCCCCCTTTTAGATGACAAGAATGATGTTTGTAACATGTACATCTGTAATGTGACCCAGAGAGGTAAAGTCAAGGAAATAACTAACCCTTGTATTCATCTTCGTGTAAATGCACAATGCACTTTGGCATCAAGCTGAACAAAGTGTGCGAGCCAACTACGTGATCTCAGCTCACTGAGTTCCCGAAAACAAGTATCTATGATGCGCCCGCTGTCTGCATCCTCCATATGACTGGCAAGCCATACTCCCATTCATTTAACAAGCCTGAGAGTGAAGAGTGTGTGGGTGTCTCAGAGGCCGGTTTGGAGTTGACTGTAAAAAGATCCATATATGTATTTATAGCTGGCCCTAAATAAAGTGCAATCAGCGCCTGTTGGGTTCTCCAAACACATATGGGCTGGGCCTTGAGTGATAGTTTTGCTCTGCACTTTGGATCTTTGAAAAACATTTACTGTATGTGCATTGTACGGCCACATGCACACGCAAGCAGACACACACAGGGAATGATTAGGCTGTTTTCAACATCTCTCCCTGCGCTCTCCAGAGAGCCACTGTTTTGGTCACCTTCTCCATCACTTAGAGCTGTGCTTGTGCAAGTCTTATTTTTAGCCGGTGATTAATGGCGCAAGCTATTCTTTTGTGAGCAGCCTCCCATATGCCCATTATTCAGTGGAAAACAAGAGCAAAAGACTAAGGTAATTCTGGTGCTGTGTGTCCGAATTCATACAGAACAACTCTTTTCGCACGCTATGCTATTCACGAGGTCGATCAACTTGGATCTAGTTCAAGCACCAACCTCATGGTATGCATTTTTCACAAATCCCGGAGACTGCTGCCCCGAGGATTACATTGTCCTCCACCCTCAATCTTTTTTTCCATGTCAAGGGCCAGAGTTTATGTGATGCCAACCTTGGTTTTGGCTGCTTCTCTGCACTTTTACCATTTACAGTTGTAAACTGAGAAATTTAACATTTAAGCTTGTGCTTATGCCTAATATCTGCTAAGAATATTACCTAAGCTACCAAAACAGTGCATGATTTAGCCTTTTTTAAAATATGTACTCAACTTATATCGACTTTGCACATTGTACAGTTGATGTGGGCATACAATATGTACCAAAAACCACATTGCTGGTATTCTGGTATTATGATGAAAATATACGTGTAGATTTTAAACATACTTTTTGTGCTTTCAGAAGTGAAATATGACACTTAATTTTCACTTGACAAACCAGGATCCTGTCCAGAAAATACACAACTACAAATCATTTAGAGGAGTAGCAGTGAAAGGTAACTAATGACTGATTTCTTTCTGTATCATATGAAAAAACTAAATGTTTCTTTCACCCAGACAGGTAGCTTTACAGTGTAGTTACTCTCTCTGTAGAAGTTATCTATGGCCAAATCATTTTGTCTGATTTACCTTTGTGTATTTGAGTTTGTATCTGTGATGACTAATTCCCATCTTCTGCCATGCTTGACCGCTGACACAAATGTCTGAACATGCTCCTACCAGGTAAGAGGTAAGCGCCTCTTTAATGTTTCAAGGTAATTAAATCACAAATAAAGTTGTGCATGTATAGGATGAACAGTTTATGCATTGAGATATTTGTGCAGTCAGTCATTTGTTTGTAATTATTCTACATGGTGCATTACATCCCTCCATGTTCAAAGAGCATTGGCTTCTGAATTGCAAATAAAGCCTCACAAGTCAGCTGTCTTTAAAGCAATACTTTGAAATTCAGGGAAATACAATATTCACTTGGATTACAGCCCCCAGCATACAGCATAGCTTTTCCCAATTCACAGTGTCATATTTTGTACTAACTGCACGTACATGGAGACACAAGGGAACAGGTAGGTGCAAGTACAGGCACACATGGCAGGAAAGCAACGACAACCATGTTGACAGAGAAAATCCAATAATCTGATGACTGATTGGGGAAAGGTGGCTGGTATATGTGCCACAGGGCTGATGAAGAAATGAGATGGAGGTGGGGATTTGGGAAAGAGGTGATGGGAAGGCAAATGAGAGTGGCAGCCTCTGGAATTAAAGGAAAGTCTTGGGGCATCTGGTGGACAGGGACAATAACAATGAACAGAAGGACAGATAAACAGAGGCTGACAATAATAGGCGAGCACATAATTCCTTTTTTTTTTTTTAGTTTGGGGTTTTTGCTCAAAAAAATACAGGATATGTTTAAGAGTGAATTTCTCAAAAAGTCAAACCACTGCTTTAAACTACAGTCATCTCAAATATCAGACAGTGGACACCTTCAGGAACACAGTCCTTCTAAGTGGCAGTTGATTAAAATGCTGCCATTGCCTGATGTTAAACCAGACAGCTGCACATTTAGATATTCACTACCTGCAGATATGGAGGGGAAAAATCCTAATAAATAGAAAGTTCTTGATGTCAAAAGAGTAGAAAAAAAAAACACTAAAGTGTTTCACTCTGACCGGTTTCTGTAATGAAATGGACTTCTCACCTCATCCATCTTATTCCAACACTGAATCTCTTGGGCAACTTTCTCCCCCCTCTCTCTCCCTCCTTCATTCACGGCTTGCTGGCCTTGACATCTTACTGTTCCTCCGGGTGACATGCCACGCAGTCAGGAATTCAGTTCATCTGAGCTATGTACAACCACAAACCGTATCCATCACAACCTGGACGACTCGCACAGCGGGGGGCCAGGAAGAGGCAAGAGAAAGTGGCGTACTGAGGTCCAGCTCTTAGAGGGGGGCGAAAGGGCCAGAGCAAAACTCTCCTCCCAAATGTGAGGGGAAATGGTGTTCTGTATTTACTTTTACTTAGACTACAAATAGCAACCGCATGTGCTGCGTGTGTGACCGCTGAGGAGAGAGAGCTGGAAAGAATGTCACAAGGCTGACAGAGAAACTTGAATGTTGCCTGAAAGCTGGGGAAGCTCCACAAAAGACAAATGGTGCCCTGACTTGACCGTGACATTGGATTTTCAAGATCATGCTGGGTTTATGTGCGAAGGTCACCATGGAAGGTCAGTAACTGTTATCCTGGAGTTCGCAAGAGTCTCAGATTCAACTCTCAACCCCCCCCAAAAAACAGACATCTTTGTCTGGACAGATCTATACATGAATTAAGTTTTACCTGCTGTAGTTAGCAACAATCAAAAAACCTTCCTGGATTTCGCATTAAAGTTTTTTCGTTTTTGCCTTTTTCAACCAAATGTTAATGCTCTAAATGGGAGATGGAAACACCTTTGCTGAATAAGTTCTGAGGTAGCGAACATAACTCATATGACTGATCAGCTGTTTCCGCTACAAAATCCAAAGAAGAAGAAGAAGAAGCTGTTTCCGCTGTTGTCATCTTCCCATAATGCATAAAATATGGCTGATAGTACCAACAACAGGATGAAACATGGCCAATACTAGCTAACATGAAAGAATGATTACAACTTGCCCAAACTTCCTGCAGACCATCTATCTGTCAGGTGGCCAAGGCGACTTGTGTTGTTTCCAGTTTTCAACATTCTTCTTCCTCTATTCTGTATATTCCAGCCATGGATAACGTAGCTTACAGCAATTGTAACCATTTGAAGTCCTTCTTTTCAACTGTCTTAACCCAAGGACTGTGAGCACAAATCAATATTCTAAATAAACCTCTACATAAATGTGATTTGGTGAGGTTCTTTCAAAAAAGGGATGGATGATGAGTGATGAGTGATGTTTCCCCTATGAGAAGGAATTTGGTTTGTCAGCTGAGAAAATTCATATACCTCCAACTTTCTCCATGTCAGTGTGACCCACAAAATGGTTTAATCAAGTATAAAGTAGATACATGGACCTCTGTGCGCTGTGCATCCACTCCCCTGGCACTGAATCATGTTTATGCTTTATTGTTGATTTAGCCAACGAAGCCCGCATCCAAATCTCCCCTGTCTTTGCAGGGGAAAGAGTTACTGTGCAGCCATCTTTCACACTGACACTGCTAGAAAACAAACCTTGAAGCACTGACCGGTACCATGCTTCATTGTGTAACAACGCAAAGATAAAATACGGGTGAGAAGAAACCAACCAGTGTGGAGCGTCTGCAGCGACTCAGGAGATAAGAATGGATCAAAACATTGCCGGCAGCAAGCTTGCAAAAATACCTCAATTTCTCTAGCTAACTTTTTGCCTTCCTTCCCGGCCACCAGACTCAGCCAGCATTTGTTTTTCCTCAATCAGCAAGGGTTTCAGCCAGTGTTTTTCCACGCTAGATATAATTCAAAATGACAGCGTACTGTAAGTATGATAGCAAGGAGCCTTGGAAAGGTGCAATACCCTGATGCATCTATCTAAATCTCTATGGCTATCAGAGTTTAGGGAGAGGAGCGGTAAGGGGAGTTAACAGCAGAGGACACAGTAAGGGAGGTGGCAGTGATGAGAGTGAACTCTCCTGCTGAGGTTACAGAGGGAGTCTACTTTCTAGACATGACAGGAAATGTGGGAGCCATGGGGGACACCTCGAAGACATCCACAGGGCCCCCGTAAATCTTCATCGTTCACAGCTCACCATGGCTGATATCTCTATTATGTGGTCTGAGGCAGTCATCGGTAAAGAGGCCAAACCAATTCTTCCACAGCTCGACTGTTCATTATGAGGCTAAAAAACAAACTTGTTCCAATGTGACTCATTTTATCTGCAGCTACGCCACCCACTGCGACGATCCATCTAGATCTTTTGACCTTTCCTGCACGTAAATGGTGTTTGAATAAGTCTCACGCAAGGGTTAACACTGTTATGAATCAGTGAAAGTAATCCAGGTTTTTATCAGCCAGAGAGCTCTTTGGGAAGTCGCAAACCCTAGTTTGAAAGTCCATCTCTCACTCTTTCCGTGCAAGGGAAGAAATATGGGTTCATTACTCATGCAGCCAAAACAGATTGTCCCTTTTTTTATCGTTGTTTTATTCACAGAATCATCCTGTGAGAGACACCCCGGGAGACATGTGGAGCCCTGAGACACTGGTTATAATCAAACACAGGAGCCACAGCATCCTGACTCAGCTACTACTACTACTGACGGCTGCAGTGACTCAAGCCTTTCAAAGAAACACTGAGCTGCCAGTTACAGTAATGATTTCTTGTATAATGAGCAGCCTGGACCACTAACTTTCCCTGCAGATTTTCTTAAAGGTGGAGCCGCATTTCAGTGTATCATCAGCCTTAACCTGAAGCAGTACAATGATGATAAAGCAACAATATGTTCACCAGACTTAGCCTGGGTTCAGTGTCTTTGAATCACGACCACACCTACTTCCAATCGGCTCCCAAATATTTGATTGAACTGTTAACAGATCTACTGATGCTGCCAACCAGAAACTGACAAGCAGGGAACTAAATTGCAGAATCTTTCTGCATTTACTGATAGAAGGTCAAATCCTGCACTGTCAGTTCTATAGAAATGTGAAAGCAGCAAGCAAATTTTAAACATTTTGTTTATAATTGAGACATAAAAGTAGATAGAAACAGTGCCAGCATGACCGGACCACCAATCAGCCTTTATTTTCCTGACAGATTGGCGGCAGACAGAATTAGGTAGTGAAAGCCAGGCTCATAGGGAACCAATCTAAATGCTGATGGTGTCATCATTCTTAAGCCATTACATTGTGCAATCAACATTTACTTCATAATGACACGTTAAGGCAAAAAAACTTTATTTAATGATAAGCATGTGTACACACTTCACACTTCCAGTGTTTTTGAGACTTCTGCCTTATTGTAATTGGCTGATCATCGTACCAACAATCCACTGGGACAAGCAATGATTGTGCTCAATGCTAAATGTGACTCAAAGGGCATAAAATCTTTTCCTTTTTTTTTCATTTCTATGCTTTTCATTTCTGATTGTGTAGTTTGCTCTAAGTATGCTGAATATAGGGAGATATGCCTTTACTGTTTTTATATATAACCCACATGAATACTTGTATAACATTTGAACCACAGGGAAGAAAGCAACATTTTGCAGAGTACATCAAAATTAAAATGCAATGCTCATATCTTGTTATTGCAGCCATCAGTCTCGTCTCCCCAGCTTTCATTCAGCAACGGAGTGTGATGCTGCTGCTTGTAAGTGTGTCTGTCAAAAAAAAATTATTAAAAAAAAGACTTGGAACCAATCTATTTAAGTGCAAATAATGTGGATACAAGCCATGCCGCTTAGCAATACTTTTTCACTCCAACTTAATCTAAACAAAGTGTTGAGCAAATTTTTCATGCCTCGAGCACTTAAGTAGTCCAATGCTTTAAGCTGAAATGACAAGCAGTTGGCTTGTCTCAATGATAAGCCTGATCCACGTCTCATCTTGGCCAAAAACCTCCATAGAACTGATCTCCCTCTTACTGTAAATACTCCCTAATTCCCTGCTTCACTTCTCCACTTCGGGCAAACTCATCTGAAGCTATAAGACTCGTCCATATAGAAGACAGAAAGATGGAGCAGTTGTTACCCGATCAGCACCCAGGAGGTTTGGTGAGATTTGTTTTGTCAAGCAGAGAGAGTGAGAAAAAGTTTGGAATCACATTCTGATCTGTGAAGTGTGTCAAAATAACAATTATTCATTTCGCTGCATGGGAAACATGTTGAATTTCTACATTATATATTATATAAATGTTTTTGTTATTGATACAGAAGGGAGAGCACTGTACCCTGCTATTGAAAATAAATCAATACCTCTTTTAATCTAATTGAACTTTTAATTTAAATGTCAGTGTTTCATTTCCAAAGTCATATTTTGGTGACTTTAATCTTGTTTGGGTTAAAGACAAAATGATTCACCAAAATCACAAAGAAATCTAGCTGGTATCCGAGCTTTGGCAACTGAAACCACACTGACTTTGTTCCTGACTCTCTGTGCAGCTGTCTCACTCTTGCCCTCAGTTGTGTGAACATCACAGTACTTCCTGCACAGGCAATGAGTGCTGCCATCAAATGTAAATCACTGCCGCAGAATGGCTGCATACAGATGTAATTCACACGAGACATGGTCGGAGGAAGACGGGAGAAGGAGGGAGAAGTCATGAATAAAGTGTAAAGAAATGAAGTGAGGCAGAAAGAGGCATGTGCTCCATCAGACACATGACGAATTTAGCTGTAAAAATAAATTTTGAAGTTGCTTTGATGTGAAGCAGCATATCTGTGGCTCACACTGACTGGCCTGATTTTGAAGGATTTGAAATTCAAAGTTAATAATAAACTAAAGAACAGTCGAGGGGTTCCACTGCTTTCCATTATTGTTCGTTATCTAGGAATATTTATTACACTTATGAATTATGATTATCACAGGGTGAACTATTCTGGTAATCTCTGCTAATCTAACCTTTGACTGCTTCTGTATCTGAGTGCATTCACGATAATCCAAGTTATAAAACATCTGTACTTCTCACGGTCTCACGGAGAGACTCTTGCACCAGGTTTACAGGCACAAATGTCGGCAAATTTACATGAACAGAAAGACAGAAGCTGTTTACAAATGCCAGCGAATAAATCAAATCATTAGAGAAGAATCACAATAGAACTGCGCGAACGGAAGTTGCCGCAGAACAACACTGTAAGCTGCTTCACTACTGGAAACTAATTATGCATGGCTCGAGTTTCTCTGAATAAATTCTCGTCAGATAACAGTCAGGGGAGATTAGAATGAAATGAGAAATTAATTAAAAATGAGCTTGCAGAGAACACTGTGACTTTGGAGAGAAACTACTTTCTGCTATTGTTTTCACTGTGTATGGTCAAAATGCAAAACAATAAGTGAGCACTCTGAGATTGGCTGTCTCCACTGATTTGCTCCGTTCTTATTGAATCTGTTATGAAAGTTTACATGCGTGAGATTTTGTGAGTACCAGACAAATAATCTAGATGGAATGCCGGTTGTAACCCCACAAGAAAAGCTTACCGTTTATTGTTTTTATTTGAAAAATCTGCAGAGGATAACGCCTGACGTTTCCTTGACAGTTGGAGGTCAGAGACCTACACCTCCTTACAGAGCTTTGGGATATGCTGCACACACAGTGGAAAAACATCAGGTGTACACGTGATACGCTGAGCCGCGGGGAAATAAATGGGCAACCGCGGTGTTTTAAAATGCTCTAAATGCTCACTGCAGAATATAGAATTTTTCCATCTAAGAAAAAACTTGACTCGCAGTCTATCGATCTATCAATCATAAATCAGCATAATGGCTTGTAATGTGAAACACATTTTGCCTCCACCACAATCAATTTTTCCCTTTTAAAGGCTCGGTGTAGCCTCATTTTGTTTGCAGTGCTGGAAAGAAGTGGTTTTGTTGTCCTGTCGCTTTTCCTCACTGCCTATGGTGTTGGTTTAACCTCCCTGATTGAGGGCCAAGAGTGTTTTCTTAAGGTCGGTATCTCCATCAGACCTTTGGCTCACATCTTGGATGCAAATTAAGAGGGCAAAGAAGAACTGCGGCTGGGAGAGAACAAGGGAAGGGGATGGTATGGTGACAGTGAGATGGCGAGAGGAGAAGCAGATAGAAAAATAGTGAGGTTTCCATAACTGACACATGCACCGAGAAGAATAAATGAAATGACGACAAGTCAGGACTCCGAGCCTCACTGTGAACTCAGAGTAAGCTGCTGCTGACATTCTGACAATCCTTGCTGACTAAAAGGCTGACAGGCAGTCGGACCGAGACCAGATCTCCCACTGCAGTCGCCCACTGCAGAAACACAGATCGAGAGAGAGAAAACAGAAGAGAGCGAACAGAGGGGATGAGGAAGAAAGAGGTATGGAGTCTATTAGAGCCTCTGCAGAGCAGGGAAGACTGAATAATCCTGGCTCACTCAGCCTCCCTTTCCTCTGTACCTTCCAACTGGGTGCCATCCACACTACCTTTGAACTCTGCCTTAGTAACCATGGCCTGTAGTTCATGCAAATAAAGAATTACTAACAAGAAAAGGCACCCCACCCTATAGTGTGTTGGCTGGCGACACCACAACCTGCACAGGGCTGAATGGCCCATTCAAGCTCAGAGCATGAGATCATGCATAAATGGGTTGCTGCTCTTCATTCTCCACAATCAGTAAAGACAGTGGATGGCTGCAACACAGGACTGTGGTGTCAAAAGTTGAATCTGTTTGGGGCTCTGTACTGTGTTGATGTATCTGTTGTTACTGACCTTTCTCCATTCAATTTACACGACGCATGAGGTGTGAAACCAATAAGTAAACTCTGTTCAAGAAGCAGCAAGATTGCTAGATTATTCAAAATGCTACCAATCAAGAAAAGTAATAAAAGTCTGATTATCAGCAGACCATGGAAGTTGAGAGTGGCCATGACAGCTTGTAATTTATTTAGGTTCATTATTTCAAGATCACCAAGTAATTATCTTGTCATCTTGAATAAGACACTGTACTCAAATGCAGTTTAATAAGCTCACAGCCTCACTTGGTTGCTTTGACCATTAGTCAGTGATAGCGAATGTTGACAAACAGGAAATAGATATTACTGTGCAAATTACATCATTGAGTCAGTCCACTGATTTCTCTGCTTGTGCCGCTAAGACTGGAAAGAATAATGGGGAGTGAAGTGAATTCAGCGTGCCTTATCCTGTAACTGCCACTTGTGTCATCAGTTACATCATCTCAAGTTACTTTAATTAAGTACTTTAACAGGGTATCTAGAAATCTGGGGCCAACTATATTTCAGGAGTAACTTTCTCAACACTGACAGTCTGGTTGTGCTGCATTTCCCAACTTGAGGGTGAACTGGCCAAAATGTCAGCAGGTAGGTCATTGATATCTACACTCCAACACTCCATAGCTGCAACATTTGTACATTTGTCAAGAGTTCTTGGAACAATTTGTATGTACTTCATATTTCATGTCTTTCTTGCCTGAGGCACTTTCAGCCTTCCAAAAGCCAACAGATTGATTGACTGAACGTAAACTGAAATGTTTGGGCTCTCACCAGAGTATTTGACACCTGCGCACTCTCACACGGAAACATTCAGGAACTGTGGGGAAATCTACATTTTTGTAGAAGCACGTTGTATTTTTCATACATTCATAGTTTGTTTAGCTGACTGATTGCTTTGCGCTGCAATCCAGAGAACAGTTTATTCTTTTTTGAGATTAAAAAACTTGATTAATGGTGCTATTTTTAAACTATCTGCAAACAATGTGCATTAAACATCCCGTCAAAATGGCAATTAGAAAGGCTAAAACGATAAAACCAAACTCTCAGTGGAATTATCCACTTCAATTCTTGTAATTTCTCCCTAATTAACGATGTAGCAGAGTTCAGCACTGGCCTGTTGTTTTGGCTCTATGCGCAGAGTCTGATTGCATTTCTCCATCCAAACAAGTACTGTGCTAAACTGCTCTCTTTTCCTTGCCTGCTCTAATATTCCCCCCTCCATCTCACTCTGCTCCATCCTGCAGTGCGAAGTGTGAGTGACACTAGTGAGGGAGTCCTGTAACGCAAGGTCAGCACAAATGAGAACCAGGCTCACACTGACTCAGCTGGCTCCTTTCTCCTGTCATTTTTTTCTCCGCTTGACACCACAGAAAAAAGTGAAACGTTGCTAAAAATAGAAATTCAGAGACCTTGAGCCAAATAGCCCCTGTGACTGTTTTTCCTCCGTGAAACCTAATGGTCACGCACCTTTGGACTGTGATTTGGGAGAATTCTGCAACTCTTTGGGTTCACAAAACTCTTTTGAAGAGCAGTTGGATTGTGGTGATCAACTGTAAATATAGGCTGCTTACCACATGATGTGCCACAAAACAAGAAGGCACACAACATGCACCCTCTCAACACACAACACATATCTCTCTCACAGTATAGCAATGGAAAACCTTTCCTTTGCCAGCAGTGATAACAACTGACAAACAGCATGAAACTGGATCTTGGCACCAGAAGTGCTGCTGAGAGCCTTTGAACATCAATGTGCAGGGATGTGTTCATGGTAACTTTCCTGGGGTGGGGGATACCAAAGAGGGGGAACATATTCACTGGGGCCCGCCTGACCTTGGAGTAGAAGTTGTCTTCGCCAACTTCCACAGGTCCTGTTTGTAGTTCTGGGAATATCTTCAAAGAGATTTCTGGGTGAATAGGACACTATGAATATATCTGTGAGCTGAGATACTCTTTTCTAACCTTACATGTAAATCTAACATTGTTGGCTCAAATAAAGTGAAATGCAAAATGATGGGCAATTTCCTGACTGTGAATGTGGCCGAGTTATAAAGCTGATACTCCTGAATTCATGAAATGTCTTTTACATTTTTTGTTGATGTTATTGTTGTTGTTGGAAGGACTTTTAAAGGGGTACTCTGTTGATTTAATATTGCACTTCCTTGAAGTTTGTGGACTTACAAGAGATGAACTGAATTGTCAAAATCTGACTTTCAGTTTCATAGTGACCCTTCCTGCCTCTGAAAAGCTCACTTCTTTCTGGCCTCACACCACCATTTCTTTTTAAAATTCAGACTTTCTGTTAATAATGTTCCCAACCCTAATGACATCATCAAGGTTATTTTTTCAAGATTTTGAGAAAAGCTCCAGAGACATTATCTAAAATCCATGTTTCATCACTCTTTGGTCAGAATGAATTAAGTTCCAGTATTAAGAGGCGGATCCTGCCGGCAAAACTACTCACATGATGCATCCACTCTTTTTCACATGTAACATAACACACACAATATTGCTACATGTGTTCAACAGACACCACATTTGGGTCTTATTTTTGCAACAGTTTTTCATTAATATGTCGTGGTGGAAACTTTACTCTTTGTCCGACAAATAGCAATTCAAAAAAGAAAAAAATCCCTGCAGGACCTCAAGCTCAGTTAAAAGTTACAACAAAGGTTTTTACTTTCAGAGCTGTTCTTATTCCTTCTCTCTCCCTTCTCCCTCTGTCTCTCTTTCTGTGTGTGTGTGTGTGTGTGTGTGTGTGTGCACTGACCTACTTTCATAGTACTGTATCTGGTGCATCAATATTTGTCTCTAATATACAGTGCACAATACTTCATACCTGCGTACTGCATACAGCTGCGTGCATATTCTGTGTTTTAGTAGTTGTGCATTAATGTGCATGTACTTACTCATCGTTTAATGAAGCTGAACTGAATACAGTCAGAAAGGAAGAGCACCTGGACACTAAGTGCAGTGTGAGCCAAGTCTAATATGATGTTTACAGGCTTGATTCCCAGAGAGTGCAGCTGCAGATTACCCAGACCCACTGGAAAGAAAACACGGTCCTCAACAGAGTCTGTTTTTTTGGAATGGCTGTTCAAGACTGACATTTGTGGAGAACAAGATTTATCAAAGTACATAATTGTGTTTCTCCGGAGCCTTCACTTCTGCTCCAAGCTCGTAGAATGACTTCTCTGGCAATTACAATCAAACAAGTTCCAATTGCTGTCAGTGAAAGTGATGCTTGAAGTTCATTATTTGTGTTCCTCTGTGAAAGTGCAAACAGTGATAAATCAAAAGGGATCCACTCTCTTGTTTTTCACTTGAAGCTGGGAAATTGTTTTTATCAACCCTTTAAAACATCTGTGATACAATCCTGTTGTGACATATTCTTTCCAGGAAAGCCTGATATGATGCCTGATTTGTAACTGACTGTTTCACTGTCTTCTGTTGTGTTGCCTTTCTTTCTTTTTCTTTTTTTGTCATCTTCCTTTATTCTCAAGTATTTTGTGAAGCACTTTATAACCTTGTTTAGATAAGTGCTGTACAACTGACATTCTTCTTCCTCCTCCTATCATCTTCATTATTATTATCATCATCATCTATATGATTCTAGACTTTGATATTTGACACTGACATTCTCAGATGTCCCAGCAGACTCAGAAGGAACATGTTGAGCGTATTAAGCCCCCTCAAACTTGGTTTCAGATCTTTAGCATTTATCTATATCACATTGTGCATTCATGACAAGGTACGAAACTATCAAAGTTTAAGTTTGAAAAAGAAAAATCTCAATCGGAAACTTCCATCGTTGTCATTTATTAACAGTTTAACACTCACAAACTCAGCTCAAATGTTGCTGACTGGTGCACATGAGTATGCAACATCAAATTTTTTCCATCCGCACCCACTTCATAGCAGTGGAAGAATCACAGACAAAAGCAACAAATACAGAAATCTCTCATAAGAAATAAACAGATGTTCCAACTTTGGTAGAACATTGTGTAGACGTGTAAGAAAATGACTGGGAAAAAAGGTTTTCAGGATTTAAAGGGCAAAGAACCAAATGTGTTTTGTCCATATTAATTAGGCTTTTGTTGAAAACACAATCATTTCAAGGGTTCAAAAGGTTTCTGGTGTCATGGTAATTATAACTTGAACACCCAATGAATGGGATATATGACATTGCATTGTGATTCAACCTTACAAGACTACACAACCCACACACACACACTCTACACACCTACACGCACAGCATCATAGTGTACCAAGTATTTCATATTTAGCTTACAACTTCTCCAGGGAATAGATTTCTGCTCCAGACAGATTTCTCCCAGATTCTGCAACTAAAGAACCTGCCAAGTATGTGCCTGTAGGAGCTGGACCACGGCCAGTATCAGCTGGGGAGATTGTTGTGGGCCATGTGTGTCACTGTGTAGTAGCCTTTAAGTGTGTGTGTGTGTGTGTGTGTGTGTGTGTGTGTGTGTGTGTGTGTGTGTGTGTGTGTACACGTGTGTGCGTGGGATTATTTGGAGTTGTGTGGGGTTAGTGAAGGAGTAGGCTGTAAACACAGCTGTGTGTTGAGGTGAACGTGTAAGTGAGGGCAGCAAGCTTTTTTTTTTCTTTTGTTCCACAGCCAAGAAGGTTTAGTTATGTTCTTAAATTAGCCAGATGAGCAACAATTGTGTGTATAATATAGGAAGAATACATAGATACGTGCAATCATCCTCCAAATTGCACAATTGATCCTAAGATGACTACAAATGTAATATCGGTCGCTATAAGTGAGACAATCCATATTCATTGATTGTATTTCAAATGTGCAATTCATCATCACCTCTTGTTTCTTAAGTCTTGCCTGTTTCACTGGTACCGCAGGAGCTTCAGTCTCTTTCCCTTGCACCTTGTCAAAATCCATGTCAAGCTCTGTCGGTACATAACAATAACAGAGGAACATTGAACTGCTGTGGGTGATGACCAAATGAGGCAGAAATCCCAAGCAGCTATGCAAACAAGTCTGCGCTCCACGTGAAATAAACATCTTGCAATTATTCAGCTACATCGACTTCACATGCCTTTATATGATCTGAATGCACTGTTGACTGGATCTTGGCTAGATCTCAGGTTTCTTTGATACCACTGAAAGCTAACCTTTACTGTACATTGTGATAGAAAAATGCTTTTCCCACAGCTTTTCCCAAGATGCTTGGTAGTAAATTTAGTGTAAGAACTGGAGTATAAAAGTGAAATCCCTCAAACGTCACATGTATTATATCTTGCTTTGCTGGTTTGTCTGTGGTACCAAGCTGCACACATCTTGTTAAGTCAGGGGTTCAATGTACAGATAATCTCACTGATTGTTGGATTTATATACATCAACTCATTTTACTGCACTTATTTTACTACATCTTAACATCATAATTCTAATATGCTGCATTAACTGCATATAGGGCCAATGTTGAGTTTTACCTTCAGCTTAATATTTGCTGTTCTTGAAAGCCAGACGGTGACCATAGTGGATGTAAGTCTCTATGTCCTGGCTCCCTTCCCGTCCTAAGGTCTGTCCAAAGCCAAGTCTGCCCCTCCCTTTAGTAATAGCCTTCTCATAAATGACTGAAGTTAACTCTAGCTCTTCAAAGTTGCCATTCACACGCCAGATAACAGAAACACTGTTAAACATTAATTACTTCTCAGTTCTTCCCTCAGAGTCTTGGTTTGAATCCTGAAAAAGATGAAGTCTGACTCCAGTTTGTCAAAAGAGATCAGTAGGAATTTATTATTTGCTTTAAATACAAGTACAGCTCTTTTTTTCTGCCATCAATCCACTGATCAGTCACTGGCAGTCATCTCAAACTGAACTCCAAATGGAGCTCCTCCAACCCAGAAATGTTTTTGAAACAGCATAATTATGAGTGGAGAGCATGTTGTGCTGAAGTTAGGCTCATGGCATGTGTAGCTTTTTAGCTGCAGTGCCAGCTTTGCATCGGGCAATTTGTAGGGTTATGTTGAACGAAGAACAGAGGTAGAAACCATCTTTTGAGAACAAGAGGACATCTGATCACCGCAATTACCCCAAACAATGAAAAACATGGAAGAATAAGATAAATATACATGAGATAATGACAATGGCAGTCTTAAAACCTTTTGCTACACAAGCAGATTGCTAATCCTGGATCTGAACAATGAGAGAAAAGAAAGAAAGTGCAGATGATGAGTTTAACACATGGAGCCTGAAAACACCTCATCATGTTGGTGACAATCATGAGTGAATCATAGAAATAAAATGCACAGAACAGAGAGCTGACATGGAAAATAAATACTGCACCGGTTGCTAAATCCTTGTACATTCATCAGGGCTCATGCATTCAGGCTTTTTCTTCCCACTCGTCTGGCTCATGTGCTACATTGCCACTTACGCCACTTTCCTGTGAGAATCCCAGCCTATTCATTGCATGCTTTTTTTTTTGTTGTTGTTGTGCTAAGATGAACAACTTCACAGTAAAATGCATTTAAGTTAATGACTGATGTAACTGACATTAGGAAGCACTTCTTTCAAAGACACAGAGGTGATCAGCAAATTGAGTTGTCCCTGAATAACAAAGGGAATGTGCTGTTGTGCATAACTGCACACCACAAAAGAGTGCTGAACTGCTGGAGATGTAGGCATGTAGATTGATCACAGGTTTTCATCCGATTTCTGTTTTGGATTTGGGATGACCTACAATTTGACCAAAAAAAAAAAAAAAAAAAAAAATCTTAGGGTAACAACGCAGCATAGTGTGAGCTGTGTTTGGTTTCCTACTGTCAAAATGTGGCAGCAAGTCCTCTTTTCATATAAATAATGCTAAGAACACAGAAGTCTCCCTCTCACTCACATCAGAACTGTCACAAGAGTCTCTAAAAACCTAGGAGACACATACAGTACATAGTGTAGCCTGCATACATACAAATATACATATATGCAAATACACAAAAACAATAGCCTCTCCATGTGAAATAATGGCATTTCTGGATCTGAAATCATAATTTTATATAAAAATATATAAAAATAAAAGTAAAAATCAAAAGAAGTGTCATTTGAATTGGTGAGAAAAACAATCGTCTTCATTGCTCTTCCACTGTGTGATGTGATGGCAATTCAATGAATCATTGTCTTTGTGAATGCGCAGTTTTTCCGTCCATGGGATTCACACACATGTCCAGAGGCCATTTTAAAAGCAGCCACTAGATGAGTTTAATACTGGAGTGTTAAGAATGTCCACAGACACAAAGAGAGGAACAAGGTCCTTAGCTCTCTGGCCAGCCAGTGAGGTAACATGAAAACTACACATCTATCTACACACTAAGGGATCTCTGACTGCAGGGCATGGTAAGTGCACATTCCCATGAAGAGGTCAGTTTACCTCTTAACCCTGTTCAGTTCATCGAGACCTGCGTCATTGATGACATGGAGGGGTGGGCTGGTCCTGTCAGCCCAGGCACATGTTCCACTTTTGTATATTCCTGTAACACTGGCAACCAATGGAAATACTTGAAAGAATGCAAATATTCTACTAGGAAATGGTTAAGTATGTTTTTGTGGGTGTGTTTATTGTACAAAATTCATAGGGTCGAACACTTGAAACAAATGTCACTACCTGGACATTTATGAGACCTTCATTCTTATGATGAAAACAATGAGTTCTGAGAATGACAGTACAACTGACACATCCTCTAAGGACAGCCAAAAGGATGCACTGTCATGCTTTGTTCAGGTTGTCTGTCTTTAAGTTCTTCCTGAAACATTTTTCAAATTTTTCCTTCATATTCTCATCTCGTGATCAGGACTCTGGTCCAGTGAGGGCTCCCTTGTGCTGATCATGGATGCTGAGGGCCCTTGGTTGACCCCGAAGGGAGAAACAGCTGGAGACCGAGCTGCCAGAGGGGAGAGAGAGGGGGAGAAGCTTGGGGACATTGCTGCTGATGAAATGGATCCCTCATGACTGATAGGGGACCTGCGGAGGGAGGCCAAGTGGGGGAATGTCCGTCCAATCACAGGGACCTTTGGGGGAACTGACATGGCCCCTGGGTGGGCCACTGACGTGATGAGCGGTGGAGGGTCAATTCTAGGTTTGGGATCAATTTTGTGCTTGGGTTGGAAGGGTTGGCGAGGGTTCTGGTTCTGCTGTGCAGTTTCATCTTTCAGCCTGGCGATCTCTGTGAAGACATTAGCCAGAGGCTGGAATTGAGGGCACCAGTTGAGCAGGTAATCCCAGTTATAGCTTCCACGAAGCTCCTCATCGCTGGCAACGATAGCTGTGAGGGAGCCGTCCACTGAAGGTTTACCATCTTCAGGGAAGGCGTAATCCTTGGGGAGGGAAATGTTGAGGCCACGGCCTACTCCTAGGTACCCACCTCCCTCGTCCCTGTAGACTGGGAGCTGGCCAGACAGCAAGGTTCCACTGAGACTGCCACCCAGTTTCTTTCCTTTGAACCAAGTGCTGCCCTCCAGAGCTGCAGGCTCACAGGAGATATCAGAGAGCTGGTCAGCATCCTGCTGAATTCCAGAGTCTGGTCCTCTGGCTGAGATGTGCTCCTGCATGGACGAGGTGATGGAGGCGACTCGGGGGTACTCGTTTATCATCCTGATCTCATCATCCTCCGCTGCCTCAGCTGACCCTCTTCCACTAGAGTGAGAAGGATCCAGAGAGCCTCCTCTAGTGTAGGGACCACCACCGGCCCCACCCTGATCTCCAGCATAGCCTGGCAAGGCCTGGTGGTAGATCCTCTCCCCTCCTGGCCCTGAATTGCATTCATCCATTTTCTGCAGAGCAGTTCCAGAGGCGACAGTTCTGTTTCCTGCATCCTGGCCTTTCTTCCTCCTGCGTGACTTGACAAGGAACACTACCACAGCCATGACCACAAGCAATATGATAAAACCCAGGGACACGGCAATGATGCTAATCAGCAGGATGTTGACATCGGGGGCCAGGCCAAAGTTGGTGTTTGTGACATCGATGGAGACCTGGGCTGTAGTGGTGCGAGATGCATCTAGAGGACTGTGAGCTTTCACATCTAAGGTCATCAGCCTAGTTTCCCGTTTGGTCCGGCCCGAACCGCTGCTGCTACTGCTGCCTGAAGCGTCCAACTTCAGGAAAATCACACCAGTGGTTTTGTTTACGTCAAAGAATGGAGAGCTGGTGGGAAGAGAAAATAGAACAATACCATCTACCCCTCCATCTTCATCATTTGCCTGGATCTGGCCAATGCTCTGGCCTTTCTTAGCTCCCTCTGGGACTTCAAAGGAGAAATCAGGGGATGTGAAGAGTGGGTCATACTCATCCTCACCTGTGATAAACACCTGTACAGTTACAGTGGCTGAGTGGTTCCCTGAATCTACTGCTACTGCTACAAAGTTAAAGGAGTTGATCTTCTCAAAGTCAAAGGAAATTCTGCTTCTGATTTCTCCTGAGCTTTGGTCCACAGTGAAGCTGTCTTTTCCAGCACCAGACCGCTCCACCATGTAGTATTTAAGTTGGCCAAAAACACCTGTGTCATGGTCTATGGCATGTAGAACAGTCACAGCTGAGTTTGCTGGTTGGTTTTCTCTGATACTGGCTGTCAGGACTTCAACAGGGAAGAACGGATGATTGTCATTCACATCTTTGACATCAACAATGACTGGAGCTAGTGCAAAGTGACCCTGTCCATCTGTGGCCTGGATGATGACAACATGTGTGGATTGGTGCTCACGATCGAGTGCTCGCTGAAGCCGCAAGGCTCCGGTCCACTGGTCAATGGTAAACAAGTTCACCTCATCACCAGAGCTGATCATATACTGGACCTCAGCATTGGGAGTTGAGTCTGGGTCTGGAAAGATGACAACAACAGAGTACAATGAACTATCTGAAAGACAAAGTAAGAAAGCAATACTGAAAAGGGGGACAGACTGGACAATAAGATAACACTTTAGCCCACCTGTAGCAGTCAGTCGAATGATCTCAGTCCCAGTAGCGGCTCCCTCACTCAGTGACACAGTATATTCTGCTCTGCTGAACACTGGAGGGTTATCATTCACATCACCAATGGTTATCATGGCAGCAACACTAGAGCTCCTCTGGGGCACACCACGGTCTGACACCACTACAGTGAGGTTGTAAAGTGGCTTGGTTTCAAAGTCAAGCCCCTCAGCCAACAGCAGAGTCCCAACTGTCTGAAATCCCCGTCCCTCCAGGAACCTCACGCTGCTTTCAATCTGGAATGCATTTCCTTCATTCCCACTGGCAATAGCAAAGTCAAAGCCAGAGTTTTCTCGAGAGAGGTCGCTGTCAAAGGCCTCAAAAGTCAGAACTGTTGACCCTGGGATGGTATCTTCAGAGACTGTAGCCCTGCAGATGGAACAACATTACATATGTAACCACAACTGTTGAGGTTACCATAACACATCCAGAATTTCATGAAGGTAGACTGACCTGTATTCTGATTGGTGAAACACGGGAGCGTTGTCATTAATGTCAGAGATCTGGACATGGACAGTAGTAAGAGAGGAGAGTGAAGGTGAGCCTCCGTCACGAGCTTCAATAACAATACTGACTGACGGACGTTCAGGGTCAAACTCAGCTCTGTGACTGATGAACAGGGTTCCTGGATACAGAAGAATGAGAGGGAATCAGACGTCATGAGAAAGTTAATTTGAAAGCATAATAAATTACATTCTTTTCAAACTGGAGCTAAACTGTATTGGCAAAGAAGCCATGGTGGTTTACCATTGTTGGGGTCAATGTAGAAACCCTCCTGGGTTGATGACATCACTTTGTAGGTGATCTTTCCATTCTCTCCGGAGTCCCTGTCAGTTGCTGTTACTGTGACAACTGCACTTCCTGGTGGTGTGTGCTCAGGCAGAGTTACCTGGGGCACAGAGATGTTAATAACATTTGACCAGAAGGGCAAAAGAAACCAATAAGCCAACAACATAATATAAACAAAAATAAATAAATACTGTAATAATAGGGTATATAATCAATGTACCATAAAAACAAACAGAATATCAGCTTGATTTTTAAGCCATCCTACCTGATAGAGATCATGGGTGAATGCAGGTGCATTGTCATTTATATCTTCCACCAGTATTGTAATGTTAGCCTCAGTCTGGTGCTGGGTGTCTGTGGCTCTGACAGTCAGGGTGTACCACGTCTTCTCCTCAAAGTCCAGAGGGGCGGTGAGTGATACGCCTCCACTGTAGCGGTGAATCCCAAACTTGCCTAAGGCTGTTGGGTCCAGCTGCAAGGAGTAGGAGAGGGCAGGACTGGAGTCGACATCATTACCCGTCACAAGAGTGATCTCTGTGCCAATCAGCATATCTGATAGGAGGAGAAAGAGGTTGAACAATTGTTGCACAACTGTTGCATAACTCCACATCCTAGTGATAAAATAAATGTAATGCATTTGCTGTTATTGGTCTAGATAAGACACATGGCCAGAAAGTTCAAAATTCCTATAAATTCAAGCACTCACTCTCTGGGATGCGGACTTCCTGTGGCAAGGGAATAGTGGGACTGTTGTCATTCTGGTCAACAATGATCACTGTCAGTGTGGCCGAACCAGCCAATCTTGGACTCCCTCTATCAGTTGCTGTGACCACTAGCCTGTGGGTGGGAAGAAAAAAGAGGTTGTCCAAAAGTCTCTTATTGCATGAGTACTACTAGTTTAATTGGAATGTTAGTGGTAATAGAGAAAAATGTAAAAGGAACACAGATAATGCACATCTACTTAATTTTGTATTTTTTTACCTTTGGCTACACATTCTCATGTTGTTAAAAAAGCTGCACATAAAAAGCTATAACAATGTCACAGTGAACAGGAGTTTACACAGTTGTAGCTTTGATTAATCTGGCATGCAGACATCAGTTTGCACTGGTGCTTATATCTTCAGCAGACTATGTAAACCTCCTAACCAGCTATCTAAATACAAGATAGCTGAGTGAATATGATTCATGTTGTGCTACGTTCCTTCTATACATGTTTACCTGCCTGTGTATACATACTGGACTTTTTTTGCACAGCACCATGCAACAGCTCCAACATTTATGATAGGTGAAGTATATATATTCATCCTCAAAATGTGCACAGAATGGTTGTTGATGTGGTTCAGCCACAGATCTGTTCTCACTTGGTCTGGGTAAAGATCTCACGGTCCATGATGGCTGCTGTGGTGATGCTTCCTGTCATCGGGTCGATCTTGAACAGGCCACTCATGCCTGATGACTGGATGGAGTAGGTCACCTGACCATTTTGGCCCTGATCCACATCCTCAGCCACCACCTGGAAGAAGGTGGAGGAGAAGGATTAAAAAGGGAGAATGATGAGAATTTATCTTTACCCTAAACAAAACTCAAGTAGATCAAATACCAGTACCACTTTGTATTATTTATTGTGCAATTCACCTGTATGATTGGCATTTCATATCCCTGTGCTTCTCTCATGTAAGCCACATAATTCTGCAGCTGGAAGCGAGGAAGGTTGTCATTGACATCCTGTAGGATCAAGTTGATAGCCATGAATGATGTGGAGGACACAGTTTCAGCCTTCACAACTAGACGGAGTCTGGGGGTGTCTTCAAAGTCAAGTCCCTTGGAGCTCTGCACCCTTATTTCACCTGAAAGACACACAGATTTGAGAGGAAAATTAGCATTAGGAGATGGGAGACAGACTAAACTGACATGTTTTTTTTTTTTTAATCCACACCTCTTTAACAATTGGTAAATCAAACCTAAATTCTCATCCTATAAGACATTTTATCAAAAGAAAAAGTGTTGTATTGAGGTTCACCTGTTGAGGAGCTGATGGTGAAGACCTGCTTTCTGTTCCCACTGAAGAGGCTGTAGCTGATTCCACTTCGCGTGCCATCTGGGTGTTGAGCCTGAGCCTGAGCCACAGCTGTGCCTGAATTTTGGAAGTAGAGCAGAGAAAATATTCCTTAACTGTGACAGCAGAGAGATCTTCAAAGTGTACAGAGAGACAAATTGACTGAGATGATTATTCCAATCCCTAAAAATACTGTATCAATTTCAGACCTTTTGCAGCATTCTCCTGTATGCTGACATCTCTGGCATTTCTAGAGAAGCGGATGCCACTGTATTCGACCTCCTTCACGTAAATCACCACAACTCCCTGCGCAGACTGAGCTGGACTGCCCTGGTCCATAGCCTCCACTATCAGGGTCCTCTGAGCCTGGGTCAGACCCCCCAATGGCTCGGTGGCTTGGATCTCCCCAGTCAGGGAGTTGATGCTGAAACCCTTCACTGGCATGGCAAAACGGTAAAACACAGAGCCATTGGCTCCAAAGTCCTTGTCCTCAGCCTTCATGGTGGCCAGAACCCGCTGGGTACGCCTGCTGGACACTTCGATGACCAGCGGATCCTGGATGAAGAAGGGAGTGTTGTCGTTGACGTCTAGGATGGTGACTGTCACCTAGAAGAAAGAGGTCACATGTGGGTTAAGTACAAAACTGTAAGAAGTAAACTTCTCCTTTACAATCAGTCAACATATTTAAAATCTAACCCTTCATTTACCTGAGCGGAGGTGTTCCTGGGTGCAGCAGGTGAAAGGTCTACAGCAAACACCTGGAAACTGTATGATGCCCATTTTTCCCGGTCCAGGGGGGCTGATGTGGTGATAACACCAGTGTTCTCATCCACAGTGAACGCTCCATGCGCCTCTCGGCTAAGGAAATACAGAACCTTCCCATTCAGGTCATCATCAGCATCTATGGCTGACACCTGAAAATAGGTAAATATATTATTATGACAGACATGTAATGACTTTTGTTATAGAAGTGACATATACAGTATAACAGTGACAGCATTAGAACAAAGCTGTATTCTGATTCTCTGATCATCTGTGTAAACTCTTACTTACCTCCAGAACTTGAGACCCCTCTGCAGCATCCTCTGACACTTCAACAGAATAGCTACTTTTGCTGAAGACAGGGCTGTTGTCATTGACATCCAGCACTTTGACTTCCACTGTGACTGTAGCGCTAAGAGCAGGGTTGCCTCTGTCCGTCGCCACCACCTCCAGAGTGTATTCAGCCCTGGTCTCCCTGTCTAGCCCACGTGAGGTGGAAAGGGCTCCTGTGCTGCCGTGGAGGTGGAAATCTCCATCAGGGTCTCCAGCTGGTTGGGCAGTTCATATGGAAGAAGTAAAGAAAAACCCTTTAAAAACTTCTGTGGATTGAGTGTTAAAAGAAGACAGGAAAGGGGTAGATCGGTGCCAACTCTGCACTTAAGTCAAAGTTTGAATGTTCTCCAGACATTTATATGGAATGTATTATAATTGAAAGAAGACAGAGGAATGTCAGGAGTGAGCCCGGGGTAGCTGTATGCAGATTTGATCTTTCATATAGAGCTCTGTCAAATGCACTGCACTGGTCCAAATGCTGCATATAGTATATTCCCTCCTTATGAGGAATGAGCAAATCTATTCCTGCATACTGTCAGTACAACATATTTCACTGAAACAATGTGCCAAACTGATACTAATAAAGTGTGATTTAGCTGCAATCATCATGTACTCCCACATACGCGTGAATCTGTCAACAATCTGTAAATTTAAACTTGACTGTTTTAAGCCTGAAAAACACCAAAAAAATGACAAAAATTCAATGCCTCTCCCGAGATATTGTTATTTTCACATTTTACACACCCTGACACAGCAATTACAGCAATTGTGGCGAACTAAATCACGCCTTAAATCCAGTCTAATAAAATACTGCGACTAGATACACAGCACTGTTTCTCACCAGTGATCCTGTACTCCAGCTCTCCACCAGGGCCTGAGTCAGGGTCTGTGGCCTTGAGAAAGCAAAGCTCTACAGGGGCCTGATTCTCCGGCACCTCCAGCCCGTACCATGGCTTTGCAAAGACTGGAGCATTGTCGTTCACATCCTGCACGTCCACTCGGACTACAGCTTTGGCAAAGTTAGGAGGCAGCCCTCCATCCCTGGCATACACTAACAAGAGATGGAAAAGATGACTAGTTGTCAGAGCCCATACAAAATTTTGTGATGATCTGTAGTAATTAATGAGTGCAGTGTATAGCAGCTCAAACAGACGATGGATATGTAGTACCGGTGAGTGTGTAGTGGTCCTGTAGCTCTCTGTCCAGTTCCTTCGTGGTCGTGATGACTCCTGTAACAGGGTTGATAATGAAGCCTTCCTCTGTCACACCTCCATATGTCACTTGGCCGTTAGAACCTTCAGTGAAACACAAAACAGATATAAATAAAAACAAATGACTCACTACGAAACAAGCAATAAAGGAAATATGCTACATTTAATGTAGTATGGCAGTGATATTAATGAAACCACAGCTGCATAGAGCCACTGGCAAAACCTAATGAACGCTCCATGCTCCAGAAATATTAGGCTCTGCAAGGCTGTCTGTAACCACACATTTTCATTATCAGTAGCTTGTGGTTTGGTTTAAAGTGATTTGGTTTCTCAAAAGCATTTATGTGTCTCTGCTGTTTAATTCTCTGACCTTCCAACTGAAGGCATATTGTATGTAATGTATATCAGCTGTGCCCCTCCACTCACTCTTCTAGCAGTGAATTTTCTTCTTTTCTGATTTCATATCTTGTCTTTTTCGTACATCTATCTTTCTTGACATTATCCATTGTCAGTGTTCATTCTGTTGGCATCTTGTGGCAACCACACTATGTCCCCATTTCCTGCTCACTGACTAAATGTATTATGAACATTACAATGAAACATTTAAACCAACCTTGGTCCCGGTCAGCAGCAGTAACTGTCAATACGGTTGTTCCTGGTCCTTGATTTTCCATCACCTGGGCATCAAACTCCGCTCGCTGGAACACCGGGGCTTCATCATTCACATCAATCACATGCACAGACAGCACCTGAGAGGTGGAAAGCTGGGATATCCCATGATCCTCTGCTACAATGGTGAGATTGAAGACTTCCTGCTCCTCCCGGTCTAAAGCTTTAAGGATGGAGAGAGAGCCTACAAAAGGGAAAAAGATGAAGTGAGTGAAAACTTTCTAAAACTATCCAGATCACTTCATTTAAAACCTCTTCTCTCAATTTAATTTCAATTTCAATTTTTTTTTTTTTTTTGTCTTGAACAAATGTTTAGGTGTGTTTGTTGTGTGTTTGGACTATTTTTGTGAACATGTAATTTTGTGTACCTGAGAGAGGCCTAGAGGGCCAGTAAAAACAAAACCCTTACAGATTTGCTTTATGAGAGTTTCCACAGTTAGTGAAAGACCACAGTTTCTTCACACCAGCGATTTTATTCTGGCACTCAAATGTGAATCAGTGTGCTGCGGTGCTACAGAACATGTATGATTATTGCAAAGCACAAGTGTAAGCATGGAGGAACACAGAATCCAGACCACAACCTGGAACTACATAGTTGACTCAAATCAACCAATGACCTCCCCTAAAATCATTTTGGTTTTTTTATCATTACAATATTACAGTATCTGTTAGCATAACTTGGTGTGTGTTTAATGTAAATCGAGAATCAGACCACTACTCCTCAGTCTCTGGCCTATGTTACTTTCCTATCCAGGACTGCAAAGACAGTCAGCCAAAGTGAGAGGAAATATGTGCGTGTGTGTGTGTGTTTGTGTGTATACTTGTACTTGCTACATACTGAGGACAGAAATAAGTTTTTAACCACAGAGTGAAGACATTTTTGGAACCTTCAGAGGGCTGTTGGAGAGTTACGACTAGCTTTTAAGGGTTAAATTAGAATTGGGTTTAGGTTAGTCTTAGGCATTTAGTTTTAGGGGTTAAGGTTTGGGGAAGGGTCTTGGGAATGCATTATTACATTCATTGATGAGTGTCCTCACAAGAATGCACAAGTGCATATGTGTGTGTTTGTGTGTGTAAGTGTATGGATTTCCATGTAGATGTGGACATGTATTCCTCACGTTGTGGGGACATAAATCTGATTACAGATTTATGGGGACAAAACGCAAGTCTGCATAATGTAATCCAGGAATTGAAGGTAAGTCTATGCAAAGTTCCAAAAAGTGCTGGAAAAATTACTGTATGTATGTGCGTGTGCATGTGTGTGTGTGTGTGTGTTTAGCAGGCGTATGGTGCCTGACACAGTGTGTAATTTATAAATGCCACAGCATGCCAAACACATACATCGTGTGTTGACTGTTGGCGTTTGAGGCTGAAGATCAGATGTTCCTGTGAGGTTTTGCAAGCCCCCATGTTTCAGCCAAATGCAAACATATGCAAAACATTTGCTGTACTATTTCATCGTCCTCTGCAGCCAATTTAGTGTTACTGATACAGTATCGGCCATATGATAAAGGTGCTCTTACTCTCTCTGGATTATCTTTGCTCAAACTCAGATGTAACTTTGTTTTAGTGCTACCGAAGATCCCAAGGTTTCCAAAGACAAAAAAAGATACTAAATTTCAGGGAAATCAGCATAATATACTGCACACGACAGAGAAAGTTTTTCATTTAATGCAGTGCTGCAGACATAAAAATGGCATCCAGGATCTGATTATATACTGTAAGTAGGACACCGCTTTAATGAGAGAACAAGCAGATGTAGAATATATCTACTGTTTGGTCTCAAACAGCATGAATACTACGTTTTATATAATTTTGAGGATACCTGTGAAAAAATGGACATATAAGACAAACCATTGGCTTCAGTGGTTTATAAAACTAGCAGTAAAGCAGCCATAATGGGAAATAACAGAAAGTTCATGTTGGCAGTGCAGACATATAATTTAGAAGCAGTAATCATGCTAATGATACCCCCCACATTAGCCAGACAGTTTGGTTAATGTCCTCTCAATATAATGCTAATCTGCCATTACAGCTACTATTAACCATAAACTTAACACCACACAGTGTGAGAAACAAACCAGAAGCAAAATAAAGCCCTGCTATTACACCAGACACTTGACAGTAATGAAGTAAAGACTTTTTTCCATCTGGAAGTTGCATTAAGTGTCTGTCTTATGGCTCCTAATCCCATCTCAGCCAGATCTTAGCACACCCACACCACCCAGCTCCGATGATGAAGCTATTACGTATACACATATATAAGATATCAAAGCCTGTCCATGTCTCTCACCCAAATCGTTTCCCATGAACAAAACCGTCAAGAAAAGAACACCAAAGCATTATTCAAGTGAAATATTGCTCTAAGGCATTGAAAGACCATCTAGTAAAGAGGGTTATGAGGGTTATGAGTGTTTTAGCAGTTGAGACCCTGCACTTTGGTGGGTAATTATGATCTTGTGGAAAGTTTTGCTCATCTGGGGGGGCTTCTATGTGTGGGATGCTGATTATCTATCAATCATGAAACCCCACAGAAAAAGGCTACATACTACTCCTGCAGTGTTAAATCATTCAAAGCAGGATTGTAAATGCATGAAATGATGTGAATTTTATCCTAATCATCTCTTGATGGGGTGCAAATTGGGTCTTTATGGGAAATCCCCAGTCTCCACAGACCCTGTTACATTATAGTAACATTACTATATTTTTAGACGCTGTGGCTTACCCTAAAAATAAGCTTACCAGTGTTGGGGTTCAGACTGAAGCGACCAGCGCTGTTGCCTGCCTGGATTCTGTATGACACTCTGCCATTTTCTCCTTCATCTTCATCTCCAGCTATCACGTACAAAATCACAAACCTGCCAATAAACATAGATATAACAGATTATAAAAACCACAGATAACCACTTCCATGTGCTTGGAGCTATGAACAAAAATGTATTTCATTATTTTTAAATTCAGTGTTCATCCTCTGTGGCCCGATGGAGGAAATCTGTCAGCGCAATGAGAGAAATGTCGATTGGAATGCTAAAACCAGCCTTCAGCTAGACATGCCACTCACCCGACAGGCTGATCCTCCATGACGCTGACTGCAGATGGCGAGCTGAAGACTGGGGCATTATCGTTTTCATCGGTCACAAACACTCGGGCAGTGACCGAACCCCAGCGCCTCTGAGAGGGATCCTCCGCCTGGTCTGTGGCACGCACCACAAGGTAGAGGGACGGTGTTGACTCACGATCTAACTTCTGGCCTAGGGTCAAGACTCCACTGGAGGGGTCGAGGGTCAGGAGGTCAGGGGTGTCAGGCCAGTAGTGCTCAATAGAGTAATGTAGCTCACTGTTGGGTCCACTGCCATCCTAGAAAAAGGAAAGGGGGTGAATAACGCAGTGAGTGGAAATTCTGATCTAGCAAGGAAAAGCAATTAAAATCACAAGCGTGAAAGTGCAGTCTTGACTTATATGATAGATGTTAAACAAAATTGTTTTAACTCAATTTATACTCTATTTTGTTCTAACAATTGATGGAAAACAAAACAACCAAATTTAGCTGATTAATGTTGTTTGGTTGAAAATATATATAACTTATACAGTGACAAGTGTCAATCACTGGTTAACATTATAACTCTTCTTTAACAGATACTATTTTGTTTCATACCTGATCCAAAGCTTGGAAGGTGTATATGGAAGCCCCTGGCTCTATGTTCTCTGGGATCACAATGGTAACAGGATCTTCCGTGAACTGGGGGGCATGGTCGTTGCTGTCCTGCACGTTGATATCCAGCTGCACCAGGTGGCTGCTAGGAAACGACTGGGAAAAGTCAGACACCTCGATGTTCAGCGTGTACCTTGACCCCTTCTCATAGTCCAGCTCGCGGACAAGATACACATCGCCCTTTAAACGGTCCACCATGAAAGTCCCATCTCGGTCGGTCCCCCCGACTACCAGGTAGGTCACCTGGCCTTCCAGTAAAGAAGATTCCTGCTGGTCATGTGGACGGACAGAGCCAATGATAGAGCCCGGAACAGCCCCTTCGACTGTGTTCAGGGTCATGGAGAGCATGTTGGGCTTGGGGTTGGACTTGGAGGAGCTGAGAACCTGATGGAAAGGAAAGTTGTGACATTTTAGCATTTGTTGTGACTTTCTTCATCTTGTCAGGATCATTCAGATTGTGTCATGCAAGTCAACTTTTCAATATATAGTAGTATCCCAACCAAGCATAGAATGTGTCAAGGCGAATGCTGTGCTGGGCATGGCACTGGATATGATTTCCTTTGGTATTCTGTAGACAATGAAGCTATATGGCTCTCACCACAGACCATCCCTAAACATAGCCTTGGGCTGGAGTCTGTTTCTGTTTTGTTGCGATTACTATAATAACCCTCACAGGCATTCTCGTTGTGCGTGAAGACATTATGTACAATCCTTCCAGTAAATATCTTGACACTGCAGCATTCTGGCTTCAAGATGAGAGTCGGAGTTTGTGACCTGTGACAAAATAATGAAGGGTGTAATGAGAGGGAAAACTGTAAATATTCCAGTTCAAATAATGCAGAGCAATAACTGCAGCCTCCATATGCCGCAGTCCGGTCAGATGGGAAGCAAGTGCGTGCCAGGGGGCTTTCGCCACTCTGAGCAACAGCCTCAGGGTTTGATATAGTTCAGGGACAGATCAAAGAGCTCTGAAGACAGCAAACAAAAGCAGATTTTAACAAGCTCTGGTTTCATCATCAAAAAATCCATACACACACCAGCCCTCGCTCAAGATACGTTGCAATGAATTGCATCTTGACTTTATCGAAATGTGAATAGTGAGGATAAACCTCGAAGATGAAGGACGTGATGTGAATAATGTGCATAATTTATCCTCATGTGCTGACCGCAAAGACTGAGGCCATGTGCAGACATTTGCAGCTACAATGCACAACAAACCACATGTGAAAGGGCCACCTGTATCTGAAAAAACAAGAAAGCAAACCGTGTCCTATTTTGTTTGTCTGTTTTTCCTTTTGCTTGATGCAGCAACTGCATTTAATTGGGTTTTATGGTGTTTTAGCCATACACGTTTACCTGTAGGGTGACAGGAATTTCAAGTCTTGATATTTTTAAAGTGTATTTGTCAAGTTTGAATGTGATGCTTTATACAGTGCCAGCAACTACGCTGTACTATACCATTCGTACTGTTTCCCAATTGCCTTTTCCAATACAAGCTAGCTAGTGTGTGTACTGTAGCACTTGTGGTGTACAGTAATATCCCTGCGTCTGATTTTACCCACAGCTATATGAAATGTTATCTTAAAATCATTATCTGGAAATGTTAGCTCATAAGAGTATTTGAATGCGTCGTTACAGTGAGCATGTCTTTGTGTGTGTGCATATATCACCGCCTGCTACCGTACAGTGGTGTATTCCCTTTCTCTCTGTGTGATTTGATGCAGCTGGCTCTCATCAAATCTCATCTGGGAGCATTTGATTCCAAGGTGCCTGTTTCCCCTCTGCCTAATCTCAGTGTTGCACAAGGAGGGCGCAGGCGAAATCTAAGGCAAGCGCTCCCGCTGTAATTAGCATCCTTTTCCTTTCTGAAATCACATCACATAAAATCACTGTGCTCAAAACTCCACAGTCAAAGCAAACCACCACCCCTCTCTGGCCAAATGCTTCTGTGGCAGACCTTTTTTTCCTGCTGTTGAGTTCCTGATATTGTATGTTGATATGCAGGCTTGACCCTCCGATGGAAAGTTCAGAACAATAACTCAGTCCAGACCAGCTCCCTCCTGCAGCTCAGGATTTCTCACCTTGGGTTTTGGTTACCCCACTAACTTTTGGAGCAGGAAACACACACTAGATTGGATAGATGCTTTTGTTTGCACAGGCACAGGTTCAGTTTCTCTCCTTCTCATATTTATCTCCTTTTCCAATTTCTTTGACAGTTATACTGTTCACTTTGTGCACAGATTGAGGAAACTACTCGCAGCAAGGAATGCAACAGGACTGAGGTAATGTGTAGATGTGACAGTTTTAGGTTTGGTCACCAGATTGGCCTTTTACAATTGCCTTAGAAACATTTTGGAGACATAGCAAATATGCAGGCTCTTGTGCATGCAACTGGAACATGGATGAGGATATGAAAATGTACACAATGTTTACCTGTATCTGTAGCTGGCAGGTGGAACTGAGGCCTGGTGTGCCGTGGTCAGCAGCGGTCACAGTGAGGGTGTATTCAGCTCGCTCCACCCATCTCAGGGGGGAAGCGCTTTTCAGCTCACCACTCGTCGGGTTAAGGGAGAAACGCTCTGCTCTGGGGCCTTCAGAGGATGAGGTATGGATATCAGCTCGAAGTTGAGTTTAATACTACATAAACATACATTAACAATTGGATGTTTGAGGGAAGCGCTTTATATTGAGAAATTCACTCACCTGATAAAGAGTAGTATACAGTCCCATTCTCTCCCTCGTCTGGGTCTTTAGCTGTCACTGTCCCTATGACTGTCCCAGATGGAAGCCCCTCCATCACCTACAATGGAGAGGGGGTGTTATTCAGTCTTTTTCCAACATACCATATTTCTATCATGTATATTGCTCATCTTGTCTTATATTACTCTCTAGCACTATGAACATTAAGATATAAAAGGTTGGTCATGCATCGTAGGATTAGACTTTATGGCCGTTAAAAATTAAAAGTGAGTGCACGAAGCTACTCTTTATTTTCAAATATTTCTGGGAGAAATTGTACAGAATAAAGTGTAATCCTTCATTCTCACCTGAAGGAGTAGCTCCCTGTCGGGTCTAACATGAGTGAAACTGGGGGCGTGGTCGTTCTCATCTAGCACGGTGATATGAGCTGTGCCAGTGGCACTGCGAGGAGGCGTGCCCCCATCCTGTACCACCACAACAAGCTGGTAGCTGGACTGCTGCTCTCGGTCCAGGGCGAGACGGGTGCTAATTTCACCTAAAGGAAAAGAGAAGGAGAGAGGCCATAGCTTGGCTTACTTGCGACAGTTACAGAGTAATTAAATTTCATTTCATTGACAAACAGTAAAGGAATAATTCCTCAAGGGAAATCTGGTGCTGGTAATGGTGCTGCTTGCAAAGTAACTACATTTCATCAAGTGTAAAAGTTACAACAAACTACTTCAAGTGTACTATTGCTGTTCTTAAATTTAAATGAAATGGTGTTTATCTTCACCTGTTTGTGAGTTAATCTGAAAGTGCCTGTCGGTGTGCAGCAGCCTGTAGGTGAGCCGAGAATTGAGTCCTGCATCTCTGTCAGTTGCAGACACCCTTCCAAAGCCTGTCCCAGCCAGCAGGTTCTCTCTGACAGCCAAGAACACCCTCTCCTGGCTCAGTCTTGGGGAATTGTCGTTCTCGTCAGTTACTGTCACCCTGACTGTGGCGCTGCCGGTTCTCCCTGCCCCATCGGGGCCTGACGTGGCCAGGACAGTCAACAGGTACATGTCTTTGACCTCTCTGTCTAGAGAGCTACGAACAAACAGCCAACCACTATCTGGCATGATGCCAAAACCGGCAGCGTCGCCGTCAGGCCTAAGACGGTAGGAAATAGGGGAGGAGGAAGATGAGGAGGAGCTTCCACCATTCCCAGAAGACTCTATGTTGAGTGCTCGAACTTGGAGGAAACGTGTGTTGAGAGGTGTGTTTTCTCGTAGCTCCACGCGATAGGTCAGGGTGTCAAAGCTGGGGCCTTGTGCATCTTGTGCTTGGATGTGGACTACAAGGGTGAAGGTGGAGCTAAGCTGAGGTGCTCCACCATCCTTGGCAACCACTTGAAGGTCATAGCGTGGGACGCTTTCATATGACAGGCTCCCAATCAGACGCACCTCCCCGCTTCCCCGGTCAACACCAAACGTCCTCTGGCCACTGCTGCCTGCAGCCCCAGCAGAGACCAGGTCGAAGCTGATCTGACCATTATGACCAGAGTCTTTGTCAGTGGCCTGAATGGTATAGATAACGGTGCCCATTTTGGTGATCTCAGGTAAAAGAAGGGACTCCGATGATGAGGGGAGGAAGGTAGGGGCATTGTCATTGACATCTGATATGGTTATTCGCACCCGACTGGTTCCATATGCTGGAGGAGAGCCAGAGCGTGCCTGGATCTCCAGGTCAAGACTGGAGCAGGTCTCATGGTCCAGAGGAAGGGCAGTGCGAATGGTACCAGAGGCACTGTCCACTGTGAAGTAACCATCAGGGTCTCCGGAAGAGATGGAGTAGAGGATATCCTTAGAAACACCTGTATGCAGAACATAGACAGACAGTAAAAGAACAAAAGAATCACACGTGAGAAGCTGGAACCAGCAAATCTTTCTATTTATACTTTATAAGTAACTGAAAAGTAAAAAGATATGTCTTCAACTGTTGATTATCCACTCTTCCTTTAGTTAATGAATACATACCCACCACAAAAAAAGCATGACAGATCCATATCCACTTTTAGTAGATAGAGATGTGGCACATTTTTTCTCATCTAAGTGTTAAAGAAAGGCTGGATTCACTCAAAGTAGGTGAAGAGATACAATCACTGAGAGCCTTGTACAGTTACACAGACAGAGATAAGTGCTCCTCTGTCCACTACACCGCAGAGAACACTTCATTTTGACTCCCACTCAGAGTTACAGCCCCATCCAAATCCATTTCTCCATCATTAATACTGGGAGAAAATAAAAGTCTGGCCACAGTGAAAATAATCCCCTGTAAAGCCCACGCTGTGTGATGGATGTGATTTCTTAATGGAGTGTATGCTTTTGCGTATTTGTGCAACTGCTGGGGTGAGAGGTAACACATCATACACTCTTCAGCCCATTACTACATTTTTGTCCTGGAAGTTGTCTGAAAGATGAAACCTGGTACGGCACATGAAACACGTTCCCCTTAGCAAATCATGAAAAGCAAACCGATACAAACAAGGCTGAAATGGCCAAAGGCAGAATAGAAGAGCAAAGAGAAAATACTCAATCAACAGAGGACTGGAGAATATGGGCATCCTCACCTGTCTTGGCAGCAGCACGGACCACTCCCACCGCTGTCCCCCTGAGAACATCCTCGGACACGGTGAAGAAATACTGGGCCTGTTCAAACACGGGGGACGCCACAGAGCCTCCCACCACGCTCACATTTACCCTGGCATTGACCGGCGCCGTCAGACCACCACCGTCCTCGGCTGATATTACCATGGAGATGACTGTATTGGCTTTGCCATGGAGTGAGCGAGACAGAGAAATCACACCTGTGGAGGAAGACAGATAAGTAGAGAAGGTGAATTACACTGCTTTCTTTTAAATACATTCCAGAAGAGCTCATCCATATTTGTTCAGTACAGGTGGGTGTTAGCAGAGATACCTGTGTCTTTGTTGAGAGTGAAGAAAGCGGAGCCTCCTCCAGGTACCGTGCGGTAGGTCACCCTGCCGTTTGCCCCAGCATCAGGGTCATTCGCTGTTACCTTGACGACAGAGGTCCCTGGGGCACTATGGGTACTGAGACTGACTGTATAGAGGACTGGATAGAAGGCGGGTCTGTTGTCATTGATGTCCACCACCGAGACCCGCACACGGGCGACTGAGCTCAAACCACCCTGAAAAAATTGATTCGTTGGATTAGATTTGACGCAAGATTTTCACATTCAATTATAATTTTAGCAGAGTCTGTAAGGTTGCATCAGCAGGGCAGGCACAAACGCTGCATTAAGGACTTTAACTGACTAGGCTATTGAGACAAAGGAAGGCTAAATCAAAAGAATAGCAGTCCTAGTTAAACCACATCCTCCCTTCCTTCCAGCACTGTATATCCCTGAAGACAACATTCAATTTGTTTTCTAGCCCTTGGTGAAAAGCGACAGTCCAGGACTTTCATGTCATGAATCTGTGACAATAGATTTATGTCACACTGTTAAGACAAAGCAGCTGTAAATGAGAAAGCATGAGTTCTCTGTTGAAGATCCCTGAAATATGGAGCCAATCAAGCATAGTATGCATTTGTCAGCGAGGAGAAGAGTTTGCACTCATTACACTGTATCTGTGGGCTTAGTTTTACGAGCCCATTAAAAACAGGGATAGTGGAGACGGAGGGAACAGACACCAGCTGAATTGGGCTGGGAATGTGCTGGGAGTGGGAGAGAAGATGCATTGCGGGGGTTGGATGGTAAATTATAGACCTGAATTCAATCTTTACCTCGACCAGGGTGCATGAAGAGAATAAAAAGTATGAACACCACCATTACTACGACTAACGAGAATACATTTAAAACAATGATTATGTTCAGGATTCTGTTTCTTTCTGTAATCCAAGTACACACAAGAGAATGAATGTTTTATTGCACCTTATGTGGAGTTTCAATGCCTATTTAAGTGCATTCACTGTGATTAATTGATACTTTAAATGTGCATGGGTCTACTGGGAAGATGCTAGAACAAAGAGTGTGTAAATGTGGTCATGTAAGGCATCATATTAACTTAAAAAGCATCTTACAATAAGAGCTTGTTCAAAATGACTGTTTCAACGGACCTGTTTTCCTACTTCGTTACCTTTTTCCTCCCCACACTCTTTTTGCTCTGATTGCTTTGCCATGCTGCTGTGGTCCCCCTTGATTTTTTGGAGACACACAGTAAGAGACAGGATGCTGTCTTCTTCAAAACACGTCTCTTTGATCAGATTTATTCGAGTGCAGCTGTACACATCTTTAATTGGCTGTCAGCTTGAAGCTCTGACCAGAATTAGTGCTACACACTCAGCAAGCAATGTGCTTGGTATGGAGCAACACAAAGAAATAGTGCTTTGACTTCCCAAAATATTTTCCTTTAAGGATTGCTTTGTCGGCTATTCCTTACTCCATCTGTGGCAGTGACGGTCAAGTCAAACTTGTCCAACCCCTCATCCCGGTCCAGAGCTGTGCGGGTGCAGAGCTGGCCAGACTCCTTGTCTATGGTAAAGAGGGTTGGTGCTGCATTTCCAGAGCCAGAACCCAGACTGTAGGATATTGCACCAAAGGAACCACGATCCTCATCTGTGGCTGACACCTGTGGGAAAAGAGCCATGAGGTAAGACGTGGATGGTCCACTGGTGCCAAACAGTCTGTGAGACTTAAGGATTTCAAAAAGCATCACACGAACACACCCAGCGAACCAGAAATGTGCGTTAAAGAAAACTTACATGTGTCATAATTATTATATATGAGCTAAGGGCCTTTCTGTTATCACAATAATGTCCCATAATATAGTCATCTCACAGGCTCATACATCTGCACTTGTCCAAATATCACACACCATAGCACTACTTGTTATGATTTCCAGGGTGCTATAAAAACTGAGCATCTGTGAGAGCAATTCACTTTAATAGATCCCAGATATAAGGTATGTCAAAAAAAATGGATAGATCTCCCCCATGGTGTGTTTGAAAAACTGGCAGAGACAGGTGGTGCAGCATCATCATGGATACAGAAGGAAGGAAGTGACAGGTAACCTTTAGTAAAAGAGACGAGAGGGGAGGAGAGGATGGGGGGGGGAGGAGAGGAGAGGAAAGCTTTCACAGAGGTTGTGATTCTGGTTCAGGGGTCAACAGAGGCACTTTAAAGAATGTTGGAAGGTCAAGTGACACATACGGGTTTTCAGCTGGCATTTAAATAAGACACAGACCGACTGACTGACTGGAGGAACCACTCTGTAATCCACATTTCTCCTCTGGAGGACTTCAAACTGTTTACACAAAAACTCTCAACAGGCAGAGGTCTTGACCCAGACCTTGACCTCATTTATCTCACCTACGTTACATCCTTCTTTCTACTGGAAACACACACACACACACACACACACACACACACACACAATAAAAAGCATACACACAAAGATGCATTGTATGCTCTCGCTAAATCTATTAAAACACTTGAAAATCCCATAACACAACAAAGATTTCCTTGCAAAACACAAAAGGGAAATGTCCTAGGGGCTCCAGGGTCCTGCCTCCAACTGAAGTTTTACACTGATCCATAACATTGTTTGGTGGCGTTTATGGTGCTTGTTAAAAGTAGCATTCTCCCTCAGATCTCAAAGCCTTTAATGCGAGCCAAGATCCAGGAGACCTCATGACATCACTCTCTCTCTCTGTTTCATAAAGCAACAGTAGGATGTCTCAAGAAACTTTTACAGTAGTTTCAAATTTGTTTTGCATGAATACTCTTCATATTTCTGTCTGAGGAAGGAAAGATATTCTGCTGTGTTAAACTAAAATGGCCTGTGTGTGTGATAAAATGCTGGATGTGATAATACACAATGAAATATACAAAGATCGTTTCAATTAGAAAGACAATTGACAGTGTATGTCATGTATCTGAGTGTGATGTCCACTGTCAGTTTTCAAGAATTCATTCTGAATATTTTGGAAAGAAGGTCCAAGTAAATATATAGACAATTAACTAGTCAGTTAATTAGGGTTAGAAGACAGAAGTTAGGACTGTCATATCATGACATTTTTCTTGAAATGTTCTGACTGTTTAGCAAAATTTGACTTCATTCTCTTAATGAGATGATTATTCTACATGTTTACAATGACTAAAGGATGAATATTGTTACAATTTTTCTTAAAATATCATTTCATTGTGGTCTGCTTTATAGATGCATGTCCATTGCTTTGCTTTGTTGCTTTCTACACTAACCGACTTTTCAAAAATGGGATACAATACAAAAAGATGAACATAAAAGACACATTTTTTATGTCTGTGCTTCTTGTTTAATGATCTCATCATCCATCTGAATCCATCTAGTCCTGAACCCACAGAGCACAGGACCACCATAGCAGACATCCGGCAACGACCGTCCTTCAGTCCCACCAACACATGTCTTCACCATTACACTTACCTGCTGGCTATAGACGGACAGAAACACTACCACCTTGACTCACACTGTCGCTCCTATAGGCTATTAAAACCTGGGAATATTAGGACAGCTCCTTCGGGGTTTTTAATCATAGAGTTACCGTGGCTAGACGGTTGTGGTTTTTGAGGGGTCTTGCTGTACCTACGTTCTCCTTTGGTCAGTGTTTACAGCTGGGAATTTTAGGTCATTGCTGGGATTTCCTAGAGACTACAGTGTTGAGACTAACACTATCTTTGGGATCTAAACTCATGTCTGGCTGTTCCTCATATCTTTCTCACTGTCTGTGATGGATTAGCCACCTGTGGTGATGAGAGCTGGATGAATGTGTACATGATCACACACAGGCGCTCACATACGTATATGATGACCCCATCCTTTTCAGTAAATCTAATTAAAGACGCTTCAACACCCATGACCGCCCACCTGGCCATAGGGTGACTTCATCATCACCTCTAACTTTACCCTCTAACTTTAGGATATAGATCACTAACAGAGACAAAGGAAAGGGCGTTCTACCCTGGATAAGGCAGCAAAGGAGACATGGCTGTGTTTGTTAGGATTGTGATATACAACAGTTGGTAACAGTATACACAAATATGTTTGAAAGTAGCTTTTGAATGGAGGCTCAGGCTGGAAAGAGGAGGCTGGGAACAGGAAGAAGAGCAGGACATTGATTCTCCACACGCTCTAAAATTTAAAAACCCTCCGCACTATGGTATGGATTCTTCATGCTGGAAAAAATATGCAAGACAAACACAAGGTTGTACTAAAAAAAAACGCCTATGCAAGCACACTTTCATGGAAACCTTGGGAGCTGTAAAATAAAAGATGTAATGATTTGAGTTTTTCTGTCACACACTGCATACAATGCAGCAGTTATGTGGTTCCACACTTGAAATGCCAAAGCAGAACATAGCCAAAAATGCATAGGGACAGACAAAAAAGACAGAGCTGGAATACATGTCAGTGTTGTCAAAGCACAACAGTTTGAAATGTGCAGCAGAAGAAAATCATATCAACCCTCCTGAAAAGACAGGAGCTTGTAAGGATCAACTCTGTCATCAGTACATTTCCCTCCTGTCAATCCATCTGACAGCACAGCACCAATGCTCAGTTTACACTACGCAGGCCAGATGGTTGGATCAAACTGACAAGCCGGTTCAAAACCAAAAACTCCCAGTTTGTTGCCGTAACCTGCATTTACATGGCTATTTTTTGAAGCCTATAAGATAATACAATAAACACACATACGCACACTCGACACGTCTTCTTAAATCAAGAGATCTGGTAGGCTAGACAAAGGTGTTTGCCAGGGAGGAATTCCTCCCACGCCGGAGTCTATTCTCTGATGCATGACCAGCCAGCGAGCCTTGACTCTGTACACCTATTCCTCATCGTACTCCCTGGAGGCATCCCACTGTGATAAACACAACTGCACAGCAACACATGCACAGACAGCAGCCCATACCTTTCAACATCTAAATCTCTCTGGCTCTTAAGTATATGCTTGCGATGTGCTTGTCTCTGTGATGTTTGTGGTTACAACACTGTATGTTTCTTCCACATCTATACAGTTTTTTGGACGTGAGTGTATTTTCGATGGCGGGGCAGTCGAGTTGTTAGCAGGCCTGTTTTTTAACTGTAAGGTCAAAGGTTTGGTCCCCATGTTTTTGTAATGAGAGTGTCTTGCTCTTAGACCACTGAACCTCTTCACTATCTTCATCATAACTCACTCTAAGTTGTTTTGGATGATGCAGCATTTACAGATATGCGCTGCAGTTGAGGAAAAAAAGACTCATATCCTATGGTGGTCATTATTATATTAAAGGACCATAATGGTGGTTTTGCAGGCGTGAACTGAAACTAATGGCTGCCTGGAAGGTGGTCAATGCCTGGAGTGTGGTTCACTTTGTAAAATGGTCTGCAGTAAAGCTAAGTACACACAATTTGTAGTTAATGGGCTTAAACGTGCAAAAACCACCACTGTAGTTCTTTTCTGTGGGAGCTCTGATATCCCACCTGACGGGTTCACCAAATGCAGCAGTAAACACGCACGGCAGGGAACGCATCGATGACAGCGGGCTCAGGTAACAAAAATCAAAGAGGTCAAAACAGTACATTCGCTCCAGCACAACCACCTACAATAGAAAATGAGGTGATATCCATCTTAGTTTGTTATGCGTAATATCCTTAATACAATCACGTGTTTCACAAAGTGGTGACATTTGCTGGATGCCCCTTTCATACCCAATCTACTATAACCTGTTGGAATGTGCCAAACAGGTGTTACTGGAGCATTCCACAACTTTCCCAGTCTTTAGCTGCTGCTGTCCCAACTTGTTTGAAACGTGTTACTGCATTAAATTCAGAATAAGCATGAATTTTGAAACATTGAATATGTTGTCTTTATGCTGTTTTCAATTGAGTATATGTCAAAAAGGATCAACAAATGATTACATTTTGTTTAATTTATACACAGCATAGCAACTTTTTTGGAATTGGGATCGTAGTTAACAAAAATATGTAGTGAGCCAAGGGAATGTCAACCTGTTTTTCAGCTTTTTATATGACAAGAAGCACGCTCATGTGGCAGGAACATGGCTCAAAGGTGGCTTTCTTGCATGTAAATGATAACTGACAGAAGAATAATTTAAACTTGATTCTAATTATGCATTATGTGACATTTCCTCTTTGACTTTTAGTATATGCACTGGCTTTTCAGAGCATTCATCAGTGGAAAAATCATCAAATGCATTGCCTCGGATGTAAGCATCTGCCAACCATGTGAACTTGTAATACATGCCACATAAATTCATCCAGCATGCTTTTATTCAGCTTAAGATTTTCATACAGTACTATGATTTACCTCACGTGTAGCGCATTGAAGGACTACTAAATATCTGTTAAAAGACACAGTCTAAGTCTCACACAGCTGTGTCATCCTGGTAAGGGCTATGTGAAAAACAGTCAGGAAGAGCGTGCAGAGTATCAGATTCAGCCAGGACTCAGGCCTGCAGCTTTTTTGTCCATAGAGAGCCATTCATCCCTGGCTGGGACAGTAGAGGAGTGATCACTCACTGGAGCATTAGCAAAGATCCAGACCTCATCATTCATGTGCCTCACTCTTCTTCACAATCACTCTCCCTTTCTGTCTCGCTACCTTTCCACTTAGCCTTCCTCTATCGTACGCTCCCACTGTCACTCTCATTCCGCAGATGCATGGGTGGATGGCTCTCCGAGGGTCCACTTGGATCTCAAACACACACCTAACCCTTTCCTACCTGCAACTCAAGGCTCAAACACATCACCCAGAGTCATCTGTCAGTGGTATTTAATGCTGCAGAGAAGGACTGGTCTCCTGTCTGTAATGGGGTGCAGATTAACAGGCGGTGTCTAATGATACCAGAGGGCCAACATCTACCCCGAAACCTAATGAGTGACAGCATGTCATCAGCTGATTTCTTCCATGTTTTATTTGCTTCTACAATGGATTGTGGTCTTTTGTCCTTGTTCACCCCTTCCCCCGTCTGTCCTTCTCTCCTTCATTATATTGGCTTTCTCTCTTTTGCTGCACTGTATCTCCTCTCTCCCTTCCTCTCCTCCATGCTCATCTTCTCCAGATGTGGGCGCTGATCCAGGTGGATCCTGCTGTTCTCTGCAGTTTGTCTCTGTAAAACATCAGTTAGTGTCAGAGGAAGTCCGCGTACGGCGTCTCGGACGCAGCTGCAGTTCTGCTGCGGCTCTGGACTTTTATAGCTTCTCATGAAAGAGAGGGGGAGAGAGATTCTATAGGCTTTGATAGTAAAACCTGTAAAACGCAGAGAGTTGTCCCAGTCTAATCTACTCTTTCTCTGATGTTTATAAAGCAATCATCCTCGAGAAGAAGCCAAATATCAATGCAAATCTTATCCCACCATATGGAGAATTACAAGATAATTCTTATTTATTAAAACTTTATTAAAACTAGTTTTGGCCATCATTTCTGTTGGTTCTTTCATTGAACTGGCACTGATTCTTAGTCTTGTTTACTTATTCCTCATTTAAATCATTAGACTGTACTTTTTTGCTGTTTACCTTAATTTTTGGTTTCTGGTTTGGAAAATCTTGTTTAAAACCTGCTTGATTGTTTACCACGACTGCTGATCTTCCATCTGACTTATTTTTAGGGACATCACCGCATTTCCAGATCTCAGAAATTAACTTGCACAATCTTATTATTACTGATATAACTAATGCCAGAAACTATGAAAATTGGACCCACTCTGTAATAAACCTGAATTATCCCTTAAAGGAGCAGCAATGACCATAAAAGAGCACAACAGACCTGGAGCTTGTGAACTGAATGCATCATTGTTGGATAATTGCACACAAGCTGAAGTTATTTACAACAAACTGAAATAGGAGTCTGGATTTAAAGGCAATAACTGCATTGGAGTGTCGGATGGAGCTAAAACATTCACTTTGACTTTGTTGCTCTTTTTCCAGAGACACATTCCTTTGCTCTCCAGTGAGCTGCAATCCTCACATAAGGTATTCTCAAATCTCCAAATCAATTTCTGCCTTTCTGTTGCCAATGAGTTGAGGCACCATGGGCACAATTAAGATATATGGCAGGGAAGGAGAGCAGCAAGGAAAAGGTGGGAGAGGAGGGGGGAATAGTTTGGCAAAGGAACAAAAGGCAGGGCTAATGATAACATGAGACCTTGAAATGGGAACGAGGAGGACCAAGGCTTCATCTCACTTCTCCTTCAATCTCCATTCCTCCCTTGACCTCCCCTTTCTTTTTTAGCGTCCCCCCCCCCCACCCTTCCCTCTCTTCTGTCCTCTCCCTCGCTCGTTCTTTCAGCACCCTATTACGGCAAGTGCTTGTTGTCTTTCATGTGGAGTTCACGGCTGGAAATGATTAGGAACATCAAACCAGTGAAGGGAAGAGAAGGGGAGGGAGGTGAAAGAGACGAAGCGAGAGAGATTGACTTCTATATTTGGAAGAAAGAATGCTAATATTATTAATGAACATAATAACAGATGATGGCCACTAAAAGTGCCTTTCTCTTTCTGTCTCCCGCAAATGTGCACACTTGTGTACACACACAGCGGGGCATATTTGTAGATGTTCCACACTCAGAGCTAAACAGTAAACTATGCCATGGAGTTACAGCTTCAGTGGAGTTTAACATGTGGTGTGTGTTAGGAAGTTTATCTCTGGGCTGCATCTCATGTTAAAGGACACAGGAGCCGTTGCCCGGGCATATTTACAAGTCTGCTCCAAAAGTCGAATCATCTCACATTTATGCCCGATGTTCGTTTCTTCCATTTTTTTCAATTATATATAAGTTTGCTATGCTTTACCCTTCAGTAAATGTAGACTGGAACAGCGAATCAGCACTGGCTCAATCTGTTCCATCCTAGAAACCTCTAGCACTGTCATCCAGGTCAGTCACCATAAACTCCATAGATCAAGAACAAGCTGTCGCCTCTTTTCCGAAAACAGGTAGAGGAAGACAGGAGGGGGAGTCCACTGTGAATGGAGGTCAAAAGTGAGGTCAGAGGGAGATAAAAAGCTAGTTACAGGGATGGACAGAAAGATAGAGGAACACAATGAGGGATGACATCACTTTACTGGACTCTGAAGAGTGATAAGAGACGCAGGGGGATTTAGATGGTAGTGATCCTATCTTGCGCAAAGCCCTGCAATGTGGCAACTCTTAACCCAGGGTGCAATGGTTGTGTGTGTCGGTCTACTGTATGCACCCCCCTCCTTTTAAAGATTCTTTTCAAAGTGAATACTGTGGGCCCTGACTGACAGCTGGCCTAATCAGTGCAGAAATCAGCCCTATTTTTTACTTACTGTTAAATATTTATAGCCTTTTAAACCCTGTCTCTCTGTCTGTGTCAGAGGCCTCAGTTAGACTCACTGGCTGGCGCAGCAGCTGCTACCAACAGATCCACATGGATATCTGTGAAATGCCAGGGGTTTTAACATGGCTATCTGCTAACAGGGAAGCTAATGAGGTGCTTGAGGTCAGGTGTCAGAGTTGAAGGGTGATTGTGCACGTTCACCACCCACAGAGATGAATAAAAATTGTCATTATATTTTCACAGTTGTGGTCGTTAAATGGTCTTAAGCAATATGGCTCGCAATTATCAAGACTCCTCGACATCAGTTGAGAAGCAGAGTTGTGTTTTTTTTTAAGCATAATTAGGGAAATCAACATTGTGCCCTTTTAAATGATCCTTGGTCAGCAATCAAATCCAGACATTTGCAAGCTTAATGAGGCTTAACGCTGTCAGATCGTTGATGAGCACTGCAACTGCTCTGTTTTATGTATTCTGGGAATATGAAAATACTGCAAAAGTGAAGCAAAAACTGCTGAAAGAGAGAGAACAAAACACGAGAAGCTTCTCTAGACAATCACCTTTGATTTACACAGCGAGGTCTGTCATACGAAGAGAGCGATGATTGTCACTTATTGTCTTCCAGTTGTAATTTTGCTCCAGAGATGAAGAGAAAACAGTAATTAAGGAGTGAGAGAACACAAAGACGGACTGGAGTTGGACCTCAGACAGGGGACCGCTGTCTGAGATGGTCTGAGCTGGTGGGTTTTTGGATGAATGAAGGGATGGATGATTGAGAGCGTACGCCCCACAGTTGCTTCAGGGGGGCCTCTAACTAGCTAAAACAGTAGTATCTGTTTAGGAGGGTGCATCTGTGTTTCTGCTGCAGCGTTTCTCCCAGGATGGGAGCAGACGTGTGTGTGTGTGTGTACAAATCGTGGGCATTTCGGTGGTTTATCCAATACAAACATGACAAAGAGGCAGAGAGAGTGTGGAATCTGTTTTGTTTTTTCTCCACTGGAACACCACAGGATTTTATTTTCTCTTTGACGAGTGTGTGACTGTGTAAAGAGTATATCATTGGGAGCGGGCACTTGGAATTTGAGGGTTAGCATCTTGTTGACGGTTATTGTTTCTAATTTGTATTTTATGTTCAATGCATGTCTGCATGGAGAGAGGGGGAGGGAGAGAGAGGGGAGAGGATGGGGGAGGAAGATGGTATGAGAATAAACTCGTCTACTATCAGACATTTTTCTGTTTGCAAACAGGCAAATGTTGTGTTATGACACCCAATCTATATAAATGCATGTGTGTGTATGTGTGTGTGTGTGTGTGTGTGTGCGTGCGTGTGTGTGTTGAATGGGCAGACACAGGGAGCAATTCTGATTATGGGTATTGATTAGTCCATCTGTGAGAGCAAAAAGCACACAAAAGAGGAGATCAATAGATGTGATTTGAACAATCTATCATGAAGACAGCTGTTGAAGGAGTGGAGAAAGTTAATGTCAACTTCCTCCAGAGATCTGAAATATTCTAAATTAGACTGTCATCAGCCTTATCTTCATGTTTTACGCTCTGTGGGTGAGTTGGTGTTTCACATTATTACCACCATCACTTGATTAGTCTGGGATGTTTAGACAAAGTTTTCCAATCTGGGGTCAACATGCAAAAAGCTCCTCCCCTCTCAATAGCTTAACTCAAGTTCATACACAAATAGAGATACACACAAGACCTTCTAAACATGCAGCACAAAGGTTCAGGCTTATCCCTCCTGATTGCAAGGCTTCGCTCCACTAAACCAAAATAGTGTCTGTAAGCCTCTGTAGCCCTCCGCCCATTTAGTCATGCTTCCTGGATGTGATCACTGAGGCCATGGGACAGTTTCGTCATGTCCTTGCCAGTCATCATTGAGCTCTAACACTAAAGACAATGGAGGTATATGAATTAACACCAGAGTTCAGCCAAATAGTGCTGAACTTTGTTTGTGGCGGATAAAGCCACAATGGCATGTTACCGTCACCATTTAAACATCTTAATTAGGATAATTCAATATTACCATTTACTGACATCATATGGTCATGACATGATCATATTGTTTACCACTGCTGTGCACATTAATGAGGCCAAGCAAATAATAAGGAAAAACTAACAAATGAGTTACTGAAGTTTTGCCCAATGTGAAACATAACATTAGCTTTTCAAATATACTGCTTTGAAAATACGACTGGCTGGTAAAACGTCAAAGCAACATGGGAACTTTTGGATGTATCAATTCACCGCGGCCACGGGACAAAGAATAGCCTTGTGACATTTTCGTTTGAGGTGCACACTTGTTTGAGCAGAGAACCCAAACATGATTCACTGAAAAGCCACAAACATCTCTCTACCAAAAGCTCAAAACATGGCAGATAAAAATGGCTGACCTCATACAAACACGGAGGTAAACTCCAAAAATAATTTGTCATTGCCACAATGATTCCCTGTATCTCCCGCCTACGGCACTGCTGCGGTTAGGGCATTGTCGTGAGTTGCCAGATGGAAGCCTTTAACTCAAACACTTATTACATTATTTATCTATTACTATCTCTGCCTTGGGGCTAAGAATACAATAAATCTAGCCAAACTTGAGTTAAAGGATTCTATACTGACATGTTTCCAATTCAAACTAAATCACGGGTTTAAAAAGTAAATCTGATTGAAACCAAGTCCCCCTCTGTGGAGCAGCAGGCTCCTTTTAGATGCACACAGGCTTCCAGGCTAGTTGAAGCCTGATTTTCTCTACATAAACATTTATGTTTCAGCGTCATTTTATTTCTCGATCTGTAAACCAACAAGCAAGCTATGTGGGAGGCTCACAATAATAAGGCAGAGTGTGTTTATCATTATAAGTAAGCTTGGTTTTATTGGGGAGAGACTAAACCACCTTTTCTTGCCCTCCAGACATGGTCACACAAAGAGCCAAAACTCATCTGACATTGCATGAAATCCCAGGCAATATTTGCTTTGTGTCTGGCAAGATGTATCTTCTCAGTAGGTAGTTTTTTTATGTTAGAGCAAGTCACTCGTTTCATTTTTTTTTTGTCCTTAATTCTCTTAATAAGATCTTATAACTATCTTATAAAGGGAATTTTTTGCTTATTTGAAGTGATATATCCCTCATTTTATTGCTTCTTTTCTTGTTTTAAAGAGCTGAGTTTTTGCATTGTAGCAGTTTCAGGGAAGGATGAAGGTCATTGCAAACTGTGTGTCTGTGTGCATGTGTGTGGCATATGTGTGTCTGCATCTGTGTGACCAAATCAATGTGAGTCTTGAGTGTCAAAGGTGAGCCAGACTTCCAGCTGCGCCTCCTTCCTTGACCCCTCCCGATGCGTGTGTGTGTGTGCATGTGTGTGTGACAGAATAAGAGGGAGTAACACCTGTTATCTTTGTGGTAAAGGAGAAAGTATGGCAGTTTTGATGACAGGAAATAAAAACCTGTGAGGTGCGACACTCATCGTTCACTCAAGAGGCTCACTTGTTTGGGTTTTTTTTAGCAGATGAGCACACAGAACAGATTTAACCAGCTGTGTGTATGTGCACTTTTTTTTCTTTTTTTATCACTGCGTTTTACACCTGAATCCCTCGTCTACATCTGCAGTTTCTCCCTCTTTCCCGTTTTTTTGTTTGAGGTCAGGCAGTTAGCAACCTCCACCTCAGGGAAGTGACAATAGTAAAAGATAGCAGGAGCACCCCCTGACTTTTTTAGCTTACATCTGGTGTTGGGTTTCTCTGATAGTTGTTGACTGCAGACAGGCACAGCAGCTCCAAACCAGAGGGTCCATGTGTGTGTTTGTGCACAGTATTATAGCGAGTATGCACACTTCAAACAGCAGAGGTAGAAGATATAACAATGTGGATTTGTAATCCTGTACGGCCTGTCTGTCTATCAAGTAGTCACACTGGCAGAAAGAATATATATTAGATTATCATAAACGTGACTGTCTTAAACAAGGGTGAAACCCAGGTCAGGATTCGTAAGTAAACCACTAACAGGCCTCAAATGAGTGTTTAAGTGAAAAAAAGTTCAGATATAAATATTGTTTTGCTTGAAAGAAGCTTGACGAGCCGTCTTAAAATAAGTCTACAGGAAAATAAGATTACAAAGGCTCAACAAGCATTTCAAGGAATGCTTGTTTCGTGTAGTCAAGTAAATTACAAACCATTAAATGCTCAATACCAGGGGATCGAATCACTTGAAATAAGATCAGTGTCGTTCTTTTTTCTAGATAAACACAGACACACACACACACACACACAGACACACACAAGTGAGACTAAAGAATCTAGCCCAACCAAAATGGCCAATTAAGACAAAGTAAGTGACATTTACTTGAATCAAGCCTTACATAGTCACCACCAGATAATCCAATTTTAAAATCAAATCAGAGCAGATTTGAAATCTAAATATAACATCAGCTCACTTACTTAGAAATGTTTTTGTCTTAACGACACACACAAACATGCACACATATACATGTGTACATGCAACCACAAGCATATTCTAACCAAAATACAATGATTTTCAGACAAATTGAGACTCTATAAATGAAAAAAAATGCAGATTTACACTGAAAGAGATGTTAATTAAATGTGAGATATTTCAATAATCTAATTCAGTTGGCTGGCAAGTTGTCAAACAGCTCTCACAAAGGCAATCTTGGAAACAATGAATCACATGGACAGTTATTAAATGATTCTCTTCACAATTAAAACATTTACATTTCTTGAAGGTGTTCTCAGCTGCCTCTCCATATGATCCCATACGAAGGTTTGAACTCTGAATGAATGCAGCCATCTGTTAACGGTAGATCCTCACCAGCTAACAGTAATGTATAACCAAAAGCCATATGCATTCATGCATATCTGATGGTTCCTGTTTAGGCTACAGTACTGTACATTCCTGTACATGGCCTTGACCTCGTGAATTTTTTGCAGTCATGTGCATGATAAGGATCACACAACAAGCAGCAAAGCGTAACAGCTGCATGTTGGACATCGGACTGACAATGGAGCTAAGTTGGTCGTGCAGTTAGGAGTAACAGGCAGCTATGATAACTGGATTAGCCTCTGACTGACCTGGGCTTGAACCACAGCCGGAGTCAGAGATGGGTCACCTGTTCAGTGACTGCTGAGAGAGAACGTATAGAGAGAGGATTGTCTGAGCGCGTTAATGCTCGTTAGTATCAGGGTCCACGGTAAGATGAAGCTAAACACAGTTAGCAAATTTAATGTTGAGAGGGTTCAACTACTTGGGTCCCACGCAAGACCCTGAAGGTCATGAACTCCAGCTGCTACACATGGTGTGTGTTGGCAGTTTAAAGACAGAAAGGAACTGTTAAAACACATCATTCTCATTAACCCATACACATGTAAAGACACACACTCATGCACACTATGCACGCACAAACTGCTGAGTGGTCAGCTTGCAGTCAAAGCAATCACATCTTAATGAATTCTATTGATTAACGTTATTCTGCTGAAGGTTCAGGAGCCAAACCCTTGTCTGCTCTACAAGCGGGCAAGCATGCGCACACACACGCGCACACACACAGACGTGCCTACAGTGTAACTAAGTTCTGTTTAATTGAACCGCAGAGACACAAAAAGCCTCCATGTGTATGTGTGGGGGGAGGATATTAGACACCGTGATTACATATTCATACACAGCCTGAGGGGGTGAAAAACTAGCTTATCCTTGTTAAATTAATTTCCTGACTCTGCACATGTGAGGTGAATACGGGGAAGTGGTGAGAAACACAGTCCTGATTCCTAAAGCACCTGTTAAATCACAGTTCGTGTGGGACCAAAGCCTGATACCCAGAATTTCAACCGTCCTTAGAAGAGGCAGCCAAGTTATTCTCGGGATAAACTGTTCGCTCTAAAGCTTCTTTAGCTGCTTAAATCATCTTTGTCTTTCTCTGGTGTTTTTCCTTTACTCGGTCCTCACGCTTTTCATCTGCTCTCATCGCTTTCTTCAGAGAGGATTAAAGTTAATTGCTCCTTTGGGTCCGCAACTTTCTCTCTCATGTGTTTCTCCGTCACTCTGATTTCAGCACAAACAAAAGACGGTGGACAGTGACGGCACAGCCAAACAGCAGGGAACCAATCAGATTAAAGAGAGCAGTGGAGGCCTCATAAAACCCAAAACACCCTTGGTAAACCAGGTTGTCAGTGATGCAGAGCATCCATTAAAGACACATTCATGTGCACAGGACTAGCACACATGTGCACAGCCTTCCTCCCCACTATCATCCCATCCTCCATGGCTAGCTCAGCCAACTGGAATTTCCAAGAAAAACAGGTTGGCTAGGCATGATGCAGCCCTGGGGTCAGATACACAGCCAACTCCTGCAGGGAGCGAATCAGGCAGGGATGAAGAAAAGGGGAAAGCGGGAGAACGTGAGAGAAAAAAAGAGGAGGGGAAAGGGTTAGCTTTGCACACCTACAGACGTGTGGAAAGAAGTCTTAAATCAGCTGCACGTCCGCACTTCATCAGTCAGCTCACTGGGAAATGGCTTCTCAACACAAAGACCCACTGCAAGCACAGTACAGCACAGTAGTAGCTTCAAACCCAAACACTGCAGACATGAACTGGGCAGACAGGGCCTGAGCCACAGATTACTCCATTGTCTCCAATAAAAAACTATATAAGCACACCACAGGTATTCAAAGGAATGTTGAGTGCTTAGACAGTTGCTTTATCTGAACGTTGGGAAACTGAAAATCTTAATTGTGCGAACAGAGGCGAAGAAGCAGAGATAAACTGGGATGAAGATTAATTTAAAGCTGAATAGGCTCCACATAGAGAGACTTTAGCTACAAAGAAAGAAATAATGAGACTCTAGTGACTCTGATTAATTGAGGGGCCTTTTCTATCTTGATCACTCCATCTTTCCTACTATCTGTATCTCTGCTGCTTTCACTCACTGTGCTGAATCATTAACACAGCGCCCCTTACGTCATTACAATATAGAAAAAAACTGCACTAATTACCTCATGCAGAAAGTTTTAGCTAATTTACAGTGACAGCAGATAAAAAACAAAGCAGACTCCGCAAGAAAATGTCTCCAGCTCAGTCGAGGAAAAAGGCAGACCAGCAGCAACGTGGGTGCTATTTACAACACTTCCAATGGAGTCCACATCTCAGCGGACATGATCAGCTGCACCCTGCTGCGTAAATCATGATGCACCAGAGGGAGGTGTGAACAGAAGTCAGGACTGAAATGGAGATTCCACTAATGGGCATGATGCCGAGAGATGAGGTGATGATGTGCCAGTGAAGGTGCGGCATCCAAAATGTGTCGGGGAGGAGTGGAAATTGTCAGGATAAGAAGTGTGCGTGAGGAAAGGTGGATAGCAAGGGAGGGAGAGGGGGAGCTCAACTAATGTGGTGTTTTGGAGATGTGAAACGGAGGGCTTAGGAAAACAAGGCAGAGGGGATAGACAGAAAATCAAAGAGAATTAACGCTTGGACCAATAAAGATGATGACAGAATATTATGGTATTTACGGTTTCATTCCAAGTGTGCATGATGGGGACATGGAAATTTGTGTTTGTGTGATTCTTGTTTAACATGTCGGATGTCTATTTTGGCATCATTTGCACCCGAGGAGGAGGGGAGGACAGGCGATGACGGTTGAGAGGTTTAGCCGGGAGTTAGAGGGGAGATTAGCGTGAAGTCACGGGGTAAACAGACCTCCAACACAGTAAGCCAAGGGGTTCGAGGTAGGAGGCGCCGACTAAGATGCACTAAGCCACACAGTAATGGGAAATGATGGGGTCCCAGCTATCACATGGCTGGTCACACCAAGGCTGCCTGGGAGAGGGGTGAGAGGGGGCGGTGGACTGGGGGTGGTGCAGATTATTAGCCAGATCAAAGCTTCGTTTGAGTGGATTTGGGTTTCACAAATGGGAGGACAACAGGGACAGGGTGTAGGGTGAAGGGAGGGCGGAGATCTAAAGATACAGTGTTTCAAAGGGGTTACAGTAGCCTTGTTAAAACATAACCCAAATCTTGTTTTCCAATTGCCTTCAGTCATTATGCACCTCAGAGCCTCATCATTAAGTAAAAATAGGTTTACATATGCTACTTTCCCTCTGGAGCTAAACCCCTACATCCACAATACAGCATTCACCATTTCTTTCAGCATGCACCTGCTACGACAGACTTGCATCCCGCTGCCCCCCTTTCCCCACCCCCCCTTTTAATACACCGCTGCCAAAAACAGCTTCTGCCCACGCTTCCTCTCTGTTTGCTTACCCTTTAATGTATTTACTTGACCTCCAAGAGGCATCCACACGATGGTGTTTTTCTCACCCCTAAACTCCCCCCCTCGGCTCAGATAGCAGCATCGTACCTTAGCCAGCAGAGCTCACCATCACCAGGGTCACATTTAGCCCAGCTCAGCACTTACAGAGGAGAATGACAGAGGGACAAATGATACAACTGCAAGAAAAAAGTGGGATAAGACGCAATGGCTAAAGAGAAAGATGGAGATGGAGGGATGAAAATGACAGAGGGGTGCGGGTATGCAAAGCAGGGGGGAGGGAGAGGAAAAGGTGCTCCCTGTTGTCTTTAAAGTCTTATTGGTTTTCTCTTTCATTACAGAACCTGTGTTGACTCTGCACACTGCTTGCTCCCTGTGGATTAACTATACTGCCTGGACACACACACACACACACACACACACACACACACACACACACACACACACACACACACAATCAATCACTAACTTATATGCATACTGGAACATGCATGAGGGTATACGTGCAGACTCATACACCGCCTTTATTTTGACATCATGCATAGCAGTGATTTAGCTTCCTTTTCATTTATATGGCAATTACAAAAAAGTGACATCAGTGTCGACCGGATGGTAGCAAGCAGCATGCAGGGATTTGCCTCCACGTGGCTAAAAGCTAAATATCCCTCCTGTGTCTTTTATGAATGAAGCATGAAAGGAGAGCGTTTGCACTGGACAGAAAAGACAGCAGCTTGTTGGACATTGTAGAAACAAAATGCCCCTGTAAATTTCTATCTCAAACACATTGCTCCCTGAGGGGCAAGTCTAAACAGGCCTGTCAAGGCCAGTTAGCAGGCCACTGTAGACGCACAATGGCGCCTTGTGTGTGGGGGCCAACTAAAACGTTCCCCAGGTTGTTGGCACATCTCTGCACTGACAGGGTATTTCCCTTTAAACCTGCTTCCTTTTTAAACCTCCATTACCCTCTTATCACTTCCTCCTCTCCTCTTTTGAGTCCCTTTTTCGATCCTTGCCGCCTCAATCTCATCTTCATCTCTCTGTCTCTGCCCCTCCTGTCTCCTGACTCTGTTCTATTGACAATTTGTCTCCACTGGCTTGAAGGCTGAAGGCAACGTATGCAATATTCTTTGCTGAGACTAAAACCTGGAAAGCCTGGGTAATTGCCTGTTTAACTGCAATGATTTGTTTTCCTTTTACTCACTTTTCTCTTAAATTTAATTTGGTTGTAATCCATTTCTACTTTTTCAGCCCTTCCGTCCAACTCTATCTTCATACATGCTTCTGCATGTCAGGTATGCACATTTTTTGATTTGCATTTTTTCTGTTTTGGTTACTGTCCCTTACTTCACAGACAGGGTGTGTCACATTCATTTCTGGATGTTTTTTGCTACAGTCCACTCTCATTTTGGTTTTGACCGAGGAAGAGAGCCCAAAAATATTTCTGGTTGAATTTTTATTTTATTTCAGTTACTTTAGGGTGCTCTGCGTTTCCTCTGCTGTGCATTAATTTGGCAGCGGTGGCACCGCACGGCTGCAAGTTTTAAGAAAATCCGGCAGCCGATCTTCCACGTCACTGTCCTCCCAGAAACACGTGCAGAACTCGTATGTGTACTTCAATCTTAATAAAAATAAGCTTGTTATATCTCTGAACAGCAGCCAGCTCTGAAAGTGGAAATGGGATGGTGATGTGGTTTGTAAATGGACCACAAGCCAAAATTGACTCCAACTTTTGCTGTCCCGAGAAGAGAAAACACACACATACAGCACACACACACTGCACATACAAACAAACCTTACACAATGGATTTTAGTAATGAACAGATGGAAATGTTCAGGCTTTTCCACAAGTTTCAGCTTTATTTTGATGTCTTCTTCACAAAAGTCTGATCAGATAAACATCCTGCAATAGCTTCAGTATTGCAGTTGCTATAGCTGTTACGTTGCTCAAATTGAAAGCCTTTTATTTCATTTAAATGGTGTCATTGGTCTTTTACTTCAACCTACGTGACATTAACAAGGCTGAGAAATGTCTTAGATTTACCTTTATGAAGCAACTCCCAACACTGGTGCAACTGATGCCAGTACTAACATTAACATGTGTGACATCATCTGGCCCTAACGGACGAAAGAACAGCCAAAAACCCATTTTTGCGCAGGAAAAACCCTGTTAAGCCCTCATTCCTTTCTCACTCCTATCCCTGCCAGGTCTTTTTATCCACAGTGTTTTTAATCTTTGTTTTGCCTCTTTTGTCTTTTGCCTCCCACTCTCCTCCTCCCTCATTTTCTCCAGACTCCAGTCAGTGCCAGCCTCCGCTCCCTTTGTTCTCCACTAGGTGTGGCCGATGACAGAAGGCTAGGGGGCAGTAAACTCAGGCAATGCTCTAACACCGCTTCACTGATTCGCTGCTTTGATGCTCTCGCTAATCTCCTGCACTCACTGTGGCACATACTGGCACAGAGCTACACAAGCTGTGACTACACACATGCATACACAGGCCTGTGCACACACAACTGCTGTGAACAAAGGATAAGGATACAAACAGATTCAGGCTGCACTGTATGTACAGTGGGAGTAAGCATGATCACAGAGATATACACAGAGTTCTAACGAGGACACTTGCAAACTTACAAACGTCAGAACAATTTCTGTACAAAACAATAAAGCAAAATCTGATCTTTCCATCAGCATAATGCATATGGACAACTCATATTTAGGCTTACACCAGCAGATCGCCAGCTGCAATGCAATGCCTTCCATTAAAGAACTGGCTCCATCAGTAGATACTGTGTTTCCCTCGCTCACTGTTTCGTCCAGAACAGCGAACAGAGCAGTGTCACGTTCAGAAATCAAAGAGTGAAGAAAGGCTGAGTGGACACACACACAGCCAGATGCAACTGATTACTGACTGTTGATGATTACTCATCTTCATTGTCTGTGATTGGGTCATCTCAAAAGATGGCAAATTTCTACAGCCTGAAACATAACGCACAGAAGAGTTGGCTTCTCTCCTCTTGCACTGACAGTGCACAACTATACAAAAGTGCTTAAAGATTTCAACACCAGATATCCGCCATTTGAAAATACTCTCTACCCTTTCTAACAAATTTATGACTAATATTATTATGAATAATGGAACAGCTGCTAAGACCAGCCATGACAGCACTTGGTTTTATAGGAAAATTAGGAAAATTTGTCACAGCTGGAAGTGAAACGCATTTTTCTGAAAGAGAAGCGAGTAGCACACTATGAGCCAAGATTTCAGCGCCAATGGACACAAAAACTGTCACTTGATGACATCCTCAATTCAACTCTTGACGCTCTAATTTGCACTTTGGCAGACAGGTGCAGATACTGAATTCTCTGTCCACAATCACTGCAGCAGCAAAATGTAAATCCTGCTCTTGGGGTAGATTTTACCTTTAGATTGACGTCCAGTATGAGTTAATATTTAAGTGAAGAGAGCCTTAAGGGCTTTACTTACTTAACAGTCCTATTCCACACTGTTACAGAAACAACTAAATTGAGCTGAATTCAGTTTTGTCAAACTGTTTGAGCCATTTTGATATCAGGGCTTTCACTGGAGTCTGAGGAGCTCACACACAATCGAGCCAAATACAATTAAGTAATTCTTCATTTAAGTTATGACAAACTTGCATTGTGTACTGTACTGCATGATGGCAGCTAAAATCAGCCAGGACGATTTCACACAATCAGTGCATCATTGCTGCATGGCACCATGAGAATGTTTTCATTAGACGGGGTCCCCAGGCGAGATGAAACAAACAACAATAAGAAAGTTCCAGCAATGAGCCGTCCCTGCCCAAGTTCAAGCCTTTGTCATTACCCCTGGGCTCACTTTACTCCATATCGCTGTCATGGGAGTGTTGGATGAGGAGCAGCACTAGATTCACATGTCAGTAGTGCGTTAGGCAGACCTGTCCTCTTCTGACTTGCAGCACACAGCTGGTATTTGCTGCCTTCACCGCAGTCCACAGCTGCTGTAAACAAGGCCCTGGGCCAGGTGTATCAGGTGACTTCCAAGTCAAACCCTACAGGGGGATTCAGCCTCACTGGCATGAGTTAATCTAACAATGATGAAACATAGCGTGTGGAGCACCATGGTTTTGTCATTGTTGAGTATTCTTGAGTGCTCGCCTTACCTGGGCTTTGACATGAAACCATAGATGAGAGAGGGAGAGAAGCAAGCTGTTCAGAGTCAGACTAGACAAGACTTCTGGACACACCGGACCACCCAGTCTGTGGCCTTTGATCCACAACAACATGCAGATGGCTGATAGTCCTTGTGAAAGCCCATTTTAACATCCCTCCTCGGCAAACAGCGACGTAAGCAAGCACAGCATATGTCATAGAAGAGCAACCTTACCTGGTCATTCGACCTCATGGATAACTGTTACAGCACAGGTATTATTGAGTCACTCTCGTCGTGTGTGTGTGTGTGTGCGCGTGTGTGTGTGTGTGTGTGTGTGTGTGTGTGTGTGTGTGTGTGTGTGTGTGTGTGTAGATGAGTCCAAATGTACACTTTCAGGTATTCAGGCATATATAGTGATCAGTACTGATTTTACAGGCTAAAGGAGCTAGTTGCCTATGCTTGAAACATACATCTTGCTCTTTATTTTAATGTAACAATTCCCAAAACTCTGAGAATGTGCAATACTAAATTTGGCTTTAAAAAAAAAAAAGAAAAGCAGTTATTTTCTCCATTTGTTCCCTTACCATAAATAGCTGACCTAAATTACTGAATTACAACGGCATTCGACATTGCTACATGCCATTTTAACGCGAGATACGGGTGAAATTGTTGCAGAATAAGTGAAACATTTGAATTTTATGGTGCGTTAACACCATGAAGATGACCAGATTATGTTCCTTGGGCTAAATGTAATGTGAACAAGGACACAAGTTCATATTTTCCTACAGTTTGTTTTGGAAATCAAACAAATGATTTATGGTGTATAAAATCAGTCAATTTAATTTATAAAATTAAATTAGCTTTGCCTTATCCTTCAACTTTTACCCTGTCCTTGATTACTTGGTGTGTGAGGAGTGGATTCTCAGTCTTGGACCGGACACTGTGGTGTATTAGAAGCGAGACAGGAAATGATGCGATAAACCAGGAAGTTGCCACTATTGTTGGGGTCGAAAACGGAAGCTCTGCTTGGAACGATATGCTCAGGAACTGGACTTCTATGCAGAAATCACACAAGAAAGCACGTGGAGGCAGCAAACAGACACACACACACACCTTGACACACTCTTTCTCGACATAACGCTCAGCTATAGGTGATGTATCCTCCAAGAAACTTCCTCTTAGGACTCCAACTTCACATGTTATGATTTAACACACATCCTCAAAGCTTGTAGTTGCTTTTAAACGTACTTGATTGATGAAGAAAAAAAATCTGCTTCCCCCAACAGCTATGATGTGTGTTATTAATAGACATTCCTCATGCTTTGTAATGCAGCAAGGTGGAAACACTGAAGTCATAACTAACAAACAAAGCCAACAATGAAGCTCTGACAAAGTATAAATCACATAAAACACAAAAAAATCTGATCATGTATACAAAAAAATCCTTTCATAAAGGAGACAGGCCTGTGATTTCTGGTGAAGGAATAACACTTTTATCTACTAGAGGTACTGTTGCTGAGGCTGTTTGGGGGACTTCAGAGATTATTGTAGCTTTGCTGGTAACGAAGGAAACCCAGTGGTCTCAAATAAGATTTCTCATTTTCTCACACCATACGGCAATTTTTAGAAGGTCAGGCAAACAATTACGTTTCTGTTTACTTTTGTTAAACCTCCAGATTCAAGAGGACAGCCTGGCAGTCATTCTGGTCTGACTCAACAATCACTCCATTTTGCTGAAATGCATTTCACACCTCTCATCCACTGATTCAATTAAACCTTTTTACAGTAACGCCCCAGGAGAAACACGCACATCCCTCTCCTCTGCTTTTCAATACACCCCTCCTCCTCCCATCCCTCCTGTTACACACATAAAACGATTGGTGACAGTAGAAATGATTCCTCCTTTTACATTCAAGTCTCCATGTTGTATAGCATTGATTTACACAACTAAGCTATGCTTCCCAAATTCTCTCCCACAGAAATATAGAAAATATGACTGGCATACACACCATGGAGACTTCAAATGGCGACAAACAATCCAATGTTTAGGTGCGCTGAGCGTGCTCTCGTGCGTCTTTCTCTTTGGCTCTCCTTCCTCTAAAAGGTCTGCCATTTTTATTCACCAGACAAACCTCATTACGGCCAAGGACAAAAAAACATGCTTATCAATCAGAATATGATTAAATGGGATTTTCGCATGCTACCCACAGCGACAGACAAACTGCGCGTGTGTATACACGTGTGTGCAAATGTACATGTGTATTTGGATAACTGAGTGCCAAACAGTGACAGCCAGACTGTACAAGGCGTCAGGGAGAAGGTATGAAAAGCAGTCTCTACCAGCCGTGACCAAAGCGCTGTAAAATAATAAAGTAGAAAAGCTTTGCAGACAGAGGCAGGGATGAAATAGGCCTTTCATTGGTTCATTAGGGGAGACGACTCATAGGAGAACACATCTGGATTACTCATACAGGCTTAATCAAACAGCTGGCTGTGAGTACAACTGGTTCAAAAGGAGGCTCTAATATATGTCAGCCGGAGTGCTTTCATGCACATCTTGTTTGCATTTAGTTTCATACTGTAATGTGGCTACTTGTGTAAAAACCGATGCTTCGGCAATGGTTAAAGTCAACTTGAAGATGGCTGGCGGTTGTCTCCTTGCTTACTATGGCAACATGACAGTTAAACAGAGAGTCTGCCCCACTCACAAGAGCTGAACTGGGTCAGATCCTATTAGCAAATATATTTCATTTCCTTTGGTTGTTTGTTTTACTTCGTTTAGGTGCCACAAGGGTTTAATTTGGAGATATTTCATTCAGGGAACTGAAAACAAATCTGACACAATGCAAATGGCCTTGATGAGATATACTCTGAACCTTGTATTAACATGTATTTCAATATTATTAGTAAGAAAAGAGGCTCCATGCAGGTGTGTAACTGAATCTTTCCATCTGGATCAATGCAGCTGTTTTTCTATCCCTTGATTACTCTTGCTCCAAGGAAACAGTGGAAACCTGCTGTTTGCTTGCATCCATACCTCTATGACCCCCATGCCCTCGGGAAATTTTTTTGATTGCTCTGTTGACAATGCATAGCACAATATACATCAGCTCCACACTGCATGCAATATTCTTGGGCTCACTTATTCAAAGGGACTAGAAGGTTGTTTGAGGACTGATCCTTGCAGTTTGGAAACTTTCAAATCAAAGGGAATACGACACGAAACAGAAATGTAACACAACTTTGATTTCATGGCATGATTTAGAATTTTGGAACACAAGGATGCTGAACTTTCTGACTGAAAACTCTCTTCAGACAGCAAAAGTCACCCTCCTCCTATCAGCTCTGGCAACGCAGAGCCAGGACGGACTCGACCGGCTGATTTGTCATTGATGTCTTTGAAGCAAGGGCAATTCCAGGTAATGATTTCCAGAGTGGTTAAGTCGAGAGAGCTGGGGAATAATCCTAGCACTTGACTTGGCAAGGTTAGAGATACACACTGCGATACATATGCACGCTGAATGACACAGACACATGCTACAGCAAGTGGAGACACAGTATAAACATCCAGGGTCTGCGCTTTGATGCCACGTGTCTGCTTTTGGGAGGGTGGTCTTCTAAACTGCCCCTTCATACATGATCAATAGGCCTGTAAATGTTTTAGCACTGGCGCTACATGGAACATAAAATATTGAAGCAACAGAGTGAAACACAACCTCATGGGATGAGGGAGGGATTGTGTGTGTGTGTGTGTGTGTGTGTGTGCACGCGCATGCGTGTGTGTGTGTGTGTGTGTGTGGAGGGGGGTGGGGTTACATCAGAGAGCCAGTCAGCATTATAAACTACCCGATCAGTCACTCTACACCACGTTTGTATGAAGAGAGAAAGAGAGACAGGGAAGAGAAATTGTAATTTTCAGAGCAATTTAGCCTTAAACTTCTTCGGCAGATAGTTTACTTTGATCTTAAAGTTTGCAAGCGATTGATTTTCAGATGAGAGGGATTGACCACATTTCGTTTTCACTGTCTCATTCATAATACTTGTGTCTGTCATGGCATTAAGTTATCTATCCTCTCATGACGATATACAGAAATACATACAAATGGGAGATTCAGGGAGAGTATTTGTTTACCTTTAGACCATTACCCAACTCAGACTCATTCAACAACCGATGGCATGAGAGATTAGCTTTAACCGCTCCTGCTCCACCCTTCGGCACACTTACAAACACTCCACTCAGCTCAGGCTCCACATGATTTACTTGAATGTATATACACAAAATGAGCTGAAACCCAAACATGCATGCTCCCTCGCTTACTGTATGCACACACATATAGATTTCAGGTAACTTCAAATGCAAGCAATTGTGCAGAAGCAGAGCTGACCTCAGGTTACGATGGGTGTTCAATGACAACTGGACATGAGTGACTGGAAGTTGGGCCTGAATATTCAATTTTGACAGGGGTAACATGATAGGTTGTGTTTGTGGCAAAGGAAACTGATCTCTGCTCAGTAGGAAGTAGCAAAGAGGGAGATGAGGACATTCAAAATTCAAGGGAAACTCTGGTTCATTAAAAACTGGATCTTATTTTTTGTAGTTTTGGACATCATTTCTATCAGGTATCATAACATTTCTGGGGTTAGAAACACCAGCGGTCAGACAGATCAGACAGGTCATGAACAATCCCCCAGGTTAGCCAGACCTACTTTAGCAATACAATGTGTGAAAATAAGTTGTCATGAACCAGAATTTTCCTTTAACCTGAGAATGAGCGGAGAAGTGTGTGTGTGTGTGTGTGTGTGTGTGTGTGTGTGTGTGTGTGTGTGTGTGTGTGTGTGTGTGTGCAACCCCTTTTGCTGCACATGTCAAAGTATTTCCCAGTCTACAGACTTTGCTGCAACCCTGTTAACCTGCCTGACCCTGTGACGCCCTCCAGCAGAGACTCAAGCACATGTTCATCTTCACAAAGCATGTGGACTATTTGTCCAAAGTGTCAAAAGCCCAGCGCTAGTAGTGAATTTTCTTTACCTTCTTGCTTATTTTTTATGCTCACTGTTGTTATTCCTCTGTTAACAACTCACCAGAGCAGCCTCAGAGTGCTGCGTGCACGTCTTTACACTGATGACAGATGAAAGCCAACAAAATTTCACTGATGCCAACGCATGACATCCTCTTCAAAATGAGTTTACACAGGCATCATGGCCGTGAAACCTAATCAGCACATAAATTACAGTGCAATGTTTCGATCCAAGAAAAACCGGAGTTTCAAACTTTTTCCAGTAAATGGCAGCATTATGTAACAGGAGTTTTGCCTAAAAGGTTTGAGCTGCCCTCACTTTCCTTCTGTGTGTGCATTATGTGAGAGAGATATGCTTGACAGATGGCTTAGGGTCCAAACTCACCACCTCGCGTGAGTAGCGGGCCTCAGACCCAGCTCTCACCCCAGTCTCTGCCCCGGGCCCAGGCCTTAACCCAATCAGAGGGATGGATAAACCAGACACACATGTGGGTATTTACATACATCTGCTAAATCTATCCCTAAGGGGAGAAGGGATCGAGAGGATGAGACAGACAGACAAATAGATTGACATGATGGGTGGAACAAACCAAAAGCAAAGACGCTGGGAAAATATTAATTCATAGGCACTGTCTCGCTCAAGTTTCCTACCATTCCTAATTCAGATCAAAGTCCTCTCCTCTGCTTGTCCCCTCTTCTGTCCTCTCTGCCCCTGCAGCAGTTAGCCGCTGTGAATTCAGACCAATAATTAGACTAATTTCCTCACAGCTGACTCACCCTCGAGGTGGTCACTATTAAACTGTATGCCAGATGGAGAATACAGCACTACAGTTCTGAGATCATTGTTGATAATTCACTCTTTCCCACCGTTCAATACACGAACAGTAACATTGAGTGAGGGAACATGTGGGAGCGCTCGTGTGGCTTTCGTGTGATTGCTTCCAAGTGTGCAAAAGAGAAAATAGGGCAAAGATGGACAAAATATTCAGCTACTTATCACAAATTAGTTTTTTACTTGAAAGGATTTTTTTTTTTCTCACAAAAAAAAAAAATAGACTCAAATAATTCAAATCATGACCAGCGGAAAAATGGTTGTTGCGTAAATGGAAAGAATTAGACGAATACAGAAATACATTACAAAACCAGCGCCAGTGCAGATATGCAGCACCCTTTGTTGATACGCAGCCAACATCCAGCTACACTCCTGTCCACATTCTTCATCGCAGAGAGATTAGGCAAGCAACTGCCAACTATACCGTGACCAAAATGGCCTGAGGAGGAGGAGTGAGAAGGGAAGGTGGAGGGGCTGAAGAAGGAGGGGAGGCACCTCATGTGATTATAGTAGCTGTAATTGATCAGGACACTGGAGTGAGGTTGAGGGGGGCGCTGAAGTTAAAAACGGGGAGGGGCGGGTTACATGAGATTCTGACCTTAACCTCAGAGACCCTGCAGGGAAATACTACACAGACCCATGAGTATACACAGAGACCCTGAGGTTTACTACACGTATAAACACACTGCATACTGTACTGTATATAGTAGCTTCATTATTGAACTCACGCATCTGAATGTCAGTGCACAGGTACGATAAGACAGAGTGAGGGAGAAGAGCGAAAGGAGGAAAAAGAACAGACCCAGGGATGCTGACAGAGAGTGTGGACTATTTGGGACCTGTCCTCAGTAAATCACAGTAATAGTTCTCTTTGAAAATTCCCATAAGAGAGGACCGGCAGAGGGACGCCGCTCGCCAGCTTAATAGCACAGATTAAATCTCTATAGCTGGACTATAAGCGGACGTCTCTCTGTTTCCATAGGTCTGCTATAGCCTGCATCTCACATTACCTCTGTCCTGGATCTGTGGTCTGCCGGCTAACCACACCTGACTCCTAACCACTATGACTCTCTTAGGTGGCGTTCAGATTAAGCAGCAGTTCCCCAGTTGGGGTCCAGACACCAAGAGGGCAGCCTGAGGGGCCACTGAGGAGGCCCCTGAGGAAAAGTTTGTGACAAATACTTCAATCTCTGGAGGTTAGAACAATGGCACGATATAGACGAGCATTTGTTATCTCTCCACCTGATTCCAAAGCTTTCAAATTCAGTGCAGTTGCTACAGCCAGAACAGTCGGCAGTGTGATGCACTGGGGCCAAAAACACACTTTCCCCAAACACAATAATTACAAAGAAACAGCTGTAAAAAGAAAGGCCGCTCTTTGTTCCATCAAAATTGGAGCCATTCGGCACAGTGCAAATTAAGAACTCATGTAGTCATATCAGCATATTATTTTTGTGCCTCTTATACGTGCAGAGATTCGATCAACTCGGTCGTAAAGGACTCTGAAGTGCATGTGCAACGGGTTCAAAAATGAAAAAGCCTGAACTACTTTTTCTGCTTTGCACCCATGAGCCATTTTCATTGGAACGAATGGGCCGCCATCTCAGAACACTGTATCTACATCTCTTAATACTCTATGAGGACCAAACCAAGGACCAAGACAAAAACTGGGAACCAAACAAAAATTTCCAGTTAACTACTTACAACAGTTTCACTACACAGGAAAATCAGTTCCACGTGTAGTCACATGGAACAAATAGCTGATGACTGCACAGTATTTATCTAACTATCAGTCCTTTCACTGTATTCGCTTCACTTGCTGGCCGCATTTTGCAGACCCTAAGCTTGTATAAATGTGGTGCTCTAAACAAGGTGGTCTCCATAGTCTTAGATAAATGCTAATGGCAATAGCTGGCAAAATTTCAAGCAAACTTTACATCTACCTGATATCAGCAAGATTTCTTACATTCTGCGTGACGTGTCATAACTAATACAGGATTTACATCAAAGTGTCATGCTCATTTGGGCTGACACCAAACCTGGCAACTCCTGTCACTCAAAACTTTGCTGTGCATTCTTCCACATATTCTTTTCACATATGCTCCTGTCTGTGCAACATGAATATGAATTCGGGTGGAAGTTGCGGCTCAGCCTCGGGGATGGAGCTGTCAGCTGTAATTCTGTCACAGGTGTTGGGACGTAAATGTACCTTTGTCTCTCACACCTGAGAAATTCCAGTACATCTGACACTGTCATCCTGTTTTGCCCAGCTGAGCCCAACCCCTGGCTGAGTGCAGTGCGCAGGGAGAACCCCACCCCTCTTCTACTGCGGGTTTCCAAAAGCGGGAGAGATGATGGCTAAACCAGGCAGTATGTTTACACCCTGATCCAGGTCTCAGATACCCGGTCTTCCATTACTCCACCCAACAATGGAATCCAAAGGAGTCTGTCTCAGCCTGGGGACAACCCCGACAGACAAAGGAGTCTGAACTGTGGCATTTTTGGTACCACTGTGAAGTCATTTCAGAAGCCAGCTGTCAGCCATGAAATAAGTGTGTGTGTGTGTGTGTTTTATGTGTGTGCACACTCCAACCAAGGTGACCTCTCAATGAACGTGATTATACAAGCCTCTATATTTGTGAGCCTGCATGCATGTGTGTGTCTATAGGTGTGTGCGTGTGTGTGTGTGTGTGTGTGTGTAAAGGTCAGCAGTGTCGGGGGAGGGGGGATGGTGCACAGTGAGCGCATACATACAAAAATGAGTGAATGACTGATTTATTAGGTGTATAATTGCCACAGTTCTCCTCTATCTTGGCTGTAGATCTCTGTTGGATGTTCGGTGTGTGTGTGTGTGTCTGTGTGTGTGCTTGTGTGTGTTGGAGTGGGCAATGTGCAAAATAGCAGGATTAATGGAACACTCAGCACGCTAACTCCATGCAGACCACCAGCATTGCGTTAACCTCATATGCTAAGATACTGAGACAGAACGAGCATGAAATCGTGTGTATAGCTGAATGTGAGCCTGTTTGCCAGTCCACCTGCACGCCTGTCCGTCTCATTTTCTCTTTTCTCTGTGCAAGTGCACTCTTTTTTTCTTTTTTTTTTATCTTGGTTGAATATTTTAAAACCCCAAAGTTAGATTTCCTACTCGGAGATGATCAGGATTTTAGCTTTTATCCAGCATCTTCATTTCATGCTCCCCCTGAAGAGACATCATTTTCATCTTTATTTTCATTTTCATTTTTTAATGTTACTCTGGTGACTCAGTGTATCTCATTTAGGATTTCAGCCAAATGCTCTCTGGTGTACATCATGCCGCACTGATGTAAGTCAAAAGAGAGCAAAGCAGACCTCATACCCACACACACACATTCACACACTAAGACGCCCAGAGAGCTGTGCCAGAAGAAGTCTTATTCATCAAACCTAACCTTGTGAAAATGTGGACCTGACTATAGTCCTCTAAATCACCGGGATGAAATGGCAGGGGGAAGAAGCAGCCAAATCACTTTATTACACAGTGCACAGGCTGAGTGGTATTGGAGCCATGACTGAAACCAAAATGAGACGATATGAAAAAAGGGTGGTTAGGAAAATAGAAAGCTTTCCTCCAAAAATAGGGGAACCTGTTTTGTTTTTAGAATAAATGTAAATCTTACTGAGGGATACGGCCTAAACTGAGTTGCTCATTGACAAATTGCCTTTGCCAGAGTCTGTGATTTATTTGTCTTATTTTGACAGAAGATTTTCTCCCTGTAAAATTTTTCCCTTCGAGATCCTACACCTGCCTCTGCAATACTAAATGAGCCACTGATTGGACTTCAAGTCAAGGTTCAAGCCCTCGCCCCTTTGAATCTTAAACCAATAAAGACGGCTCTGAATTCTGAGCCTTAATTATGTGTCTTCGGGGCCGTGCAGCAGGAGGGCATTAATTAAGCTAAACGATCCTTCCTCTACAAAATATCTCCTAGCATTCATCAAGGAACAAGCGGGAGACTTGCTCCCGCAGCGTGAAATATAGGTGTGCATTGTATGGAGCTGTGGGCAGCCCGGGCAGCGCCACAGGGTTCATATCCACTCCACCATGAGAGGCAGCTGCAGGAAAGGCCAGGCTAAAGTGTAAAATGGAGGACGTATGATTGTACTGAGAACAGGACGTCTGCTGGGCAAATAAATATAAAAGAATAATCACCCACAGGAAAAAAGAAAGAAAGAAAGCGCCCACTCTATTCCATGTTGTAGTTTTCCATTTTGGATGCTGGACCCTCCCTCCTCCTTCATATTTCACAGACAGGGCTGGGATTGATGGGGCTTTCTAGTGGCACTCGGGGATTAGAAACACACGCATAAACACACACATACACATGCTTGTCCTTACATCTACATGCTCGTGGGCAATGCACACGCTTAAACACACACACACGAGCATGAGACAGAGGCAGCCTGTGAGGTGATTGTTACCAGATGAGGGGGGTCGTCCATCCAGCCTCACTCTGTGACAGACAAAAGATTGCACCGACTTTTCCTCATCCTCTACTCACTGTGAGTGTGCGTGTGTGTGTGCTTGCACATGTGTGTGTGAGAGAGACAAGAGATTTCTCAAGCAAGTTCTAGTAGTTTTTTTGGGGGGGAAGGGGTTCCTGTCTTAAATGAATAAGGGCTAAACCCCCCATTTCTCCATTGGGTTAGCTGGCAGCTGGCATATGTGTGTCCCATTCAAATAGAGTGACATGTTTAATTTGACAATTAAGAAAACAAAGGACTCCATTTAGAGCCGCAGTTGGAGGCTGAGTATACTGCGCGTGCAAGTGTGTGTGCTTGTCAAGAATCTCAACCGAATTGAAAGAGACAGGAGGGGAAGTATTGTGGACGCAGGATCCCAAAAAGCTGGAGCAGACCTGAACCGTCAGTTTAGATAAGCAAGAAAAAGAAAAGAAGCGGTGAGTAAACACAGGCAAGAACAGAATGAACATGAATTTACTTTTCTGTTAATTCAAACCACGAGGCCTAACCTTCTGCTGTGCCAGTCAAGCTGGCTCATGCATGGGGTATTTACAGTTGTGGAAAGCAGGGTAAGCATTACCTCAGTTTACCTCAAAGCAGCGGCAGGCCACAGGGATTTAAAGGTGATGCAAATAAAACCCGCACATGTTGTTTCTTTTCAGCGGGCTGAGGATCGTTAACCTCACATCAAGGCACGCATTAGGTGTTGGAAAAGCAAGCCGCGCACGTACATACACATTATCTGTCTTGCAAAAGTGCATGAAATGATGTTACGCAAACAAACTGCACACACATGCACACAAAACGTTTCCTACAAGAGGGGAGCTGCGCACTATTTGGGCCCATTTCCTAAGAGGTAGATAAAGAAGTTTATAAATCCACCTCAGTACCAACTTAAAGAGGGCGATGGGAGCTGTTAAAAAGGGTAAAACTGCACGTATTTCTGTGTACACTTTTAAGCCCACATTGCTTTTTAGAAGATGAGGAGGTATGAGGAACTGCAGCTGAGCCTGGAGTGATTGTCTTTATGTGTGTCTGACCGAAGCAGAATCAATTCAGGCCGTTGAGTTTGCCCATTTTGACAACCAATCTGTAATTTCTCTCATCCCGACACATTTTCAACTCATTCCTTTTGAAGCTATCTTTCATTTTAATTTAAAGTAGCTTTAAAAAGGTACTTTAATTTGTCTTGTGGCCAGAAAAGCCCAACTGCATTCCATTTTGGCTCTACAAGGTGCAGATTTACATCATTGCTTATCATAAGACACAGACGCCAACCCCACTCCCCACAATTCCCTCTGTCTCCCCCTTCCACCCCCTCCTCCTCTCTCTTCCCTCCCTGTGGTCCTGAGAGTCCTGTTGCCATGGTTACCACTGAACGATGGCTCCAACCCTTTGAAAACCATCATGCTTCCCCCATCACACACATGCACGCATACACATGCTGTCTGTATGAAGTAATGGCGGTCATCCTTCACATGGGTGAGTGTTCATATGAAGAGTCTGCCTGCTCCTCTCTGTGCCCAGTTACAATAACATGACCCCACTCTCCCCCTGACAGCAATGAAAGATACCTTTGGATGGAAAAATCCTCCCCTGCACACACAGACACACACACCCACACATACAGACAGATAGAGAGAGAGTCCAATCTCATCTGGTCGTTTTCATTTGTAAAGTCCCCTCACTGCAGCCATTAGCATCTAATCAATAGTATCTGTAGTGAAGCCCTGTGGAAGCTTGTGATACAATTCTCCGTCTGCATGTTGAAGAAGATAATGTCTTTTGAATAATGGACAGAATGACAGGCTGCTGACGTGAAAAGAAGACTGAAAAGAAACATTTGTCTTGTTTTACTCTCCCTCTCTAGGAAAATGCTGTGTTAGACGACCTGCATGGCTGGTCTGCCCACTCCCGGTCTGCTCCACATCCAATTCTCCGCTGCACTGCTCTACTTCTTTTATAAATCTGTGTGTAAATGTGTGGGCAAGCAAGGTACGAGAGAGAGAAATAGCCCGTTTCAAGGGCGTACTCAGACAGACAGAGGTGAAGTCACACAAACACGCACACACACACACAAGTGTAAGCGGTGATGAATTGGCTCGGCTCCACCTCCCCTGACCTGCTTCTATGTCTCTCATTGTCATGGTAACCATCAGCACCAAGGCTACATCCTGCATTCATGCTTTTCACACCACATGCAGCCATCCTGTTCATCACTCCCTCCTCTTTTTTTCTTTTATGGACTCTTGCTTGCTGTCTAAAATGTGCTGAGTCCTGCTCTTTCCACAGTTCTTCATTTATTTACTATAAATCATCCATATATTCTGCATTAAGCTCTTCATTATGAAATACTGAGATGTTCATGCAAGAGCATTACATTTCTTGCAAATGTTGCACATATAGCTTCATAAAATCTGTGATCAGACTTGTGTGTGAGGGAGATTTTCCAAACAGAGTAACAAAAGTTAAAAGCTGCACATATCTGATGAAAGCAAGCTTTTAATATTACAACATATTGCATAAAAAGCTGCTGAAATGTTATTTTCTTAAAGTATAATTCAACCTTAATACATGTTCGGGGATCAACTTATAATTCCATGCAGGTAAATACAATTGCATTATATGGTGAGGTATCAAACTGCCATGGATTTGATCAGTCAAGATCAGACTCTTGCAATTCCTTGCTGTCATGGCATGCTTCATTACAACACACTGTGCAGAGTGTACATTGCATTACATGTTGTTCACAAAGTAAGCTGTATCATCTGTTCTGCACTTCCTGTGATCTCAGTTTCTCCATCTGTGTAACTTGAAAGAACCGTTCTTTAGATAAGAAACAAAGGCTTGAGAGAAGAAAATGCCCTTCGATGGATTCACATTAGGCCTCGTATCCGGTATTAGAGCGGCTGATCCGGCACTCCAAGATTCTTGCAATCAAGCGGCTCCTCTGTAATCGCCCCCTGGAGCACGACACAAACTGCTCTCAACAGCCCGCCAGTGGCGTGGGTGATCAATGTGCACGTGTTTGTGGGGAGGCATGTATACACGGGCATGCAAAAATGTGTGTGTGTATGTATATGTCTGTATGTGTATTTGTGTGCATGCACAGTGCTTGACATCAGAGAGTACTTCCAGCTTTCTAAATTGACGTTCCCCTACAGAGAGTAGGATGCTGGCCAACATACCGAGGCCTGCCTCTAGTAGAGATACAGAGAGAGAGTGCAACGCCAACAGAACAGGGCTCCTCCATTAACAATGAAGGCTGACAGACCTGACAGGAATGGTTTGTATGATCATTAGCAGACGCAGACACAGCTATGCACCGTTTACACTGTCTCTTCCACACACCATACAAAAGATACACAACTGCTATGCAAAACAATGGCTCTTTGGGCTTCTGTTTCATATGCATCACCTGCTTAATTGGGCTGGTTTTAGATGCATCACTTGTGATTGGCCTTTCACTTCTGTATAAATTTGTATTGATGTATACATCTACTGTATCTACACATGACGTTTAGTCAGTGCTGGGAAGAACACTTCAGATGAATCATTAGAGCAAATCCCCTCCTTGTAAAACCTCCTTTATTAACAAATGGCTGGGAGCCCAAACCATGTTTTTTCCTCCTGTCTGTGTGAAAATGAATGAGCAGGACATCAGATTCAATGAAATACGTGTCCTTTTTCATCTTCCAGCCAACCCACTGCTCCCAACTTGCCACAACAGTCCTGCTCTGCTGAGCCATGATGTGAAAACATTAAGCTGTGGTGAATGACAGCAGCTTGGACACCAGAGGCTGACATTCAAAGATGGCTGGTGCAACTCCCTCCTGCTGTCCGTTCCTTTGATCCCTTTAGTAGGGGCAGAGCAGCATCTTCAAGAGAAGGGATCTGAGTGTCTCCAAAATCCAGACTTCTGACAGCAATGCATCTCCATCACAAGTCTGTTTACAGTAACGTTCACCTCCTTCTTCCTCATGTCCATGCACTTTGACTTGAGAACATCATATAGTAGCACTTTTACTGCTAAATTCTGCAAGACGGACATGTTATTTCAAAACCAAGAGATTTATTCCAAGTAGTATAAAGAACTTCCTAAACTGTGCTCTGCACACCAGGGTGTGTTAGGCCGCAGTAAATCTGATCCAAAACCACAGAGCTGAATGTGGGCCACATGCACCAGAAATGTTGGTTCTCCTAAATTGACATTAAATCTGACACATCCTTACTCTAAAAGTTAAATCACTTACAACAGCCAGACAGAACACAGGCCAAATCATATGATTTACCTAACCTCAGCCAACACCTATCGCCCAGGCCAAATGCCTGTAAATGTACTCAGTGTGAGGTTACAACAATACACAGCGACTTCTGTTTCATGTCAGAAAGATTCATCTTGTAGTTCTTACACCACTCCAACACAAACACCTTATGCATGATCTGAGTGCAATACACGTGTCCATAAAAAAAAAAAAAACTGACTGTCATAGTCTTTCAAACTGTCATAGTCCTTACAAGAGCTTCGTCCAAATTGCAGGGTGCGAATACTGAAAGACACAGTGAAAGGCAAGATGAAGAATCCCTTTTCCTTAATAATGCGTTTCAGTATGACTGGTCAGAAAAAGACAGACCACCCTGAAGCAGATAAAAGTGGCTTGAGGCAAAATTTTGAACTGACCCGAGTATGAAATCTGCATGCCTTGTCAAAAATGTCAAAGCCAAGAGCTTAGAGAAATAATCGAAGCCATTATTGATGAACGGCAAAGTCAGAGGCATGCATTTATAGGCATATTATTAGTGTTAATGTCAGAGGAGCTTTACAAATATTACAGCGAGTGTTCATTCAAAAGAATATCACATTTGTGCTGAAATGATTGATAAATTAGACCTTGGAGGAAGGATAGATGAGACTGTAATAAGCACAGTGGTAGCTTCTGAAAAGGCCAGCCCACACTGATCTGGTTGTCAATTTGAAAGGGGAAAAAAAAACACTGAGGTTTATTCCTCAACTCAAGGCTGCTTATTAAATTAATATTCTGCTAGCCCTGTAGGGACGGGGTTCACTGAGTCCAGAAGGCTACAGAACAGAACAGCTTCCAGACTGTGTCTGAAGACGGGAGCTAAAGCTAAATAATCAACTCTATAAATAAATTTTTCTTGTGTCGATTGATTTTCTGTTCCAACATTTTGATCCCTTCTCCCTTCGTTGTCGTCACTCTTTCATTCATTCCCGTCGCCCTCGCGGCTCAAGATTTGTACAGTTCGTCGAAACAAATCGCAGCAGTTGCCCATGCAAACAGTGAAGTTATTTCCACTCCTGTAGTCCTTCCAACCCTGTCTGACAGACCACATCCAGCAACCACTAACACACATGTACGCTCACATGCACGGAGGCCCACAGTGGAAATAAGTCTCAGACTTTTCAGTGGTTTTTAGCCCTAAAGCCAAAGCGCAGGGTTTCAAGCTGTGCTCCTTTTCTTCTCTGTGCATGCAATTCATACATCTACATATAATGCTGTTTAATCACACACTATGTAGATATATATATATGTACAGTGAAATGTCCCACTTCACCCCTTGTACAGTCGAGTGAAACCAGACAGCAATCAAAAAAGAAGAAGAAAAGAGGAGTAGCAGAGGTCAGAGTGGGCAGGTGGGACACAGTGAGAGAGTCTCTTAAAAGATTCCACTCTGGGGGAGTGGAAAATTTCTTTCACTTTCTGTAGTGTTGCTCTAACCTTTAATAGACATCTCATGGTGAGAACTATCCTTATAAAAGCTGAAGTCCAAAGAAAAGACAATATGAGGCGCACGCATGACAGAAATGCATCTGGGAGATGTAAAGAAAGTGAGAGACCTGATGTGGACCATATTGAATATAAAATGCTTTTTGTTAGTCGGTGCCATGTCTGTGATCTCACATAGACCAGGCAGGATCAGTATTGTTTAATACTGTGTCTTTTGGCACCGTGAACGCAACACTAGATCTGGAACGCTAACGTCTCCCTCTCAGCCTCTCTCAGCATCTCTCCACGCTTGACTTCCTGAGGTGAGAGAGAAGAAGGAGAGGACAAGTGAGATGATTAAATGGATGATTCATTTGAGAAAACAAATATCCGTAGCCGCACAGTCTTTGACCCCTGAGACCTCTGAGCTGGGACATACACAACACCAGAGGAGCAGAGTCAGCCAGATAACAGCTCCGAGGCTGCTGCCACAACACTCACACACACACACGCCCACACACACACACACACACACACACACACACACACACACACACACACACACACACGTACACAACAATTAAAAGTAATGCCTTTGAGTATTGCAAAAAAAAAAGATAAAGAAAAATGAGTTAATGGACTTAAGTCATTCATATCTTTTAGCACTCTATGACACTCAGCACTCAGAGAGAAATGTCTCGGACACACCCAACTATGACTTCAAATCTATCTCTCTGTAAAGCCGAAATGACAGAATCTGATACACTGGGAAACCGGCGCTTTCACCACCCTTCACCCCTAACTTATTGACCACCTGCTGTCCCAAACTGCAGAACCCCTCCCAAAGCAAATACAATCTAGAGAAACACAGGAAGCATACTAATTTACACCAACTTAACTCAATGTGTCATGAAATTAGATTAGTGTGACCAAATGAACTGTGGAGAGCGCCTCAGGATCACCTGCCGCTCGTGTGTGGTGTGTGTGTCGCTCTTCTGTGTGCATTCAAGCACAATGTGTGGCTCTGTGTGTGTGTGTATATGTGTGTTTGGTCCTTTCACTCTCAAACACAGAGGATTTAAGCAAGAGGAGATGAGACAGTGACAAAATGGATGCGCAGACAGAGAAGGAGAGGAGGCCTGGACAGGGTCAGATAAGTTTGAAGAGAAACACAATGCAAAAGCAGCCCAGGAGAGCTGGAATAGAGAGATAGGCTGAAGGGGAAAGACAGGCAGAGTGCATGTGTGGCTACAGTTGTGTCTGTGGCGTTTATGGAGGATCCTGTGCCTGCAGCTGTTTGATATCCGTCTGTTCCACAGTCTAGAGGAGCTATCTCGTCTGGGCTCTCCCTAAAGCGTCCACCTTGTCGGATTCACACTGTGGAAAGAAATACGTTGCACTAAAGACAAGCTTTGCAATACACAGACGTCTTTTCCAAACGTGTTTATCCACTGCTGTGTAGTTTCATCTACTGATATTCTGGTGCCTTCATCCTGTTCATTTGACCCAGAACAGCCAATAGTGTTTCTCGGTTTGGTAGAAAGTCAAGTAACTGATCAATTGAAAATTAATCTGCAACAACTTTGACCATCATTAACGACAATTAATCATGTATGAAATTCATCGACCAAAAATGGTTTCAGCTTGTTGTTTTCAGCCCCTTTGACATGAGGATTTGTTGCTTTCTCTTGTAAATTAAATATCTTGGGTTTTGGACTGTTCATTGGGAAAAACATGCAATTTTAATGTATCACCTTTGGCCATGGGAAACTTTGAGATTAATACCATTTTTGACATTTTATATGCTACAGGATTAATTGATAATGAATGGCAAAGCAAAACTGATGGTGCATTACTACATTTAATTATGTAATATTGGCATGCTTATCCTAAAAAGAGTCCACTGATGCAGTGGTTGTCTTTGAATTCAGGTATAATTTATTTCATTTATTTTACTTTTAGGGAATAAAAACAGGATTGTCAGTGAACCAGGACAGAGAATAAAATGATGCCAGTAATAAGCAGCACAGTACAAAGAAAAAAAATACTTTCCATACTTGTCTCACTCACTGATGGGAGATTGATTCCTTTAAAACAGCAGAGGAAAAGATAAAGTTGAGACAAATGCAGGAGCCAAAAGGGTAAAAGCCCATGAGACGTGGTTAAAAAACACAAGAAAAAAAGGAATGGAAAGCGAGATACTCACTAACAGATGAGATGAAGAAATGGAATAGAAACCAGTCAGACTGGAGAAAGACAGAAAGAGAGCGAGAGAAGAAAACCCCTCAGTGCCATATGGTACAGAGTATTGGGCTTAATGAGGCGTGAGGCCATCCTCTCCACAGAGGCATTGGCCAGTCAGATCACACATGAATGAACACTGTGATAGGTTTAAAACACAGCATATGCCAACAGCTAGTGATATGGAACCAAACTACTGCTTCTGAGGGAAAAAGACAGACAAAAGAATGATTTACCCAGTTCAGGCCAGAATCCAACACCCTGCAAAGACCTAAAAAATGCTCTTGCAGAAAAAAAAGCATTGCATTTACATTTTGAAGTTGATTGATACTGAAACTATTCTAGCAGAAAAAGAGATCAGCAGAGAATCTGGGCTCTAAACGGGTGCCTCCCCCCCCAAAAAATTTCATTAAAACAAAACTTTGCTCTAATGTGATATATAGTTTCAGTCTGAGTAGATTTGGCAACTTGGTTACTGGAGGTAACGGCAAACAACCAGCGGGGTCAGAAATCAGTCAGAAATGCAACAGAAGAAGAGCAGCTCGTGTTTCTGTTTGCAGCGCGGCCAAGCAAAAGACGTACTCCACTAAAAAATGAAAAGTACTACATAGAGAGACAGTTACAGAATACAAGCAGGGTGAATAGTTGCTGGAACAAGAGCAGGAGTCTACAGCCATGCTGGCGGCTCGGTGAAGCTGTACTACTGCTGATGCTAAGCAGGTGTACAGTATCATGCTCACAGTCTTCGTTTAGCATGTTAGCATGCTAATTAGTACAAAACACAATGCAATGCTAAGGGGGGTTTTAGTTTTGCATGTATTTGGTCATAAAGCAGAGTTTTTGGATGATTAAAACATCGATCTGATGAAGCCGCTAAAAGACATTCCCACCATAAAGCTAACAAATAAAGCCCACAACATTATGCAGAAAGTTTAGGGCATGAGCGTAAAACCAAGATGAATTTAGTTTACAGGATCTGAGTCTCCATTAGCAACAGGTGATGACTTCACAGTCGGTGCTGATGGATGTTATGAAAATAGTTCACATCGCAGACACACCATCCTGATCCCTCATCACACACATCCTGTCAACATCGCTGGCAGCTGAGGGGTGCGTGAGTCCGTGAAAGAGAGAGAGTGGAAGACAGAAAGACAGAGCCAGAGAGACAGTAAGCGTGTCAGAACAGGGGCCAGCTGTTATCAGCATGAAGTGATTCACCAATTTTTCAATCTCGCAGGTGTCTGTTTGTGTGTGAACCCAAACATTTGTCAGCGCTGATCGCCTGTTAGATGCAACCGAGGCATCTGGTGACAGTGATAGCTCCAACCTGCAGCCTCTCTTGGCTCAGCTATTGATCCCTCAAATTAAACACACTGACAGATTAATTAAAACACCCATGATAAACTTTCAAGAGGGCAGGCCCGAGCTAAAGCACAGCTGCTACTGCCTGAGAACAAGTGGGGGGGGGGGGGGACATCAAGCGGTCAATAAATTTCATCTTCCCTCCCCCACAAATTTTCAAGCATAATAAAAACTTGAGTGTGTGTTGTGAGTCTGGGCTGGAGGAGAGCATGCAAGCTCCAAGTGGAAGTGGTTTGGTCTGGCTGTGGTTTCTACGGGGGCTGGATTCAGCGCGACACCAGCAGGAGACTGGACCAGTTTTACAGGAAGCTTAAGCTGAACACCTTCCTGTTTCCAGTGTGTCACCTTACAGTATTTCTCCGGCTCTATTGGTTTATCAAATGCGATTAGTCTCAGTGTGCATGCGTGTGTATGTTTTAAACATGATTAGCCTTTCCTTATAGAGCCGTATAGACTTCAGCCACAGGGTCCCAGACTTTGGACTTCACACCAAAGGGGCTGATTACTCTGACAGGCAGACATGCTGTGTTTATTTAAGCGGTTTTGTGGGAAGTTCAGGAGGACTAACTCCACCTGTCAAAAGAAACCTGTCTCCTTTCTCACTTGTTTTCGCCCTATTTCAGTCACCTTCACACCACACTCACATGTTCTTCCTGACTTTCTCTCCTTCTTTTATCGGACTACCAGTGAGGCCTGCTAAGTAAATAGATAGTCTGTCTGTCAGTCTGTTACAAAATGTGATCCAGAGCAAGATATCACCACAGTTGATCAGTGAGACTGGAATGAATGAAACTTCCCTTGATCAGCGGTATGGTGCATGACAAAGTAGCTCAAAAAAGAATACAAAGATTTCCATGAAATTCACTGTAAAGAGTCATATTTTCCGAATGGGCAGCTCGAATTTAATGGAAATACTGTAATTACATATGTTGACCACATCTGTGCTCCCCAGAGGATGAACCATTTCTATCTCGGATATCTGGAGCACATTCCTGTTCCTGTGGGGATAAGCCCTCAGAGTTCAGCGATTCCTTTCTGCTCGTACCATCCTCACAGCAAACCTAATGGTTTTGTCCTCAGTGCTGGCAATGATGTAGGAATAGAAAAATCATCAGTATGCCTCTCATTCTTTCCAGCATCGTACTATGAGGTGTAAAGAAATGTGCAGCCTCTATGGGCCCTTAGCACATCCCTTCCAGGTTTTAGTCATGTTTCCGATTTATTCCCCTGCCTTATATCTTTTTGATTGTCAAAATTATTCATGTTTAAAGCATTGTGTCAAACTCAACTCTGCAAACAGACAGTGCAGTGCTATTATACTGATGTGCTGCAATGCCAGCAAGCCATCCTCCATGTCTTTGTACATCTCCCAGCTGAGCACATCTGCGTGTCTGTCGAGATGATTGAGTGTCATTTAACAGGCTTGACCAGGAAACCACATGCTGAACATCACAGGGGAAACGCATCACCTGCTGACAGTGACTTCTTGGCCTCAGTAGTGTACACAAGTACACATACACAGATGTATGACATTCAGGCATGTGCATGTACATGTAGCACACATGCAAACTTCTGCTTTCTTGTCATTTCTCTTTCAGTTGAGGTTTTTTTTTAAAAAAAAATCATTTGAGATGATTTTTCTTAATTCTTTAATCAAAATATCTTCCAGCTTGCAGCTCATCTGTTGCTGTCCGTTGGTACCACATTTGAGTCTTGGCAAGAGCGTGGATGTCACTGCTTGTGAGATCAGCAGTGGCTTCCCAGCGGTCAGGTCATGCTGGAAGTGAGCATGTCATTGGATTTGACAGAAAGTCTGCAAGGCACAACCCACACAGGAAGGAAAAATAGGCTTAGACTCTGAAAAACACAGATTATACCCAAGAAAAAGAGCAAGAAACCTGAAAGTAATCATATCAAGTCAGTGGCATCAGCACTCACTGAACCAGGCCGCACACAGATCAGACGATTTCAGCAACTTTTGCATGCAAATAAGAACAATGAAAATGCTCCACTCTAAAACATGCTTGTCACTTTTCATCATCAGCCACAGTTCACATTGTTCTCATGATCTCTACCTTCTCAGGATTTGAGTCTGAATCAGATGGATGTGCTTGCACGCGCACACACACACACACACACACTGAGCATAACCTCTCCTGCCTGGGAAAAACTTTAAGGAAGCGGGGGAAGAGGAAAGCAGGGAAACCAAGAAATAAATAACTCCTTTGTGTCGCGGCTATATAAACAGTGCAGCACATTACAGATTACTATAGTAGCAGAACTGATAAGAAAAACTTCCTACACACTATTGCTGCATGTTAATGTGTGTGCGCGCGTGTGTGTGTTGAGACTGAGACAAAGCAAAAGACATTATAAGAAAGAGATAAAGAAAGAGAAACAGAGGAAATAAGGAGGATGAGATCACACATTAGTGAACAATGAGAGAATTAGAGAGTAAGAAAAGAGTGATAGACAGAAAAAAGGAAACCTGGAACTTAGGAAAGACAATTTGGGGCAGGAAATAGGGAGAAACTACTCCTTACCTTATGTGCATATGTGTCCCAGTCCTTCAAGCACTTCTTCTGATAACATATTTTCTTGTTTAGACGTTAAACATTTGCTGATTTCCACCCATTTTTACACACAGTGTCCAGAATTCAAATGGAGCCAGCCAGTATAATAATTCCTAAAGCCAAATAATGATTGCTATCTATTGTAAATATTGGTACAATTCTGAGAACATTCTGCCTTCGTCTCGACTCGATTATGAACGTGACAAACCTCACAACCTGATTGCTGCGCCAAGTAACATCCCACAAAAATGTAAGCTAGGCCTGTCGGACCACCTGACCCAATTCCTCACTTTGTCTGTATCTTGACAGAGTAAAATACCAAATGTTCCACAATCTCAAGGTTGTTGAGATTGGCAGTTGGCTTGCAAGCAAATGGAGAAAATACAGAACAAATCTGGAAGGGCATCCATTAGGCTATGATGTCAGGCCTAGCAACATTTGTGTGTGCGTGTGTCCTATCTGAGTAGCCACATATTCCACTGGCCCAGAAAAAAAGTTTACTCCAACAACCATTATCCTGCAAATAGCAGCCCCTGTGGGGAGACTCTCGCCCGGAGAATTTTGGCTCGGTCCGAGCGAGCCTTGAGGAACGTGCCGGAATGAGCAAATCAAGCCTTATTCACTCACTCTGGCATACTGGAAAACCACCCGTGATGTCTGGCATGGGATTACGCTAGCACCTTGTGCCAGAATAACTGCCGGCTAGGATTAGAAAAACGACTAACAGTTGATTACAACTGTTGCAACCACTGGAATCGAGGTCCAGGGGGTTCGTTTAGTTGGTTGAGGGATGCAATAATTCAACAGAGCAGCCTAATTAGGAGCAAATTACAAGGTTCAATAATTCAGCAATGGACAGGCTGTATCTGTGATTGTAAAGACACCTCAAAAATAAATCATGTTAATGCTGTATTTATCCACATCCCCTTTTTTTCCTTTTCTCAGTCCTCCTCCTTCTCCTCTTTTTTGTTTCACTTGCATCTCACATCACTATTCTTCATGACATTCCATTACTTCCCTCGTCGCCTGCCTTCCCAAAGAAACAGACCAGTTTGCCAGTTTCCACTGAATACCAACCAGCCATCCTTTCCAAATATACATTAAATGAACCTGCAAGAATGTGAAATTCAACTATTTATCGAATTCCAGTTCAGATGGTATGATTAGGGGTCCAAAGCCATTCATTAGAAGCACTGCACTTTTAAGTTCGTCGCAGGCTTTCTTAAAAATGCTGAGAAACAGAAACGCTTCTTTTTCTTGTCATCCACTTCACAGCAGAGGGGTAAAACCAACCTGTAAAAACAGTTGGTCTAAACGGTGCACCATGCCAAGTTAAGATCTTGCTGGAAGACAAACAGCCAGTCATCCTTTTTCATTTCTCAGGAGAGGTCCTCTTTATGAATAAGAGCTGCTGGAATCGAGATAAAAGCAAGGCAGCCGAGCGGCCGCGAGATAGTGCGCCGATACGAAGGCCTCACCCTCCGCTGATGACTTGGTTACCATGGCAACCATACGAGGTGAGAGAGAGGACATACCAGCAGCACAGAGTAAATCTCCTCGCAGCAGTTTCAGGAATGCAGGTGAAGTTTCCCTCCCTGCCTTTCTCTCTCTGTTTCTTTTTTCTCCTGCCTTTATAAATCTTTTTCCCTCTTAATGAACGCACTGAATGGTTTCGCTTCTTCTCTCATAGCCCACTTTTTATGAATCACACATCACAACGCATCAGTGTCTCCAAGTGCACCATCCTGTTCTGAAATAGGACAGAAGACGGCTTCTTACTTCAGACATGACTTTGATTTCCAGACTCATTTATATTGATGTATAAATCAGGCTTTTGCCAGGGGAGCAATCAGAGGGGGCTTAAGGGGAGGGTGTGCATGAAAAGAAAGAGTGAAGAAAGAGATGAGAGGACAAGGAAGACAGTGAATACTTGGTTTTGGCTGCATAAGTAGGACAATAGTGTTGTGGCCAACACACTGCATGATTGAGCACCATGAGAATAAAAACGGCAGTTCACTTACAAAATAAAGAAGAGTAGAGCAAAAGGAGAGCCGGATGAAAGACGACTGAGAGGGAAAGAGGCTGAAAACAGGAGAGAAAAAGTCTGCAGGATTTCTCTTACCTCTAAGAAGCAGGTCCCAGCTGGGGTGTTCTCCTTGATGGAAGCATTGTAGAAGTTGCTGGAGAACACAGGTGTGTTATCGTTAACATCCTGCAGCACAATGTCCACCTTCGCCGTCGACGACAGTGGCGGGCGGCCGCTATCCGTCGCAACAACAGTCACACTTGGTGCCGGTTCTGATTCGAAATCCAGGGTTGTCGCTGTGGTAATGATCCCTGTGACCGGGTCAATGGAAAACCAATCATAGTGAGAGTTTTTGCCCTTGAGGAGGCTATATCTGACATCCCCATTGGGGCCCTGGTCCTTGTCCCTGGCAGTAACCTGTAGAACAAAGGAGCCAGGATAGACGACTTCAGGAATAGTCTGTCTGTAGGCCTGCTGGTCGAACAGTGGGGGGTTGTCATTGACATCAGTAACCTGAATGGTGAAAGATGACTCCGCCCGGAGGGGCGGCGTGCCAGAGTCCGTGGCCATAACCCTGAGGTCATACGAATCCCGTTCCTCTCTGTCCAAAACCTGGTCCACATATATCAGGTAGATGATGCTGTCCTTGGTTGTGAGAGCAAACTTCCCATCACCCCCCTCGAGGGACACATTCACGTTGGCGTACTCGCCATAGTCTGGGTCGGTGACAGATATCCGAGCTACGTACTGGCCTGGTTGGGCTCCTTCGGAGATCCTTGGAGAACCATCCTCACTGAGGAAGATGATGGTCATGGTGGGCTGGTTGTCGTTGTAGTCACGTACGTGAATGGTCACAAATGCATTGGTCACCTGGGAAAATCATGCATGATTCATGTTACTTAGTGCTCAAATCATTTGTGTCACATTCAATTTATTTGAAAGAGTTAAACTTTAAATACTACTATCTGCAGTACAAGCACTCATTCATTTGCATGTTGTTGTATTTTTCTCTTCATACTCTGATGGTAGAAGTATTCTCTGAGCTGTCAATGCTGCAAGAAGACATTGTTTACTATGAACTGCAGTGGCCAGTGTCCTCTTGCAGTGGCAAGCAGTTTGCAGTTTGTGGTGATATAAACTACAGGGTAACATCTATTTATATTAATGTGCTCTTTGAAAAAAATGCATACTTTTCTGTGGAAACAGTAAAAACTGAAAATGATGCCATTATCTGTCATCACTGAAAGTGCAGCACTGTATGTTTAATGCAGTGTAATGAATAACAGTATTGTAATTACCTCAGGGTGGCTGGCATTATCCCTGGCCTGGACCACCAGTTCGTGGACCCTCTTCAGTTCATAATCCAGGGGCCTATTCAGGGTGATGACCCCAGACTTGATATCCATGACAAAGAAGCGGTCAGGGTCACTCTGACGCCGGTTGATTTCATAAAGGACCAGACCATTATCACCCTCATCCTCATCTGTTGCAAACACCTGTGAAGAAGAGAAAATCAAATACTGAAATTAAAATTACACTGGAACGTCTGGATGTACAGAAGCAAGAAGTACTGCTGAAGTAACAAGTCACTATCTGAACACTGACAAGACCTGACTGAGCTAACCTGAAGGATGCTACTGCCTTGTGGGAGACTTTCAGAGATGATAGCATGGTATCTGCTCTGATTGAAGAGCGGTGCATGATCATTGATGTCGGTCACAGTCACTTCCAGGGTCATGGATCCAAGCCTTCTGGGTGAGCCACCATCAAAAGCCTCTATGACCAAGGTGTAAGATGAGCGTTTCTCCCTGTCCAGCAGTCCGTTGACTACCAGGTCTAGATACAGCACCTTGTTAGCACCTCTCTTGGTCTCCAGCCTGAACGCCTGGCCTACATTGCCCTCTCGAATAGCGTAGCCTTGAGTGGTCAGCTGGTCCTTGTCCGCATCTGTTGCAGGCTCCAGGGAAAATCTTGTCCCCACTTGTGTGTGCTCTGGGATCTTCAAAACAGCTTTCTTTTTGGGGAACACGGGTGCATGGTCGTTGATGTCATTGACAGTGATTGACACCTCAATAGTGACCCCTGTCATTGTTACGGCGATAAAGCTATAGTGGTCCCTCTGCTCACGGTCCAGACTGCGTGCGGTGGTAATGATGCCCGTGGTTTCATCAATGTTGAGATCGCTGCCAACGCCTGTGCCTTCAATGTCTGAGATGAAGTAAAGACTTGTAGTTTCACCAGGCGGTAACCCAGCGCTGATGTCACCAACGATGGTCCCTGCCGGCTGCCCTTCATCTAGCTGGAGCTCCAGTGCTCCGAGGACAGTTGTAGACTGAGCAAGAACAAGGATGATGCAGAAATAAAATAGTGACTTCCACTGCCAGAGACTTGAACACATGCAGGGTCCACTGACCCAAGGCCTCCGTCTTGACCCTTTACTTGTTAACGGCATGGCTGGGTACTGCTAGACCTGTGAGAATGAAAAAGAGAGAAAAGGGGAGAACATCAGCCAAGAAAAGATGCATTTCTGCAAGTGTAGATGTGTTTTATGATGTGTGAATTGAGCAATTGAACACATTTTTTCATTCTCTATTTGAAAGCATCTTGAAAATTCACTTGCTCTCTTCCAAAATGAAAACAATTCATCCTTTTTTTCCCAAAGTGGAGTATGTATCCTAAATCCTTTCGTGACAATGTGCTAACACTTTTACAATCCAGAACCTATATTAAAGACACTGCCTGATGAATTTCAGCGTTTTTCCCCATAAAGTGGATATATATAACATTTTGGAAAGAGCTCTTCGGCTGAATCAGGAAGTTTGAAAGAGCATGAAAATGGAATTCTAAGTCTGTCCAGGATCCACATTGGCTTGAACCACACTGAGGACAGAATCATAAACTATATTTATCTAAAGGATAACAAATTTTATTCACTGGGTGAGAACATTTTAAAGTGTCCAGAGTGGTCACACACTGCAATCCCATGAGAAAACATGTTAAAGACACTAAAATAGGCATCAAAATCCTTTTTTCATTTTCATTTTGTGATAGCAAATGCTTACACACACACACACACACACACACACACACACACACACACACACACACACACAAATACATGGAATGCATGGGAAAGTAATTCTATAGCTGCTTTACCAAGGCCTTTATGGGGAAAAGCAGTCATTTAAGACTGTAAGCTTAGCCTGTATGTTCCCCAAACTCTAAATCATGCACAAATCCATAAAGATAATATCCTCCTCATGTTAATGCTAAATCAGTCTTATCAGTCATAGACTGGTTCTAATCATGAACAGATACACATACTCAAACTGTCTACAAAGTCATGCATCAGTCCAAAAATCGTTACAGCGTGCTTTAACCTGCCTGGTGCACCAGAAGTGGACATACCCCATCAGATGACACACTGACTGCAAGAAAGGCAATCACAAGAGCTGAAAAGGCTATCTAACTAAAGACACCTGACACTGTGCGAGCTCTCCTGCAGCAAACCCACCATCTGGTGCTTCTAGCAAGTTTAAACAAACACCAATAATTATTTGCAAATGGTATTTGACCCAGGTTTGACACACATACTTTTGCACACTACTACAAAATTCTGGAAATACACTCATAACTGTTCTGGCAAATTTAACCTGTGTGGCTGCTCTGAACTCTTACGAGATGGATGTTCATTTTACCCCTTGATGAGGTCTACAAATATTTAGATTATGTTCAAAATGAGACCAATAGTTTATGCAAGTTCCTCTCGTATTTATAAGGGAAGATTTATTGAGCATATAACTCTTCAAAACATCCTGAAATGAGGAGGACCATCAAGGCCCGACACAACTTATTCATCACATGTGGAGGCCTAACCTGCTTTAACAACCCTCTACACTGGTCACAGCATTAATACCTAACCTCAATGGAATGTGAATTAGTCCTGCCTCTATTAGCTAATGTTTGGTACAAATTATCAAAACTAAAAACGTGTGACGCAGGCAAATGACCAGTCGCAGACAGGACTAGTTGTCAGTGGAGGGTGTTGCTCTTTGCTGGCGAGCCATATTCACCCAGACAATCACTCCCCCTGTGCATGTATAATGTGGACAGTTAACTTTAGGAATGTTTTCCACCTCTAGAGAGAAAGTCAGCCTGCTGCCGGCTGCAGTATTTGCACATACGTTAAATTGAAGCATTCACACTCACACATGCAAAACGACCATAGACTGACCTTTTTGCAGGCCGATAAAAAGGCTGACTGCTATTCCATATACAATAGCTGCCAGAGTGAAGTCGCACTCAGCAGTAGGAGTATATTCACTATATTGGTCACCAATATGGTGGCAGGCGGCACACATAGAAAAGCTGAAAACTTTGCTTTAAACTGAACATAATTAAGATTTATCAATTTTCCTTCCTTCTTTTCAAGTTCCCTAAAAAGCACTTTTAGGGTATGTCTGATTTCTTTTTTTTGAATCATCACGCATGCATTGAGTCTATTAAACAACTGCTACTATGTTGTTACTTTGCAAGGCCCCTGAAAGACTATTTAGAGGTTAGACGATATGTAAAGCAAATAAAAAAAAACATTATTTTATATCTTAAGAATCCTCCTGGAATCATCCAGCACACTAGGCTTTCTGCTGACCCTGACCTCCTGCGGTAGTTTATGAGACCTCTGAGGAGGAGAGATTAATAAAGTCTACAGCTCCACTGGGACAGGGGGAAGGACACTGATACTGGCCCCTCCGGTACGGTCGCTGACCTCTACATGTGGTCCAGACGGCTGCTTTGGACAGTTGCTGCAGTCCCACACAAAGGGGAAAACTGAGACGAGACTAAGCACTGTCTGCACACACACCCTTCTTCTTTTGAGTAGTTGTGACTGTTTAGTGTCTACGGGACAGTCTTGACAAGAGCAGACGTAAAAAGAGAAATAAAAGAGAGAAGTTGAAAGAAGAGGTTTGAGAAACAATTAGGGGTGTGATGATGAAAAGAAACCCTTCTACTGCTGAGTCAGAGCCTTCAGAGACCCCGCTCTGATGAAATGAACCCACAGCACAGTACCATAATGCAGCCGTTGAGAACACCAGGGAGAACAGGAAAAGAACAAAGCAAAGTAATGGAAAAAGTGGATTTAGGACACAATAGAAAAAGTTACATTCTGAGGAGTGATTGCAGTTTGCTTTGGCTTGACGGCCTTGTTGTCTTTAGGGACCACTGAGCCGCGTAGGCAAAACTTGGGATTGAAAAATGAAGTCAGAGAGGGTGTACTCCGCAGTCTGCGAGCGTGTATGTGTGCCTTTTTACGTCCTGTCTCCCTCATTGCTTCAGTTGAGAGTCAGTGAAAGGTTATATTGATGAACAAATCGCACGGCTGCAATCTGTCACTGTCAATGAGCAGTCGGCCCATGACATCATCTCCCTTTTGACGTGTGCTGTAATGCACTTGTGTTTACCCTGGAAAACACGCGCTGGAGAGGAATGGGGAGAGCAAGGGCTAAAATGTAGCTCATGCTGAAAGGATACTGGCCTGAACAGATGCTCAGCGGAGTAAAAGACAGCCATCTGATTCACTCCCTCTAGTGGCACTCTACAACATTCTGCTAATTACAACAAATGATGTGCCTTGTAGTTTCATCTAAAAGTACATGAAATGAGTGAAATGCAACAAACAACACATTTTCACCTGTCTGTCTAGTTGCACGGGTCTCTTTGCACGCCTACGCAGCACATGTGCATGCGAGCAGTGACATCATCTCTGTGCGACCACACTGACAGGCAGGACAGACCCGGAGGGCTCCATGCAGTCTCAGCCACATTATTATCTGGCATTGCACCCCCATAATCTGCCCCTGGTGTGCGCAAGCCTCAAAGCCTCAAATACATGGGCCTCCACTCTTAAGTGCTGTTAACATATAATAGAAAACCATAGTGTTTTCTATAGGATGGGACCTTTCAATGCAGTGCAGTATGTGTATGAAAATGTGTGTGAATGTGTTTACACTGTCAGATCTCAGTTGAGGAATCGTTCATTTTCCTCATGCAGTGCCAATTTTGAACAGGCCTCTCTATCTCCCTTTCCCTCCCAGGTCCGTCCCTCCTCCTTCCCTCCATCCGTCCCCTCTAATGGATTTAGCAGATCTGGTTGGGCACGCCATAGCTACTCGTGGCCAAGCTAAACAGGACCCAAAGTCACGAAGTTCCAAGTAAAAAAACGGCCTCTATCTCAACCATGTTTCTTGTGCTTTGATGGAACAGCACATGGTTGCATTCGGCTAGGTCCTCAGCGGTTGAGAGGTCTGGCTTTGCCTCCAGATAGTTGGCAGCCACTCATTCAGCCCTGCAACTTCTGCTTCTGTGTCGCCCAGAACAAACAGTGGCCAGATCCTGTGATTGACACTTAAGTCAGACAGGGGAAAGAATAAAGGGAAAGGCTGTCAAAATGAAATACACAAGTCATCTTCTATTACATCAGAAATGATTGTGCGCCACAAAGACAGACACTGGAGACGGCCGTGGCTTTGCATATTCAAAACCCTAAATGCAAAAATCACATTTACAGAGGAATTTTAACATTTTGCAGCAACTCTCTTGCAATCCATGCGTGTGCTCTACATGTGTATGGTGTTAAGACATTAAAGTGTTGTAGTTTTGGTGCAATTTAAAAGTGCAAAGAAAAACTTTTTTTTATAACAGCTCTTAGCAAGTGTACAATTACAGGGTGGCTAGAGCAACACCAAATCTTTAAATGACTGAGAATGAAAGGTTAGGCCAGGTTGTGGTGAAACAGGCTGCGGCGGTCTGCAGTGGTAAAAAACTTTGGGAGAAGAGGAATGGAGGGAGAGCGGGCTCCGAGTCTGGCGGGGGGTAGAGGATGGAGGAATGCTTTGCATCTCAGTTTTCATGTCGTTTGGATTGTGGCTGTTTAGGGGGACGACTGCCTCCCCTTCAGTCGCCTTTCTCCGGATCTCTGGATATAGTCGTCCCATTTCCATGCCCAGCTGTCACCAGCACTGTGATCATATGCATTTGTGTTGTGTGTGTGTGTGTGTGTGTGTGTGTGTGTGTGTGTGTGTGTGTGTATTCAACCCTTCTGTGCACATATACCTCAGTTCCTCTTTTACTTTTTCCTTCATTTAAGAGCCCAAACTAAATGTCACGTTCAAATTACTTCCATAACTGACTCAATCAGAGATCCAATGTGTGTTAACACCAGCCCCTCAGACAGCCAGACGACTACTGTCTGGACACACACACTGAAATATACATGCACATCCTGCACCACAGCCCAATCAATATTAATACTACTATGAGCTGCGAGAGTTCATGACTGTCATACAATGATAACCTCACCCGGAGAAGCAGCCGTAAAAGCTCTCACAACCTGTGAAACCCTAACCTATCAGGTTTGTGGAGAACGGTAGTGTCTAAGTTTGAATTAATTATGATGACGTGAGGACCAGTTCCTTGGCTCCTCTGAGCTGCGGCTCAATTGGCTGATCTGACACAGGGCAACAACTAATCCAGCCGCAAATGCAAATGAGTCGCTAAAACTGATCTGAGGTTCATATGTCATCCAGTTCATCATCTTATAAATAAAACTCTGGTGCTGAGGACCCAAATTGTCCCATTTTCCCCAGTTTTAACTCAGCTCTGTGAAAGCCTTTGTTTTCAGTTCTGTCCATGAAATGCTGCTCTGGAGTTTTATTTTATGACTTATTTCCTACATAAATGTCCATGTCAGTGACATCAGTGAGGCTGCAGAGAGAGGGAAGGGTGGGGGGAGGGGGACCACGTCATCAGAGACTCATCGGCTCACAGTGAGAGCGAGCCTCTGTGCCAGGAGCCCACTGAGACTTAGAGTTTCAAGCTCAAGTCCACACTTTGTTTCTGTGTTGCAGTTTTTCTTCTACTCTTAAGAGCAGACTAGAAAAGACTAAACTCGAGGGCACAAGCCTCGTTCCCTGATCAAGGAAGTGACTGACTGAATGAAATTTTTTCATTGCAATCCAAAGGTATTTGGAGAGTGAGACATTTTTTTCATGGTTTGGCTCCATTCTCTCATTTGGATGTGAAATGATGCGATGAAAATGAGGTTAGATTGCTGACTTGTTTAGGTTTTGTTTTATTCTCAGCTATAAAAGACCAGCCATGGTTGTACATTATGTGTCCTCATTTTGGGGTCAGTGCTATATTTAAGACATTAGTCAATAAAATCATTTTTGTATGTCACATCCCATTGCATGCAAGGAAACTGTCAAGGTTTTGAACACTATTTATAGCCACTGTGCATCTTAATCATCTGACTAATTCATTCTGTAGTGTAGCACTTTTACTAGTCATGACTGCTTGAGTTATCAAATCAGTTTCAATTCACTCGGCTGCTACAACAGGACTTTAAGGCAAGCTACACGTACATTTTTCTGCACTAGCATTCTTACTCAACTCCATGGGGATACAAGCTGGGGAAAAACAACTGCAGAAGGCTCCAAAACTCTGCAGCAGCAGCAGCATAACAATTCAAAGCTGGTGTGATGACTCAGATTTGTTTATTTACCCACATAGAGGCTGTCAAGCTGGAATACAGTCACACACACGTACAAACTGCACCAGGTCCCCTGTGACAAAACGTCCTAGATTTCGTTGCCCGACAGGCCAGAAGGAAAAAGAGAACGTTACAGTCAGAGATGGAAGGAGGAGGAGGAGAAGTGGAACTAGAGGTGGAGAAGAAAACTTTGATTCTGGATGAGGTTTCCTTAAAAAAAACATTGCCACGGTGACAGAGACAGAAATGCAAGGAAGTTCAGCTTAACCCAAGCGATTGCTGAAACACACACTTGCATGCAGACTCACACACATGCGCACACATAAATAATGTACCCTCTGGACCATCAGTGAAGACATGGAGCAAGTGAAAACACAGTAATTCGCTAACCTTCAAGGCCGCGCTGCAGAGTGAATGTGCAGTGGTTTTTGTTTCTCTGGTGAGAATGTGTGTTTGTGTTTGTGTGTGCGTTTTGATTCTGCTGATTTTAAGAGAAAAGGGGAATAAAGTTGGGAGGAGTTCAAAAGAACATGAGGACAAGAGAGAGTTAGATAAAACGAAACACAAAAAGGCATGACGAGATGTCCCTGAAGGTGAAGCAGCTACCGGCATCTACCATCACTCATCACAAACGAGAGAAAGTTGAGCTGAACCGAGTCCACAACTCTGACTCATTACCTCACCTCACTGTGAAACTGACATAAATGCCTTTATGGAGGCTCAAACTAACTGTTTCTCTATTCATGATTTGCATTTTGGGTTCCATAATCTAAGAGGTGAACCGCAATTCAATGTTCTGTAGCAAAAAACAGAACGTTGGCTGGAAGTTATTAAACTGCAGGAAATATTCTTATCACCGTCGAATGCGGAAGACATTAAAACGCACCAAAAAAACACATAATGGCTTCATTTGGCTGCACATTCTGCGAAATGAGCAGCATGAATTTTGTTATAAGTAAATATTAGCAGAGTGTTATTAGACAGTGTGCATTTGTGAGTATGTCTTGTTGTGTTAAGTTGCATGCCTTGTGTGACGGTGCTTGAAAATCATTACATTCGGATGTTAATGTGATGTAAATGCACTGCAAGTAACCACTCAGGAGTTGATTATACTGCAATTAAAATTTCAATTGCAGTGTTTACCAAATTACTTGCTCGGTTTCTGTGCATGATTGTGTTGTACTAAAACCCGCACACACACACTTGTAAGGAGAGTGTACTGACCTACGTTAAATCCCTGTAGGGTTATCCTAACCTTAAATGCCTTACCCCAACCTTTAACCTACCCTTAACCTCAAGACTCATAATTCTGAACCCAAAACTCCAGGATTGGAGTTTTATTCCCATATGGGAGGCAAGTCCCCAAATGTGGTAATATATGACCAGACGTTTGCCCACAATGTGAATACATTAACATACACAGTATTACATTAGAGGAATCAGCGTTCGGTAATGACTCAACAGAGGAAAAGTTCAAAGACAAAACACTTGTCTTGATAGCCAAAACAGGGCCAAGTGAAGGGAAACCAAAGATCCATCTTGTAACTTAAACACACACGCTTTCACACATGCAGACAAGCACACACTTTAATCTCTTTCTGCGTTCCACCCAGCGAAATAATCAGCCACATGACCTCACAGCAAACCAGGCACAAGGTTGCATTGGGTCATGTTATTGCTTCAGAAAACACATAAACATTAATCAAAGTGATAAAATGTTTTGTTGAGAAGTTTGCCAGCTTACGGAGCGATTTTTTTTGGAGGTTGAAAAGAGGTCAGGATCTTCCTAAGAGAAATGCTACGGGCTTAACTTCACTGGGAGAGACGGGGAATTTAGCTCTTCTTTGGCTGACAGATCTGGGAAACTATTACAATCTGTAATTACTCATCTCTAGCTAAGAATATGGGACTTGGCTTATTAGATATTAAATTCTCCATCAACTCTCGGGTTAGTGGCGCGCCGACAGCTGCTCTCCAAGAGAATGCCTTTGTATCATGTTACTCCATTATATTTCTTGCGGTAAGCCTGGGAATTAAGGCTGTCTGTCTTTGTTCTAATCTGCTCGACAGAGTTAAACAGACATCAATACTCATCAGTTAATGATGAGCAAATAAAATCTTGATAAAAAGGCGTAAGATGTGATAGATGGCTTTGAGGCTCCAAATGAAAAATTTGTGTGGACTGATCAATAGTGCTTTGATTCTCTGACAGAAATATCAAAAGCAAACAGCTTTGAACAACATTTCTGATGTTCCCAAAGGTCACTGCTTTCAATTTTTGAGTTAAAGAACCAAAAAACTTTTTTTCCATCCAACTTTTTCTTTTCCCTCCTTTTGTCTCACACCACCCACACACACCCAGTCTCTGAATCCCTTAACTTGCATAACACGTTGCACTACCTGAGCTGCGATGCCCTACATGCAGCTCACAGCTCGCCTCAGCACGAGTGTTTGAAGTTACCAGAAGCTCAGATCATCTCACTTACTTCATTAAAAACACATGAGACGCTACGAAGACAGGCTCTCCCTCTTCCTCTCTCCACTCGGCCAGCTCGCCTCAGAGCTCGTACACTTCTCATCCATCAAGCTCCCAGATGGGAAGAGGTTACCACATTTCATTCATCTTCACTCCATTCCCATTCCCACATTCACTGTATCTCTTCATGTGACTTAAGAAATTAATACATCACTTCATTCAGAAACATGTGCAGTATTTGCACAAATGCCTGCACCAGTCTTCCCCTTAGACGTGAGAGCAGAAATGTCTCTGGTGGCATCTGAAGGAACAGACTGGGCTACAGTGCATAAACAACTAGCGAATTAATCAATTAGTGGACAGACAGAAACATAATCAACAACAATTAAGACATCAATTGTGCAAAAATGCCAAACACCTGCTGGATCAAACTTCACAAATGTGAAGATTTACTGTGTTCTCTATAATGGTGCATAGAATATGGGCAATTTGCACTGTTCTTTCATTCTATAGAATAATCTATCAGTAAAGAAAATAACTCCTAATGGAAATAATCACTGGTTGCACTCTTGGTAAGATATCACCATCAGTTACACCAGTATAACTCCGAAGGCCAAACACTTGCTTGCGTGCTAGCATGCATGCACAGAAACAATCTCACTTATTCCATTCATCTACTTCAGCAACGAGAAACACAGACTTCCAACGACCTAGCCACACTTTGGCAATCGGGAGCCAGTGTCACAGGTCCAACCCACGGCAGAGAAGCACAGGATGGGGAAACTCGAGACAACACCAGGCTTGAGAGGACTTCCATCTGCAGCTTCCTCCAGGAATATAACAACCCATTTCCAACAGTCATTATCCCAGATCCTAATCACGAGCCAGCTAAAGGCATGGTCTAGCCACGCCGGCCAGCTTGGATCAACGTCTGTTGTCAAATCTGAAGACTGCACTGTAGCAAGCTTAGACGTTTGAAGCTTGCAGGCAGCAGCTACTGTCCTGCAGAGAAAAGAGGTCTTTTTTTAAATTTGACCAGTGTCTGTAGACTTTCTCATTCAGCTGACCTGATCATTATACTAACAGGATCCCTACTGCCAGGACAAAGACCATGAATAACGATGAAGGTAGTTACTTCAGAACTGGGCTTCAGAACAAACAAAAATGGAAACACGCCGTCTCAAAACTCCAGCTAGTCAATCACTGTGCGTCTGACAGGAGAGTCCAGTCATTTCCTTTGATTAGTTGAGTCAGGCACATGGTAATATCTTCTCCAGAGCAGCAGATAGATGGGTCTTCATACTGTAAGTAGGAAGGTAAGATCTGTACAGTATTTCCCCCGGGGGAAAGACTACAGCACGCTGTCAGAAAAAAGCTTCAGTCCGAGCTAAAAGATGAGGTATGACTTCAGATGATTATGTATCAGGGTTGATTTATTTTGCCAGGATTTATTTTGTCTAAAAACATCATATGACCACAAATTAAAAAATAGGCATCTCATCATTCAAATATTATCTCCCAGAGAAGCAAGACTCAAGAATGGAACGAGCAAGGATGCTAACTGTGTAGAAACTAGGATTTCATTTTTATGGGTGGGTCGCCAAAATAAAAGTAGGAAATTACAACCTGTTTCTTCAATCTTGACACAATACTTACTGAAGAAAGTCCACCAATGCATTGATATACTACAAGCTCTGAGATGTTGGGTACCGCTTTCTCTGCATGTAACCACACACACACCACAACTCAAATGTTACCACGCTGTAATGAAATTTCACGATTATAATCACTGCAAGATGGCAGACATGGTGATTGTAGCTGCCATGGCAACCAAGAGGCCCTCAGGGGTAAAGCTAATGAAATGTGGAGCAATCAGCAAAGGGGATTCCTTATCAATGGGAATCATACTTTCTGACTCCACAACTAAAGCTATTAATAACTGCCTCGCCTTCCTGTGGATGGATGATGCAAAAGAGAAGCGGCTTTCCAGGAAACTCCCTCGTGCGAAACACTACAGCTTAACACCGGTTATAGTTCACATGTTGCTTTATAAACTAAAATTACATGAAATCCCCTCAATATTGACTCTCTGGTTTATGTTATGTCTAAGACGGTGGTCTGAGAAGTAAATAAAAACACCAACACTAACCCCAGGCGTCAGCAGCGTGCAGTGAGCGAAAGATGGAGGGTAAATATTTCCACTGGCTACTTGTGGTGCCAGGGAAGAGGAAAACAATCCTATTTATGTTACTTTAGTTTTTTGTTAGTTGTCATCTGCTACCCATTCAACAATGTGGTGAGCGTGTGTGTTGTACGTCTACGTTTTTTGTTTGTTGTTTTGCTTCTCCTCATTTTCAAAGGTGCACATTTAGCATTTAAAGCACATGATGTTAGGAGCTAGGGTTGAGTTTGGGTTGGGGTCACAGTTAGGAATAAAACTGAAGAAAGCTTAGGCTTATGGAGGAGCGGTGTTTGTGTGTGTGCTTGGATGTGTGTGTGAGGCAGAGAGAGAGAGAGAGGGACAACGAGAGAGAGGGAGTCTCTGAGTCACTTTCCGATATTTGTACTCATACGCTGATTTCCCATGCTTGAAAAAACAAAAACCCCAGGAAAAAACAGTCCTGGGATACAATTAGACAGATTTTTGTTTGAGCTGCAACATTTGGGTGGGAAGATGCTTTCCGTTTTTTCCCCCTCACTCTCTTTCTCTGTTGGCAGCTCTCCACCATTTGAGTTGATACGCTGAAGCAGATATTATGCCAAAGCCTTCGCTCTCTACAGTTTTCTCTGCAATAGTTTACATATCGTGTCTTTGTATTCTTAATTAACAATTCAAACATGTGAATTTGTGAGAAAGAGGTTATAGGAAAACCATGCACGTAATGAAATTTGACTGAAAAAGACAAATGTTTCTTATGTGGGTTTTGTGGGAGCCACAAAGAGGACAACGGTGTATACAGTACAAGCGGGATTTCAGTGTCAATGTGGGTGGCGAATGCGCAATTTGATTACTCTGTGTATCTCCAGAGTTTAAAGTAAACTCTCAAGATTGTTTGAGATTTGCAGAAGAATAAAGCCTCAACTTGGACATTCCCTAAAGTAATACCATTAGAATAAACAAAAAAGGTCCTTAAAGACTGTGGATGCTTGTATTATATTTCAACTTGGAAAAAAATAAATTGATGAAAGTTTAAAGCAGAGATTTCACAATTTTTCCCTACATGCCAGCACGATTCAGATGTAAGGTTTCAAGAGTCAAGCAGCAGAATCAGATGCAGAAACCAAGCCAAGTTTGATGCCACACTGCTGCCAACATGCACCCCAAATAATCCGATTTACAGTGAAGAGGTTGGGGGTTGGAGGTTGCTGGGTACTGTTCAGTCACCTCCCCCCCAAACTGTGATATAAAGTCTTTTAGCAGATGCTGCTGTCTAAGAAGTGCCTGCATTTTGAACACAGCCCTGATGAGAATCAAGACCCTGACCCTGTCAGAGTTAGAGTCAGACTCACTGATTCATCTGCGCACAACCACATGAAGTGCAAGGTAAACAGCACACTGTTTACTTTGTTGATAAGCTCTACAAAGACTTGACACTGAACTGGATGAATTGTCCCCTCTGCCCTGGCACTGCTGCAGACACAGCTTGCAATGAGAATAGCAACTTTAATTATCACAACTCCCTTGATGAATTGAAATGAAGATGAATAAAAACATCTTTCACAGGGCGGTCAGGGGTCAAGGTGGACACTTCGGCTGCCACAATCTGAAATCAGCCAACCCAAGGTCACATTAAACGGCTGGCTAGGCCCCAACTTGGAATTCCACTTTTTATAATTGCATCCTCTTGAATATCTACTTAAAGAATCAAAACCAGCAAAACTCTTAATTGCGACAATTGTGAAAAGTATCCAGAGTTTGTTCCAGCCCTGCTCCTGTAAAGCAGCTGATCATGAGAAGTCTAATCATCCGTTGTTTGTACTCAGTTGCAGCCGCACCAACAGATATCCATATGGTTCCTGTTAGAAAACGTCTTGCTGCACGCCTCATCACTCCGCAAGAAACCAAACTCTTACTGGTTGTTTGCAGACCAGAGGCTGAGGCCAGTGTACTGCCGAGCTGGAGCACGCAGGACCATGTAAGTGGATAGTGTAATAATGCAAAGATCCGTATCCCTCCTTACAGCCGAAAACCAGGAGCTGTGGATGCCAGCAGACACCAGATATGACTGGAATAACTATTGTGGTTAGGTCCTTAAATATGCCCCTGGGTTCCCTTTTTTAGCTTTTGACCATGTAAACATATACAGGCAAACTGGCGGCTATAAATACACTTCATGTTCAAAAAAACAAATTACAATTGTGTCAGAATCTATTTGCTGGATAACCAAACTACCTAAAATCCTCTTGGACTTCTTTTTGCATGCTTAACATATTGGATTTATTGTCTGCTGAGACACCCCCTCTGGCTCTGTATTCACACGTCAGCAGCAGACCTGCAGCTAATAGCCTGAGTGCCTTGCTCAAAGGCACACAACAGCACTTCAAATTCTCTCCACTAGTGACGCCTCACAGTCTTCCAAAAATCCCTGCACTGTCACATCAGTTGGTCCCCCCCAGGAAATAGTCCAAAGAATGCTGGCCCACTCTGTGCACTTCATGGTGTTTCCCATTAAGCGGTTTGGTCCTCCCTCCAAAACAAAGTGTATTTGCTCTAAGCTGGCAACCCTGGTGAGGAAACCACTGACTCACTCTTATTAAATAGTTCCATGAGACATACTAAGAAACCTATATACTGGCCTACGAGACTAACCTCCCTTTCAGGTTAAGCACATATTGTAAAGGGGACTCCACTCTTTCCTCTTTTTGCAATCTGGCTGTTTAGCTGGAGTGGCTGTGAACGATGACCAATAATCAATATGAGGCTATGCCGCACCACCATGATCCATTGATCTTGTGATACAATTGTAGCCCCCTCTACTCTATGGTCTCCCCACAGCCCCACCAGCTACCAGCTCATGCATGCAAGGTGCCGATGCAGGGTGCATCTATATGGGGAGCCAGACGCCTCCACCCAACAAGAGCTCATTTCTCCACCTTTATCCTGATCAGACGCATCAGTGAACACACAGAGGATGAGAATAAAGCAGCTGTCACTTACATTCATCTGACCCACTCCGCAGCTCTGGATGTGCGCTCTGGGTATCCCCTCCAAAACTGATTAGTATGCACACGGCTCTCCAATTCCCCCCCAACGACAGACAATCCACCGGGACAAAATCTTGAATGGAGCCGTGCTGGCCAGCTGGACTGGGCTTTTTTGTTTTTACATAATATCCACAAAATGACAGTTGAACCAATTCCACAGATTCTTTAATCCGGTACACCGCTACTCCTCCAGTGAAGGGTCTTTTCTTGCGTCTCCGTGTCAGGTGAGCGCGTTTGGATCAGCTGGAGAGCTCCACGGTTTCTTTGCCGTCTGCAGAAGAAAGGAGCCGTCTGTGGCCCTGCAGTGCTCTGCCCGGTCTCTCGCTGATCCTAAAAGATTCTCTCCTCTCTCCCTCTCTCTCAGCATCCAGTCACTCCGACACGGCGTGTGTGCTTGTGTGTGTGTGTGCTGAGACGCAGCCGCTTCAGGGCACCGTGCACCTCACCGACTGAAAGCCGACTCCTCCGCCACAAGGCCCGGCCCCCCACCCCCTTGCTCCCCCTCTCTTACTCTCTCCCTCCTCCTTTCTCCGACGTGGGTTGCTAATTTATTCGGGTTCGGCTACACAAAAGGGGGGACAGAGCCGAGTGAGGCTGTGGAGAGAGGAGACTGGAGAGCAGACTTTGGTGCCCCCCAGCTCCGTTCAGTGGAAGTAGTTTTAGAGACAAAGGAGCGCACCATGCACCATCAGAAGAGGAGTTTAGCTCAGCATGGCACATTATGCATGGAAATGACTCATTAACAGCATTGTTTCTATTACCCTTCTTCGTGCAGACTGTAATCATAATGATCGTTATTTTGAAGGACATCACAGAAATTTCACAAAAGCATATAAACCCTATAAAACCCTATAGACATGTAAGGAATTTTGTATTTTATTTATTTTATTTTATTTTTCTATGATGAGAAATCAGAGGAATTATAGCTATTAATATATTTTGGATTTGAGGCTTCTAGTAGCTCTAGTGAACTAGTGAACTAGTGAACGTAAATGTATCTGTTTCCTTTTGAAGGATTTTTATCTGTACAAGCATAATATTCAGATTTCAAGTTTAAGTATGTGGTAGTTAAACAAAACATATGGTATGATGCTTCATGAAAAGAGCCATAATCATATGAGATGAATAACATGATGCAAAAAAAAGTTTGTCAAACACAATTTATAACATGGGAATACAAAATTCTTCTGTTGCATGAGGGATTTAATACTGCACAGGCATGTTAGAGTAATTTTAAGTAGCCTCATTATTGAAGAGTCCAAGCTATTTAGTTTCAGTAAGGATCTAGATCTGGAAGCTTAAGACTATAACCTGAGAGCGGAAGCAGCAGAGGAGACTAGGCTGAGGTTCAAACACACACACACACACACACACACACACACACACACACACACACACACACACACACACACACACTTTGGACTGCAAGTATCAGCAAGATGGGAGTCATTTATCACCCCAGATTTTAGGTCAAGCCTCCACCTGCATCAGTGAAGCAGAAGCGAGGGAGGAGACGTGGAGGAAGAGGGGGAGATGGAGTGGAGGTGGGAGGTGTGAACATGGGGAGGAATCTGTGGGTGGGTGTTGGGTCTGTGGACAAGGACAGCAATCAATCCATCCCCTCTTGCTTCAGCATGCCGGATGAGTGTGTATGTTGCAGTCAATGGAGGGAAATGGTAGCGTCTACGTTTATGTACATTGGCTGTGACAGGATGACCAGGATTCAGGCTCATATAACTCTGAAGGAGACCCATTTTACATCAAAAACTGTTTGGTTAGTGGTGATTGCAAAAAGCAACGATCTATGAAAAACAAGCAAACAAAATGTTCCTGTTTTCCCATATTGTGACAACAGTCACTAGAGGGTTGAACCCTCAGTCACAGCAGTATTAGTGTCATGTGCTTCCTCTTAAAATGAACAAAGTATAAGATCAAATCCCAGAAGAGCAACGAGCAAGAGGGAGTGGTTTGAAGAGCAAACATGTACTGTTTTCCTAAAATTAGATGGGTCAACATACCATAACTAATAATGCTCCTCTTGTAATTGAGGGGGATTTTTTTGTTGTTTCGCTAAAGTTAAAATCCCTTTTATTCAAAGTGCAAAATAAGCTCAGCTTTGTCATAAACTGGGCAACTGTGGAGCCATCGGAGAGAGAAAAGCAAGTTTGTTTGTGCGCTTTATTTTGACATCTCCACTTTTCCACTTTAAACAATCCGTCAGTACAATTTTATCCTCTCCGCTATTTAAAGCTATAAATGCGCTCTTATCAATGTTTTTCTTTTAAATTTCTGAGTTGCAAACAATCAGTAAAGTATTTGCCATCCTTACCAGGCCAACAAAATTCCCAACAACATTTAACATCTAATTCATTATGTTCCTGGTTTATGTTGTTATGATAGCAAGTTTAACTTTATTTTTTTAGGATGATGGTATGTGATGGATAAGATTACCAGGATACGACGTGTAAACCAACTCCTGTTCTCACCCTTTGGTTCTCACCTCCTGACTGAACCCAGGACCCCAGATAGGCTTGCACTTCTAAGAAAACATACCAAAGGGTTAACATGAAAGATACGATTTATGATCGAGTAGAAAGTGATCCACCAGTTGATTGAGCCTTGGCCCTGTTGGCTGTGACTTACGATGACTGTTCTATGCATGTCTTTGGAAATGTTTGCTGACATTTGAAATGTTTGGCTAGAGAGACCTGACATCTTAAAAAGCACAAAATCTTGATCCTCAGCACTTGTCACCAGAAGAAGCAGATGAAGAAACAAACCCTTTTCTGGTGAAATGAGCCCCAAGATTCCCTTCAGAGCTAAATACCATTTCTCACATCTTTTGTCCATCCTTGTCCTTGCGGAGTCTGCATTTGTGCATGTGTGCAACAGTGCTGTCTGAGTGTGTGTGTGTGTGTGTGTGTGTGTGTGTGTGTGTGTGTGTGTGTGCGTGTGTGTGTGTGTGTGTGTGTGTGATTCGGCATGATCTTGTTGTGTGAACACTTGCCACAGAGTTGCAATTACACAGCTTTAACCAATAGCAGATGGCTGAGGAGTGACACTTTTGGTGGGGCTCCCCACGACGGAGGAGATCAGTGCGAGATTTATACTGCTGCCGCACACATTCGTGGATGTGAAGTCTCCCTCTGCCGCTCTTTCAAATACAAACACACGCGTGTACACATAAACTCATGTGTGCACATGCAGACATATATCATGAAATGTGCTGTCAAAGGATTTATTTGGCTCCCGTGTCTATCCTGTTTGTCATTTCCCCCTTCTAACCTCAAAATCCACAGCCTGACCATGATAACCCTGGTCCACGTTTCAAACCTTTTGCACACCTCTCAAATTTATCGTCTGTCAAGTCTTAGATAAGCCTTGTTTTTATTCCAACTTGATGCATTTATAAAGGAACTAATTAAACCAGAGCTGTAAATTCTCAGAAACCCAGTAAAAATGACTTAATCTGAGGCTTTCGAGCCTCAGCTGCTATTTTATCCTCATTTTAATTAGCTTGGACCCATGGTCATCATGAACACAACACAGAAATAAGCATGACATGGCGGTTAGCTAACAAGTGGTAGCTGGGAGGTCATTTGGAAATGCATCGTTAGGAGTTAATGGAGGGGCCTGTCTATATTGGCTGTACAATTGGACTTGTTGGCTGGGTCGCTCTGTCTCTCTCTCCCATGCAAACACACACAGTTGACCGCAGGACTGTGATGCCTGTGATGTGAATCAAAGCAGCAAATTAGCCAAATTGGCATGTTTGCATGTGCACTGGACTGAAACTAATTTTTTAGATTTCATCACTTTGAAAAAAATGAAAAATCAAAAAACGCTGAATACATAACAAGCAGTCTTCCTCTGAGCAAAATCCTCTGGAAAATATGTCTGAAATAATTCCTCGACTGGCAAGCAGCAACACAATATCCTAGTTCCGTATATCCTGGCAGCTTCATCCCAAAAAGAGCTTAATGTGTCTTTTTCCACCATGTCTTTTTTCATTCAACTGTTATCACTTCATCTCTCTGGATTTAGTCTCTTTCCTGACACACGTTCCTTTCTACAGCACTGCACATACATTAACTTCTTATTTATGCCTCTTAACTCTGTCTCTTTCTCCCTAGACCATACACACGACGCTGTGTCTATCCAGGTGTCTGTCCCGGCTATCTGATCCACCTTTCCTGTGCGGCAGGATGGGATGAGGTCACAGCTCCACTCGGTGACTCCGTGCCAAGAGAGGAAAGAGCGGTGGCTTAATCAGACCTTCCTTTCCCATGGCCAAAACATCACTTGTCATAAGGGCTTCATTCAGAAACAATTCTGTAAGTCCTTTGAGCAAAGAAAATTTGTTATTCACACTTCAGTGTTTTAAAGGATAACTCTGGTAATATTCTATGTTTTTCTTATTGTCAACGAAATCCCATGAAAAGACCCAGACATACAACAAATTGATCCTATTAGCAAGTGTATAAAAGTCTCCATTGTTGTCCATGAGAGACACATAGATGAGGTGCACCTTTGCACTGAGTTGCATACTCTTTCAGTGCAATGAACATGGTGTGTGACAGCCTTTCTTCACCACAGAAACAGTTGTATATGTCGCAAGGAGGTTATTAAGACCCATAACTGAGTTTATTGTTAGGCTGCTGTGATGGCTGTGGTCTTGGGTCACTGTGTTTTCTTTTCTTTCTTGATACTGTGTTCTTTTTCCTTCACTCTCTTTCAGCAGGTTGGAGCGGGGAAGAGGCGGGCCCAGGTCACTCTGGAGCGAGCTTCATTAGACACACCTGCAGGTCATCTGTTAATCAACTCGGCGTCTTAAGGCACCGCATGCTCATCCCTGCTGCTGGACTATTCTCTTTGTCTCTCAGTCGTATCCAGCTCGCTACTGAACGATCTCGCTCGTCTCTAGTCTTGCTCCACCTGTCTCCAGTGCCTTTTGCTTGAACATTTGTTGCTCACTGTGAGTTGTTCATAGTCGCCTTTTGTTCCGCATTTACGAGCGCTGCTCTTACCCGGTTGTCTGGTGATTTTGAGTTTGATTTATTTTGCTACTTTGTTATTCTGTTGTTTGCATTTTTTCTTACTGTTTGTTTTTTGTACTTGTGGTGATTTTGTGTTTTTTCCCGCTGTTGAGCGTTTCCCTGGTTCAGGTGATTTTTTTTTTTTTTTTTTTTTTTTTTTTGTTTGTACTTTGTTCAATAAACTCTGGTTCTTTTGGTCTCTGCATCTGGGTCCTGGCCTTCCTTAGAATGAACCGTAACAGCTGCAACCTTAAGCGGTTGAGGTGATTATGACAGAAGTGAAGGAGGAAGTCAGGTGGTGTGGTATAAAGGGCTAGAAAGTCAGCATATGGAGAAGGTGGTGGGAGGACCAAACAAACACAGGACTTTCATCCTGGAGACAGAGTTCTTTCAAACCAACAATTAAGAACGACTCATTTCAAGTTAGGTAACGTATTTGAGTGATGTAGTGTATGCAACAGTGTTAGGCTCGGCAGTCTGCCTCCCCTTTCCTTGTGTTTCTGTTTCCCTTGTCCCTGTGTGTGTGTCACGCAGGTCACATCGGCAGGATTGGCTCCACCTGTCCACACTTTCTCCTCATCACCTGAGCACACCTGAGAATCATCAGCCAATTACCCACCTGCTCTCCGGTATTAAAACCCCGGTTCTGCACCCAGTATTCACTGAATTGAACTGTCTCTTGTAAACAGTTTGCCTTCAGTGTCGTTGTTGCTCGCATGTACAGCTGCTTACCTTCCCTTCCTTGCCTCTTTTGTCTCTCACTTGCCTCAGGTTAATTCTCAGTCTTGCTATGGAGTGTTTTGGTGTGAATTCATCCGTTTGAGTCCCAGCTTGGAAAAAATATGACAAACAATAATACAACCCAAACCATGACCTTTCTCTAAAGCTAAGCAAGTACTTTTCTTGACTGCGAAGGTCCGATAAGTCTATCATTCGTGCTCTCCAAGATGATTTCTTTCTGGGTGTCATTGGCAATCGACTTATTCAGTCATTTATGTATGAGGATGTGTTGCACTGTAATTCATATTTAGTCAATTCCACATGCACTGTCCTACTTTCTAGCACAAATATGTATCAATATGCTGCTGATAATCGTCCCAAGCAAATAGTGAAACAATGTGCTTGTGAGCCGTTTTACATCTTCAGTTTGTTTTAAAATATTTATAGATGTTATAAAGTTCAGGAAAGTTCAACTGCAAGTTTTATTTCCATGCTGGAAAGGAAATGTCAAAATTTTACAATCCTGGACATCACAAACAACACTTAAATATGGCTCTAGGTTCACCTCTGCTCACACACTTAAAACACTTTGGGCACTTTCACAAGCTGTTTTTTTTTTTTTTTCTTCAAGTGCCTTCCTTTGCCACTGGTAACAAATAGACTTGTATATGTCTTCATCTGTCCCTGCAGGGTATTCTTAGGGAGATTATTATAGCTTACTTTACTCTGAGGCCAGAGTGCCTACCATGCAACCACATACACCGGCCCAATGACTTTGGCTGTTCTTTCAAAGCTACTATGTTGTGCATTTTTGCAGATGTCACTAAAAGGGGACCAAGAGCAAAGTGGAATTAGATGAACTGAATGTAAATCTATGGGAGAAGTAGTGTTCTGCCAACAGAAGGGGAAAAAAAAGCTGTTTCCATTTTGTTGGGTGTTGGCACCACATTTCCTGTTTGTTATGTGTGGTTTCCTGCAGACCTTTTTAGCCGTTTCAGTGATTTTTACATGTGCATTGTTTATGACAGTTGTCTGTATGAACGCGTGCAGCTTTTGGACTATTTCAGGGAGAGACTGAGGATTAATAGACCGAGGGATGACAGAGCAGGAAAAGGGCATTGTTATTAGGAGCTCAGAGTGATAGCGCTTCCCCCAGAGCTTTGCAGAATGAAATCACACAAAATGTTCCACATGCAAACGGAAATTATGTCTGAAATAAAGCGTTTAAAGTTGTGATATCATCGTGGCAGCTACTCACCCCTAAAATACCCGCTATAGTACTTTCCAAAATCCATCATTAAATCCTCTTTTCACTCAGCAAAGATTTCCTCTAATTCTGAGCGTCATATTCCAGCCTTATCTTGAAATTACGTCATCTCCATAATGTGCTCCGGGTTGAAAGAAATGTTAAAACCTGTCTTTCTCTGACTGAACTGTTATATCTTCAGAGGTTCTGCTTCAGAGGCTGGCCTGCTTCCACTTGGCAAGCTTCACCTGAACAAGGCCTCCCAGCATTAGCTGAACATTTGCTGAGAAACTTATCTTATATGTTCAAGCGTGAAGGTCGAAAGCTTTTTCTTATCGAGCGTTCATCATGAGGTAAAGACTGAAAACAGGAAAGCAGCAGTCCAGGTTTTATGCTGGCCCATACTGTCACTGTATCTGTACGTGCAGGCTGATATCAGAGAAGGAGATTAAATGGTTCCTCTGACGAGCTTCCAGGTTTTGTGTGATGGAGGAAATTTATGGGTCACAATCCATCTGAGGTTTTCCCACTTTGTTGGGAAGATCTTTGCACTCCCTTCTCTTATATCTCTCTTATGAATGTAACTTACCAGGTGCTATCCTGGTTTGTATTAATTTTTTTCTTGTTATCACACATCTGTGAGGTACAGTATTCCCACTGGGTCTTATGGAAGAGTCCACCGCAGGATGTAGATGTTGATTTTTGCCACAGGAACCTGCTCCAAAGAAATCATTTCAGAAGCTGGAGGCTGGTTTAAATATCAACCTACTCTTCACTTAGGACTCTTTTTTGTGATCTCTTGGACATCACACTGACGCAATACCTGCATACAGCTTCTTCTGCACTCTTGTCACACACTTCCCCTCCTCACCAATTCATCTCTCCATGACACCCCCTTTCCTCCCTCTATCAGAGTGTTTTATTGTTACAAAGCAAATACTCTAAACAGGCAGAACCACTAAATCAGGACTGCCTCGATTTAAGAACTGAGGTTGTTTAGGTTGTGAGGAAACCATTTAGCTGCTGGCTGCCTGACATACTATAAAACCTTGGCCAGGATGAAACATGGGCTTAACTAAAATGACTCTTTTCCAGAGATTTGTCCTATTTTGTGTGTCCAAAACTGTTTTTTTTTTTTTTTGCCAATTTTATCTGTGTTACACTATATGAATAAAACAAGGGGAAGCTCAAATGTCAGTGTTACTAAAAATTCTTATATATGTGCAGAAAGTTGACAATGAGCTATACATATGATGACAACCAACAGCTACAGAATTCTTGCTTGCAGTACTCTCATACTGGTTCATTACATTTAGTGAATAGCTGCTGAAAGCCTTCTCCACTCCACAATGTGCTTCTAATACAGGCGTCTAGCAAACAGGAAGTAGCCAAAGCTGAGAACTTCCTGTATGAGCCCATCTACTGGCCAGCTTCTGCACTATGGGCACAGGAGTTTCCTGAATGTGTCTTTACTGTGTGTGTGTGCGTGCACTTGCCGTTCAGCATTCCGTCCCCTCTGCTTCCTTCCCTGGCCCTGGCCTGCTCATGCACAGCATCGTGGGAAAGAGTGAGTCTCACCTCTACACACCACGCTCTCTCACTCACCACACACATAAAGCAGCAGAGACAGGGACAGATTTAATGGGTGCTGTGAACCAGATGTGTTGCCGCGTGGAACTGTTGTGAAACTGTGCCGTTAAAGTGCCACCGTGTCTCCATCTTTAGGGTATTACAGAGAGATAAGGAGTCTGTGAGTGTGGTGGAAGGAGGCTTTTATTATACTCAAAGCAAGTGTGTTATAGCGTCTGTTTTTAACTTATCTGATCTTTCTTTGCATGCTGAAGGTTAATGTCCTGGATCAGATTCAAACCTCCAGAACAAGTATGACACTCACACACACTCCCCTCCATTGTTCTATCATCCCTGGTTTGCCAAAATAAAATTTGCAGATTTATGTGACAATCACTCTTTTGTTCATGCACAGTGCAATGTGTGTGCTGCATGTGTAATGAGGCACCTGAATCTTGGCTCAGCCTCCGCTCGTAAAGTGTGTGTGTGTCAGAGACTTCAGAGGAAAAGGAAGATGAGAGGGTCAAGTGCGTTGGGGGAGATAAGTCGTCCCTCACGTTGCCCTTCTGGATCAGCTGCTTCCTGTTTATTGTTGCACTGAAGTGTTGTTCTATGAAGATAACAAGGCTTTGACCTTTGACTCCGGCAGAACAGAAGCACATCCTGCGACGGATGCCATATTGTTTCAGTGCCTCGTCACGTCTCATCACAGTGACCTGCCAACGACTCACATTTGGACAGTTAGCACGTCAGAGTGGATCATAGTGCAGCAATATGATTGAATGGCTACCTTGACATTATCATTAGTATATCTATAAATCACCATTGTTTATCAGACGGAATCATTGTGACCCAACATTGCTTTGAGTGCGTGCAGGATAATAATTAGCTGGAAGTAGAAAAACATGGTTAACACTGACCCACCTTTTATTTCTCAAAAGCAGCAATCTAGTATCTTTTCCCAACCACTGAAGCAAACTTCACATGTTAAATCCCTCAAAATTTGGTGATGCATTAGCACAGATTATTTAAATATGTGCAGTTTTCTTATCCAAAGAGGTCTTTGAATGCTTCTCATACACTGACTGAAACTCAACTGAATCTGGCTTACAGAGCGCAAAACTGTCCCAAAAGCAAGATCTGTTATTTTTACAATAAGGTTATAAGTTTACATCAAGACAGAAGGAGCTGGAGATTATAGTCAAGGTTTTATGATACAGTGTTCTCAAAACTTTGCCTATCTTCTTAGAATCAGGGAGCAGGAACTTGAGGCCACTTTAAGTCTGGAAAATGGTCCAGAAACCTCTGAAATCAGCTTTGTAGCTCTCACAGCTGTCTATTGCTGGAGCCAGGGCAGAAGCTGGAGAATTTTCTGCATCCGTCCTCGACTGTGATTTATGTCCAGACCGGCTTTCTCCCACTGCTCCGACTGTGTTTGATTGTTTATTTTTTGGAAGCGTTTAGGATTTCTTTTCCAATAAATACTTGTTAAAGAAGGACAATAATCAAGATAAGGTTGCACTGCTTTCCCAACCAGTGCCACACACAGTACAGATCACAATATGTTTACATTAAGGAGGGCTGTCTGAGCTTTTAGAGGGATTAGGGCCAGGAGATGGAAAGGCCCCAACAAAGCTCATATTTGTTCATGAGGATGCGTGAGCTAGTTTGGCAAAGTGACAAAAGTGTACAGAGACTTGGAGAAAGATGGAGAGCAACAGGGAAGTTAAGCTGAGGCCATGGTTTGGAAAAAAAAAAAAAAAAAAAGCAGGACAAACCAGAGCAGCTGAGGTTCTGTAGAGGAGTCTGAGTTCAAAAGTATATTTTATCTGTTTTGGACTGCTGTTACCGAAAGGACTCAGCCATTAAGTAAGCTCACGTGAGCAGAATATGACAAAATAACAAGCCACAAAACACCATTCCAACAGTCTAAGTAACAAGCTGAGATTGATTTGAATCTGGTTTTGAAACCCCCTCAGCACTGCAGAGTGTCTCTATTAGATCTGCTTTGGAGCATTCAAGGTATACTGACCACTGAACAGGGGGCTATTCATCTGTGCATCATGAAGTACATCTCTACCGATGTAGAGATGTGACCTGTGTGTCTCTCAACATGTGACCTGAACCGTGCAGTCTGCATCATCCAAGATCTCCTCTTTACTGAATGGCTCATGAAAGGCACACAAAGACACACACAAGAAAAAGTAAAATAAAGTAAACACATTTAGACAGTCCTGGGTGCATAGTAAACATGGTAAACAAGGTTAAGTCAAGACTCCACGCTGATAAGAGCTGGAGACAGACAGGAGCCACTGATGATGTTATGTGTTTTCTAATGCCAGACATGCTTCTTCCCAAAACGAAATCATTAAACCTCATTTAAAAGTAAGTTTGCTTGTCTCCTTTTTCTCATGATTTTTGTCTGTGCATGTTGATCGTTACTCAGGACGAAATAAAAGATATACAGCAACACACACTGATAATGATCAGTATAGCTTAACATCAATTTTCATGTAATGCAGCTATACTGCTGCATATATCATAGTGTAAGAAATAATTGAGGGTTCAGCTCATGCCGTGTTTTGACCGGTGAGTGTGTCCTCAGAGGTTTTAACTCTCTCCTCCCTTGGCAGCTTGGCAGTCAGTAAGACCCAAATATTTACTGCGCCTTGTCTGCCATCTAAACACCCTTTCTACATGACATATTTATTCAATTATGCTTCATTTCACAAAGACAAAAAGAGCACTGCAGGTCTAGGCCAAGTTGCAAGCATTTTCCACCAACAACTGTATAGTCCCGATGGCTTTGATTCAAAACAGACGGGGAGAAACTTTGGATGCATGTATGACGTTTGTTAAATACTCTCTGTAAACCATTTTGACTGGTGAGGAAATCATAAACACTACTTTTGCACGATTCAAGGTCCAGGTAGGCTGCCTCGAGCCGACAGTATGGTGAGGTGTTTTTGGAATGGGGCCTTTGGCTTTACAAAGAGCACTGTATGAGCTACCAGTGATTACCTACCACAAGGGAGGTATTCTCCAATTTACAGCCTTTTTCTCTTTTATTGAACTTTTTTTTTCTTTTTCTTTTTTTTCTTTTTTTTAACATGCATACCTCCAAAGGTTTATGAATAGTCAGGCCACAAAGCAGTGAGCTTTCCAGCTTGCAGGTTATAGATATTTGCTCCAAAATAAAAAAAAACAAAAAAAAAACCCTGTGCACTCCAGTAATTTAAATGTTTACAACAGCTATTAATTTTTACAATATTTTTTTTAAATAATGAGTGAGATGGCTATGAATGTCCAAAGAAGCCAACACTGGCGGCTAATTTTTCATTTTCACTCAGCACGCCTATATTCGTATGAGTGTGGAACATAATACGTGTGGTTACAGGGTTAAGTAAAATGTGAAAAACTGCTTTTAAAGATCACTCTGACATGTTGGCAGAGAAGCCCTTTGATCAGATTTGTGTTGTAGGACGGTAAGAGTGTCTTTAGTTTCACCTCTGTGTGTCTGTTATTTGTTTATATCACTAAAGTGCATTTTAATACTGTGTATTATTAGAGGGTTCAGCATATCATAGCACATAGACTACTGAGCACAGTGAAATTTTCCAGCCTTGATCTTGGCTCAAAACGCTAACATGATCAAAAAAATGTATTAATTTGGTCAAAAGCATGAATTCCTCTTAGGCCCTGTAGAGCTGTTCCTCCTTTTTATGTGTGTGTGATCCACTACCACGTTTTGTTTATTTTGAGTGCTTTTGAAGAAATCCACCAATTCTCAGTCCCTCCCTTCCACAAAACTTAATGAGGCTATCTTCATTTCCCTTTCCCCTGCATTGCAGTAATGGCGCTTATCAGGCAGACGGTGAGCTGCCAGTCACCTTTGGATATGAGCTTGACATCATAATGACTTCATTTTGCCTGCTCTCTGCTTTTCAAAGTCACTTAAAGTCAGAGAGATCTGTAAACCTGGATGCTCAAAGGTGCTGAGATTTGTTGTACAACCCACATGGCCCCAGCTGGCATCCTTCACCTTTTTCTATTTTGTTTTGCTCCCAACGTTTTTTCCTCCCCTCCTCCTTTCTTAACCCGATTGTTGCTTTTCTTTCTGAGTTTGCCTTGGAGGCACAAATGCTTTCTTCTGAAATATCGCCGTGCCTTGCAGAGGCAGTCTGTTTCATGTCTGTGAAGTGTGTCGGGTGCGGGGTGCAGGGATTTGGGGGATATTGAGGTTGTGGCAAGGGGGCGTCGCTCATCTCTCTTCCAGGCAACCCCTGTTTTACTCCCAAATTTTCCATGCATTAAGCAGTTATTATTTAACTTTTGCAGCCATCTTACAGACACACTCAAACACACCATACACGTGCACACTGTCATGCCCATGCCACAGAGGCGGTTGTGCGCAGGACTTACATGGGGACAGAGTGGTCACTGTGTTTCCCATCATTCTCTGCACACACAGATAGCCCTAAATGGAAAAGCAAGGTGGTGTGTATGCAACCGCAACCAGAAAATCTGCTGCACCGCTTAGGATACCCACCGGCTGTCCACATCACAGTGACCACTGATTTCTGAGCTCTGTAATCACTGTATGCAGGGCTATTTTAGTACAATCTGACTATGGATTAGACAGCAAATTGCCAGGGATCGTGAGTGTTTCCATGGAGAGGGTGGAAGTTGCTTGTAAGGAATAATAAACAGAGTTAGATTAAGATTAGACGTGATGGTCTGAGAGCGGTGGCAGCTGAACGGGTGTGTGTTTGTGTATATATATGATGTCCAAGTGTGTGTGTGTTTTTAAAAGATGGAGAACAAGGAGGTTTTTATGTGGGGCAGACCTTTAGAAAGCTGAGAAAAGACAAAAAAACATTTTATTTCGTTCTCACACTCAATCACCTCCATTTCTGCATGTCTAGCTGATGACTTCTTCCTCATCCACTATTAATCAGCTGGGTGTAATGACAAGCTGACATAGCCATAAATGTTTATACTCTGTCAAGCTCACACATATGTGTTGGAGACCCACAAATTTGTCCCAAGTCTTCCCAGATTTGAATTCATTACAGAGCTTGCGGTTACAACTGTCATGAAAGTCAGCTGAACCCAACAATTAGCTCCTTCAATGGATAAAAATATGAAGAGTCTGTCAGAATCCCTCCAGTCTTAAACGCTCCATCATGTATTTATTAAATGTGACTCCCATCAACTGGCACACTGCTGAGAGATTGGCGCACACATACAGCATGTGTCAGCCACATAGGCATACACGCACAGCAGAGAAATATATAGATTGCATGTGGGCTGTCTTTCAGAGAATCAGGAAAATAAACAATGAATACATGCTTACACACACTAACAAAAAAGTCAGTGATGATTTGAACTGGAAACCTTGACATGCATTCATCGACATTGCCACATCCTCTGTCAGTTGCTTCTTAGCCACCGCAGCAGCAAACTGTTACCCCTCGCCCAATATTTCAGCAATAACAACTGAAGAAGACACACATCTTTTTCTACTTCTGCATGGAATGTTTTCTTAAGTTGTGATGAAATTCTACTACATGATGGATATATTAAATATGCTATAAAGGCATGTCAGAGCTCATTTATAAGACAAGGGATCCAGAGGGCGGGTAAATGCAGAAAGCCTGTATGCAGATGGTATGTAAATCATGCCAAAGAGAAAGAATCTGATCTGGCTCTATCAATGATCATGGCGTAAATTATTGCAGGAATAACATCACCATGCAATGAATCATCTCAGCGGCAAGTGGGTCGGTGTTGAAAGAGTCAGTACATTAAGTCCCTGTCATGAGGTCCACCACACAGTTTGTTTTTGTTACTGATCGGCTTCCAGACAATCCCAGGATTTGCTAAAGAAACTGTCTGTTTTTGCAAATCGAATGCAAAGTTCAGCTCTTTTAGTGCCTTTTGGAATCATAAGAGGGACTCAAGACACTCCACAGCAACATTCAATGAAAACTAAACCCAGCGCCCCCCCTTTCCATCACACAGCACTCTCAGATTGGTAGTCAAATTCAAAGTTGTGCATTTTGGCCACATGTTATTATTTGGTCATTCCTAAGTGTGTCTGTCAGCTTTATCACATTTCCTACCAACCAGCTTGGCCTCTAATCACCTCTGAAGCTGAGTAGCTACACACACACACACACACACACACACACACACACACACACACACACACACACACACTCACACACTCACCTGTGCTCCAACTGATTAATTTCCTGAACATCAGAGAGAGCTGGGCTGGGTTCAACAACAAAGACAGGAAAGAGTTTGAAAAACCGAGGGCTTTGATAGTTATGACCATATTGTGCTATGCTAAGCACTCTTTCTATGTGTGCATGAGTGTGTGTGAAGGGAAATATGGGTGCCATGTGGGGTTGAAGGTGTGAGGGGAAGCCTAACAGGCCTTCCCATTTGTACACCATTAGCTCCACCGCAATAGGCTACTTTGATGACTGTTCAGGCACCTCGCCGTGTGCTCCAGGTGTTCAGTGTGACCATAAAAGAAACTCTTGACGCTGAATGAAGGAGTTCTTGTTCATACTAATAGAATAATGCAATAACATTTCACTGTGCATGATGTCCATGGGTTTGAAAAATATGAAACACTTCCCTGAACGCTGCAGATTCCTTGTGAAGATTTACCAGACGTCCATACTTTTTATTCAGCTGCTGTGATGATCGCGGCCCAATAAAGACGGCAGGGTGCTGTGATTTTAACGAGACCCTTCATATGGCTTGTGGCTCCTCTCGTTCTTTCTTTCATTCTGCCCATCTGCCACACCGCCGAACATGCCAGCATTGTTCAGTTCTGGCTAACGCGAAAGGTCTGTCGCCCTCTGATGTGGCCGTTCTCGGAGGGAGATTTTAACTGTGATGCAATGGAAGATTGGAGGGGTTGCAACAAGCAAGTGGATTTCAGATTGCATTTGATAGGAGGGAAGTGAAGAGTGAGTCCAGAAATCCTTGAGGGATGTTATCAGAAATGTACCAATAAACAAAGTGTACTTTGTGTTTTCTGTGCGTGCTGGTCTGCCTGTATGTCTGCGTTTTGTGCATGTGAATGTTAATATATGGCAGTTTTATTTGGATACAGTGTGTGGGAGTCTGATTTGGAGCTGATTCTGCAGAGCAAATATAACCCCCCTGAGGACAATGTGATCAGTCCCAGGCAACAGAGACTATATGGGTTGCCTCTGATTTTAATTTGCAGGTGGTTTTCATTTTAGTGACAGTGTCATCTTTGGATTCTTGTCCTCTTCAGCTGTCTGGACTCGGACCCACCCTCTTTTTCTACGTTACCCAACTCTTGCATCCCCACTTAACCTCTCCAAACTGCTGCTTTTTCCCTCTGCTTTTTTCTCTGTCTGTCCCCAAGTCTCTGAAGCTGTACTAAAAGAAGCAGTCATGAGTCATTAAAAATAAAAACATTCAAAAGATTTGTCACCCAATTGATACCAAATGTAGTGTTTTAATATCAACAAATCATCATAAGGCTTGCTTTCAAACACTTGTATAATTACTGACGACAGTCTTACTGGTGGGACATTTGCAGCTGATACTAGTCTCCAGCATTTGTTTCAAATGTTGTGCCTTCAGGTCAGAATTCATTGAACCCCACTGGATCGTTTTAAGATTCAAACTGAGAAAAGGGCTCAGCTCTATTGCAGTAGTTTCTTGCAATGGCAGATGGGAAGATTCTAAAAGACCCTCATCAAGATTTCTATGTTTATCCAAAGTGTTTATCTTCAGCAAAGCAAAGACAAAAACTGTCAACTAGACAAAATAGAGATGCTCTTTGCAAAAGGAAGCAGTTTATGGAAAATGTGGTCATAAATTTAAGAAACACTTACAGTAAACGACCACTGCTGTGGGATAGAAGCAGCAAATCATCTTGACTTTGGCCCCATTTTGTTCACAATAATTGCACAACAATAAAGAAGCTGACAAAAGATGTATCTGAGTTTAAAAGTCACCTTTACGAGTTTAAGATGGTCTGGCGTACTGAAACGCACGACATAAAAGGAAGTGTCACAGTTCTGCAATCCAGTCCCGTTACTGTCAGAACACACAGACAAATCCCCCAGCGTCTTCTCATCCTCAGTCCTCGCTAAATCTGAGTTTAGCTTGCTAAGCCTCAGACTATTTGTCGGGACATACTGAAGTGTCTCCAAAAATTAACTCCAGAAAGTGGGAACACTAAAAAGCACTGTTACGAATTTGTGATAATAACATTTTTGGTGAATTCATCCATTGAGAAGTCAGTGTTGCATGTTGACAGGCTCATCCTGTATTTTCTTCTTTCTCCTGCACCTCATGGTTTATTTCCTTGTATTGTGCAGGATCAAAGGGGTCTGGAAAATATCATCCACTGGATTCAAACTCCTGGTCCATGATTAAATAGATATAGTCAACAACATATTGGAGAAAGCAAGAAAATGATCAGAGTAAGCAGGGGGATTGTGGTTTTCACTGAACTGATTTATATCTCACCATGCAAAGAGAGCCTTGAGGAAATCTGACATTTAGTAATGCTGTTATTTTTCTCATTTGTGTGCCATTGATACACTGTTTTTATTCAAATGTAATATTTTGGGTATGACACTGAAGGATCATTTGTGAAGTGTAACGTTGATGTTGTCAGGGGTTTCCAGCAGACACATCAGGATCAAAGTGGAACCCGTAGTAGCTCCAGCTGTGTCTTCCCCCTTTTAACACCATCCTCATCCTTGGAGTGACATCAACAGGACATCCTATGCCAACACTGCTGACCTCAGTAGACCTCAGTCCACTGCACATATGTACACTGAATGTGTGTGTGCTGACTTGTGGTCTGCTTTCCATTAAAGTGCATCAAAGAAAGTGTTAGCTTTTTAAAGAGCTCTAAGCACAGGTTGTAATTTACTAAATCTGTGTTTAGGATGTGCGCTTGGAGCTGCTGCAGTCTATGCACTCGTTGGGCACTTGGCACAGCCCTTTTTTTTTTTTTCTTAAAATACAGACGGCAGTAGCAGACCTCATCAAAGTCCAACTACTGTTTGAAACTCTCGCTGAATGCTTAACTCCCTCCCTGGAGTATTTCGAAGGTCATGTCCACTCACGAAACCTCCTCTGTGGAAACATAGTATGAACTAAGGCACTGAGAAAAACTAAGCTAAAGAGAAAATGGTTATTGGTTAAGTCATGTTTCAGCTGAGACTGAGTTTAGCGGGCAATTTTATGAGCAAACCACACTTTTAAAAAAGAGGGTATTTGTTTAAAACACACATTTGCTTGAAACACTGCTTACTACAGACGTTTAGTGTCAATTAGTTGCTGTTTGTTGAGCCCAGTCGGAGAGGTCACCCAGGCACAGTCTTTAAGCGGAGGGAAATATTTCAGCAGAGCTGTCGATGACATATTGTTCATAAATCTCAGAGAACAATAGCATTGTGGTTCCTCTGTAGATCTGACTTGGAGACCAGCAGCTACTTGGCTCCAAAAATTTCATGAAATGAAAGGAAAGATGTTGATTTTAGGATATGGTGACCATTGTGAAGAAAGGGGAATGGAAAAACCAATGGCATCAAATGTTTTTCTTTTCTGTCCCACTTTAACTGACCTCCCCTTCCCTTATGGAGAGTTTGGCACAATAAAGAGATCTAACGATTAAAAGTGTTGGTAAGTATTTCCCATTAAATGTGATAGAGAAGTGTTTTTTTTCTCTCTACCCATCTCTCTTTCCTGTTTTACCCACAAGTAACACTAATTATATAAGCACACCAGGCTGATAAAGGGATTAGCAGTGAGTTCAAATGAAGGCTAACCACCGGCTCTGCATCACTGTGTCAAACAGAACACTCAGCACCACGCAAGCTGTATCACAAAAACTGCATCTGGTACTGGTAAGACAATTGAGTCCATCGCCAGATAATTTGGGTCGCATAAGTTCGCTTTTTAAAATGGCAACACATGTAAAGTCTAAAACTGACGAGTAGCCAGCTTCTTTTCAGGGCAAAATATTTCACTGGATTTGGAGGAAAGACCAAAAGATTTTTTCAAACAACGACATTTCATCCAAAAGAGTTTAGCTCCCATGCATTTACTGGGACTTTTTTAAAGCTTAGTTTATGATTAAAGCCTCTTGGCTTTAACCACAAAGGTCATTTCCATTTTATCGGTGAGTGCGGTGGAAGAAAAGGATTCTATTGTCCTGCTTAAAGCATCTGGTTGTACCCCCTAGTGTGGCAGTTAGCATGGAACAGCTGAAATCCAGGAAAAGTCTTGGCAGAGTTTATACGTTTCCAGGTGCAAGGAAGTTAAAAGCACCTCTCTGCTCCATTTTTTTCATCTTGCAGGGAAAGACACAAAAGCTATTACTTTCAAATACGGCATTAAAGCCCATGAGAACAAGTGAGGGAGGCTGCAATGAAAGTGGGTGTCGATGTGTTTGCATGCAAGCTTGCATGCTTGTGTGCGTGTGTCCATTTTGGTTTATGTGTGAGGCTGCATGTGTGTGTTTCCGTGGTCTTAAAGAGTATTCTCGAAAGCGTTGTCTGACCGTACTTAGCGATGGAAAACTGACTTAGCTTGGTATTTGACCAGTGGTTTCCTCTGAGCGTAACATGAGCTGGCATCTGTTTAGCTTGGCATCTCCTACACAAACTGAACGCTATACAGCCTATACATCAAGCTGGAGCACTATAAGCTTGAATGGACTGGCGACGATGTGGACATTTCAGAGGAAGGAATAGCTGACATTATGGTGAATTGTTATGGCTGCGAAATGAATGATGCTCTTGGGTTATCACAGGTATTTAGCCTAACAACTACTCTGCCAAAGCATGATTGTGATTAGGTGGGAGATGTGTGTTTTATTGCCAAGCAGCTAGCCTAAACATCAAACTACATTAAACTTTCAAAATAAGGCTGTTTTTCCTGTTTTTCTCTCAAAGTCACTGTTTTGCTAGACCTTTATCTGACACTTTTGTACCTTGAAAAGGACTCACAATCCAAATGACAAGGATGGTTTGCACTGATTTAAAGATATTTTTACAATGCACAGTGGGTGTGGCCTTCTTTGTAATGATATTTACTTCCATTGTATCAGATTATCAACATATATTATGAATACCAGACTTTTAACATGATCTCATAGGATTTCATGACATGAATAGTTGTGACAGTAGTGTGTAAAGGGTTAACTTATGATTACATTTCGGCAAGTAAAATAACTTTGAGGCAGATTTTGATTAGCCAACTTGAACAACTTTATTTAAGGTCATGGTTAAGGTTACAGCTTTGTTTGGGTGAGTAAAACAATAAAAACAATTAGACATGATGAGAAAATTGAGAGTCCTGCCTTTTGTTTTGGGTTAAATGAGAAAAAAAAGCTTTTGGCCAATATTTACATGCATCCCCATGTCACCAACCATTATGTTTATAATATTAGACAAAATCCCTTTGTCTTGTCTGTCTTCCTTTATGTAATCCTTGCATTTAAGTCATCACACTGCATACAATTGCAGATAGTACATCCAGTTTCTCAGGAAATAAGGCTCTGAAGACTGCAAATGTGCCAAGACAAGAGCTTGAACTGTGGAGCTAACAGCCAATAAAGCTATTATGTGCACATGTTTGGTTGTCTCCATATGCAGTCATGTATATAGGCACATGTGTTCTCTGTACTGCAAACACATATGTTCATGTACATATGTGTTTGTGATATTGCCGATATCACTCACATGGTTGACATCAATCACTGACAGACATGGGACAGATGTTCAGCAGTGTTCCAGTAGACATAAATAAGTCCAAACAGCTGGAGGAAGAGACCTCTGAAAAAAAGATAAGGGCAAAACATCCCTCAGGATACTATCTGTGTCGTGAGACTTGCCCTGCTGGTAGGAGGAGTATCTGCAAATGCCTCTGCAACAAGGCTTTACACAGTCCAGGAGGTTTGTGTCTAAGTCCCTCCTTACTGGAGATGGTAGTCAGAACAAAGAAAGGTTCAAGGACATCACAGTGGTCTCATTCTGTAAGTTTTCCCTCCAAGAAATCACTCGTTGGAGAGGAAGAGGGGGAGGAAGCCCTTGGGGCTGCGTGGACAATAAATTCACCTTAATATCCCGAAATCCCCTTCATCCCAACCCCATCCCATCTGCTATCATCTACTGCTGTACCAAATGTGATGGAGACTTCCCCCCTCATGTTTAGGTTCGTGGCACAGGCTTGATAGACAAAATACAGATCTGTCTCAAATAACTGCTTTCATTAAAGCTCAGTCCAGATGTATCATTTGACTCCATTGTTGAACACCAAGGGATTTGCTAATTCAGACAAATGAAAGCAAAACAATAATATTTAAAGGGTCGGTGATGGGGGGTTCCAGACAGAGATTGTTGGTGGGGGAATTTTTGACACAAAACTGAGCTTTTATGGTGAAGACGGCAATGTTCAATGTCAGAAATGTTCATAACATACAGAGTCAATCCACAAACGTACTGCTGCAGGAAATATTTACTATAGCACAAAATGTATATAATAATGTATAATAGAGCCTTCAAAAAAAAAAGGAAAAGAAAAGAAAAGAAAAGAAAAGAAAAGAAAAGAAAAGAAAAAAGAAAAGAAAAAAAGAAAAAAAAGAATGAAATCAAACATTTGTGAACCATTTTTCAAAGATACATGTCCTCAGTGGGAACCAATGAGCTTGGGGCTGAGAGCTACAGACAGGATGAGAAAGTCATATTAGTATTGAAGTATATATAGTATATGAAATATTGAGAAACAAACTAACTTGTTGATCATTTGGGTCTTTTCGTTTGATTAGTTGACAGTTACAAAAATACAGAAAAACAGCAGTTATCATTTAATATATGACCAGCAATTGTAGATTTTATTCATCTGTAATTTGTGTGCAGAGACTGAGTGTTCCAGACAATTGACCTTCTGGATATCTGGAAGATAATAGCTTGATATACCCTCCATTGCTTGTACTGATTCTTAACTTTTTTGTGGGCAATTTCCACTCACAAGGCCGTAATTAGAAACCTGACGCTTGTGAGCGCTGTGGAAACAGTGCTAATACAAACTGAACTGAAAATACCTATTAATAGACCAGTGAAAACCAGATGTAGCCAACTGCAGGCTGTAAAAATGAGCTCATTGCAAAGAACAGAGGCATGGGCTGGGTCAGAGAAAATCTGATAAATACAGATGTGACTGTGTGCTCACACATCACTCCACAACATGTCGGGTTACTGTTTGCCAATGCGGCTAAACAGAAGGCTTACTGGCTTTGTGGCTCCTATGATGAAACAGGAGAGCTTCTGATTTGACCAGAGATATCTCTCTTAGTCAGTTTGTGTGCTCGGGTCTGTGTGTGTTTAAGAGCACGCCCCGGCCAAATGCAATTAGTGTGAACCCACTTAAGACACAAGTTGTTGTCAATACACCCAAAGAGACAATAAAACCTTCAGGAGGAAAATTGAGACCAGAGAAAGGAGACTGGAGACCAAAAGAGAGTAGAATCTGGACTCATCAGTTGGTAAGATGATGAAGACTTTAAAGAAATCATGACTTGGAGAGTGACGACAACAACAGTGCCAGAAGGATCAGTAATGCTCTCTGTAACCCCTTAAATGTACAGACACTGACTGTGGCCCATAGATCACTGTTAGCCAAGCCTTCTTCTTTCCATTCTGCTCTGATCAAGACCTGACATCTCCTCCAATCCGGGCAGGAGGCTGATTAGTCTGACGCAGTGAAGCAGAAGCAGGCAAACGAACAGCACTGTATTGATTGTCACGGTGACCTTTATTTTGTCACTGTTCTCGAGATGTGTGGGTGAGGGGGGTTGCCACTCTTTAAGACTCCAAATCACCAGCAGCCTATGTGGCTGAAGACAGGAACGCTGCTCTGCACAAATGACATTCATAGCTTTCACACACTAAATTGTAATCACTGTGGTCTTAGCAGTGTGACACCACCACACAGCAACCTTCAGCTTGGTCCTCTTAAGCAGGGGTGGGACAATAATCAATACAACTCATCATGTTTGTAGGAAAAGACAGCCCATGGGCATGAAGGGAAGCATGCCTGATGCAATAACACAAGCTTTTAATAATAAGGTTGTTGTGTTATTTCAATAATGCAGAATTATAGAGGCAGTGTAATTATTTTGACCATTGTAATTGCTTCATATTTATTTCATATCACCCCTAAAAGCTACCACCAGCACTGTACAGCAATCAAATACACTGCAATACAGTGACCTTATCAATCAATGGCGGTTGCATGTACTAATGTTTGATTGTGTTTTATCTACAACTAATCCAGTATTGAATGTATGCTCGAGGCGGACTTCTTTCAGATCTCTTCGCAGGTCTATTTAGATGTAGCTTTCAGCGAGTTAAAGTGACAGTTGTTTTAAATAATCATTTTGAAGTGCTAAATACTGACATTCAAAGAAGTAAAAACCTGGAGATTTTCCTGACATGTCAGCTTTAGGCTAATAAAAAAACAGATAAAAGTCATAAAAGAAGTTTGTGTGTGTGTGTGTGTGTGTGTGTGTGTGTGTGTGTGTGTGTGTGTGTGTGTGTGTGTGTGTGCACTCCTCTGACAGTGTTGCTGTGTTGCTGTGTGGTGTAATAGCACATCAGAAGGCAGTGAAGCAGCTGAATGAAGGTACTGGCATTTGGCTGAGGCTGTGTTTGTGCGTCTGAGTGTATGTGGAAGAGGCCAGGAGACACACACAGTAAATATGCAGCGTGGGGGAGGTGAAGACTTGACTGTAAAACCGCTTCTGGGGTTTGAAGCATGGATGGTAGGATGGTTGGAGATGGCAAAGGAGAGAAGAGAGGTCTGTTAAGGCGTGTGCCAATAACGACAGTTACAGTTCTATATTTGAAACAGATCATTAAAAAGTCAGTCAATTCTCTTAGGTGAAGCAGTGGAGAGAAAATAAGGAGGATGTGAAGCAGGGAGGTAGTAGGACCGACAGGGGGAATCGACATTATTGGCAGTTAAGGCAGGGAAAAGACATCTGTGGAAGGAGTGGGTAACCACATGAAGCCATGGGATCCAGATGGGACAGAAACAGGCCGGCAAATGTGTTGATCTCAGTAATGTGAACGGATAAGTCAAAGAAGGAACAGGAATAGCCATGCAGAAGTATTGAGGCGAAAGTTGAAAATCCAAAAAGTGATGGGAAGATTGTTTCACGTATGACAAGTGATTATATCCCTTCATAGAAAAAAACACAGTGGGAAATGGCAGTAATTATGGTTCAGGGACAGAACTGGACCTCTGACAAACATCCAGCTAAGCACACACACAGCCTACAACACATACACACAGGCACGTGGGGAGCATTGAGTGATCAGAGCTTCAGAAAAAATACACTTAACCAACTCACATATTCCGCAGTGCATGGCAGGCCTGCCAGTAGGAGAAAACAAAGACAACAACGTGACCTTTACAGAGGGAAAGAGAGGTGGAGGAGAACTGAAAATGACCTCCAGCTTTTGACAATGGTGGAACCAACTGTCCTGAATACATTTCTACTGTCAGACCTCCACATCCACAGTCAAACAATGTATCTCCATTAAAAAAGCAAACACAGTATCTATCTGGGATTGGAGGTTAATCTGTGATGCACTGAAAAAGATCAGCGCTAGTACAGTCTAACTGTGGTATTGTAAACTGCAAACCCTAAGCTCATTAAGAGCGTAGAGAAGCAGACACATGGGCTAACCATAAAGTTCATAACCTGCCTGGGAAAATATGTTAAGTGCATCGATAATCCTCAGCACTACCTCAACTGGCAAGATGCCTCTGAGGGAAGCGTTTGAGTTGCATCTGCTCCAGTGAAGCTGCTCACTTGAAAACAGATTTCAACTCAGAAACCACTTCCTTGCTCAGCAAAATCTCTCCTGGGTAAATAAAGAGCAAGAAAGAAATTGATCTGCTTGCACATCAAAATCAACCCACATTCATATGAACTATCAGTCTTATAATGTAGTTAATGTTGCTGCTGAGCCCAGTTACTAAATGAAAACTGGGATTGAAAATAAATATGCAGCAGATTTTGATGTGATCAAATGATCCTCGAATGATCGAGTCACCCCAGACTGGGAAGTCAGTCTATTCCCCCCTTAGCTTCAGGCACACAAACCACCTCAAATGGGGTTTTATATTATAGCGAATTATCTCCTCCTGGGCAGCAGAAGGTTGAGATAAAGAGAAGTCTGTTAGCAACTCACTGGATCAACATCAGAGATTGAGCTATTGGTGATGTGATGTGGTGTGGCGCAGATGATCATACTGCTGATTCAGCTGGTTTGGAAACCAGAAACCAGAGACCCCCGATCCTCAGCGACCCCATGCACGCTAGACACACACAAGCCACCACCACGACCGGCAACCCCCTCAGTTCCTCACCCCTGGGAAAACCGTCACTGCTCACCACACCTCCATCTCTAATTTAACCAGAAAACCTCATGCTTGGTGCCAAGCAAGCCCTGCCTCAGATGATCGCTCATGTAACCTCCAGCGCTGAGAAACTTCGTCCAAACTCAGTGTCAACATTACCTTACAATCAAGCTGCAGTCACGGTTCTCAAGACTTGAGGGTGGAAATCAAATAACTGCACATTATGACCAGACGTCATTTGGGTTTCCGTGAATGAAGCCAATTCAAACTGACGTGCCATGTATAAATTTTTAAAAAGGGGAAAAAGGGAAATTGTGTGCACTTTCACAGCCACGTTTCAACTTCAACAACGTTCAAAAGCAACAAGATTTTATTTCTCTTAAGTGTGAGGAGGTCTGCTACATGTTTTCACACTGAACCAGCTTGGTCTTGGCCTTAAACAAGCATATTCAAGTGGGTTTCTCTCATGGAGGTTTCCCATCCTCCTGTGGAAGTCACATCTCTCAACAGAGTTTAACAGATGGAATCAAAGTGCAGACGAAACAACCCTACAACATACAGACCCAATTTAAAGCTGAGCTGATAACTATGCCCGTGATGCATCATGTGTATGTCTAATCTGATTTTATGTGGCATCTTCTGTGCAGATTCATGTGGGGGAATTGTATTGCATCGCCGCCATCTCATTTATCTTTTGTGGTGGCAGGCATTGGTTACATGCTTCTCTGTTTTCACTAACGGTCCAGTAACTAAGCATGCAATCTGATGGGATCCCTGCCAGGATCTCTGATGTCCATTCATCATCCATAAGGCGGACACACCGTTCGCATGCTTACAGGCTTTTCTTGAATCTCACATCTCTCCCAGAGACATGGCAAGTTGGAGAAAAATGGGTTTTACACACATGCATGTATGCACAATGACGGCCCTTTTCTGCAGAGGACAAAGACAGGAGGTGGGAACCTTGGAAAACTCAGTGCAGGAAAAACAAATGCAATAACTTTGAGGTGTGAGATGAACGAGGAAGTTAAAAACTGAAGTGTTGGGAGCATGCATTGGTGGAGAATAGGGCCCCTCTCTTTTTTATTTCTGATTTACTTTAATCAGCAGGAATTGATCACCAACATAATTTCAGATTAATCAATTGCAATTGGCGACTCATATTCTGCTCAAACTAATGTTTTTCTTGTGTCAGGGACCATGACATTGTGTGGAGACAGCTCCTAATTAGTTATCAGACCATGGCTGCACTGACAACATAATTACATTTGTTGCTGTTAGACCCAGACTCCTCAATAGTCTCTTTGTTGCCTTTAAAAACGGGTAATCTAGAATACACTATTGTATGCCTAATAAAAAAGAACACATATACATGCAGTCTAGGAGATTTACAGCTACATTTGTCCGTCATTTCATTTATTATTAAACAGCACTGAGGATAAGAAAAGACAGACCTAAACATCTTCCCTTTATGTCCATGTCTACAGCAGCTGGTATTTTATGTAGGGCTTTATGTGTCTATGGTGTTGGCTGATGATATGGTAGGGGTTGTCAATTTGCCTGTAAGCATAACATGAGTGACACCTACTGGTCAACATACAAAACACAGCATCACTTATGCTCCCAATCAGTTTATTCTCATCTTATCAAAGTCAAGGCCTAAACCCCACGACTTTAGAGACAATGTAAAGAATGAGCAAACCCTTTATAGTAAGATACCCCCCCCCCCCCAGCATTAATGGGTTTCCCAGTTTAGTCATATATTCTTGATATATGTACATTTCTTGTGATATTTGTGTGAACTGGCAACAGAATGGACTCCAAGCATCAAGAGAGGAAACTGTGGTCTGATAATGATACTGAACGGCCATTTTGCTTCACTTCCTTCATTCTCTTTGAATCACTGCACAAATAACAGAGGTGGATGCTATTCAGAGATCTAGAGCTAGGCTGAGAACTTACAACTGTGGTTGCAAACCTGGTTGTGTACCTGAATCCTCTTTTTATTCATTTCTACATTCAAAACCCAACACTAGACTTGACAACAAAGTCTGCATATTGTTACAGGCTGATTCGCTAATTAGCTAATTTAGCTGATTCTTGCAAGGAAAGGACCTCACTTGTACTTTCTTCTGTTATCACTGTTTAAGACACAGCACATAAATCTCCATTAGTGGTTTTAGAAAGCAACAGGAAGGATTAATGCAAACTTAAAGTGAATAGTATGTTCTCTCACCAACAGCATTTAATTCATATTTATTCATTTTTTAAAATTGTGCTCAAACAAAGGTATTAACTTCCACATAAAGGCACAGAATTATAGACATTAGAGGCAAATAAATATGTTAGATTATTTGCACTTCTGAGATGAACACTACAAACTTCAAGAAAAAAATTGAAAATACGACAAATACAACAAAAACAAAGCTTATGGAAAGGTTCACCCTGTGAAAAAAAATAAAAACCACTCATTCATTAAAGCACTGATTGGTTCTATTAAAGGTCCAGTGTGTGAGAGGGTTATCTATTGGCAGAAATATTCATAAGTGTGTTTTCATTGATATATAATCACCTGAAAATAAGAATTTGTGTTTTCATTACCTTAGAATGAGCTCTTTATATCTATAGAGGGAGTGGCGCTCTTCCACAGTCTGCCATGTTGCACCACTATTTCTACAGGAGCCCAGAGAGGACAATGCAAACACTGGCTCGAGTGGGTGCCTTTCTTGTTTTTCGTCAGTTTCACAACCACCTGCAGTCACCAGTTCCTTCTACAGACTTGGACACAGATGGGTGAGGCGAGGGGTTTTCAACTGGTTGCAATCTGCAACCTCACCACTAGATGCCATTAAAATCTACACACTGGTCCTTTAAAAAATTTCCTCCTTACTCTGAAGGTTATTTGCTGCATGGTTTTGATTAGATTCATTGATCAATTTATTTTTACATCATTTAGTGACCAAAACGCATAATTTTGTTTGTAAGTTGCTTATTATCTTTCAAGATTTGTGTTGTAATGCGATGCTGTGTAAAAACATTAACAAAAACAGAATGCAATCAATTGGCCATTTGGTAATATCCTTCATACAATCATACCTTATGTGTGCCCTTTTCATACCTAATCATGATACTATCACCTGTTACCAATGAACCTGTTTACCTGTGGAATGTTCCAAACAGGTGTTTTTGGAGCATTCCACAGCTTTCCCAGTCTTTAGTTGCTCCTGTCCCAACTTGTTTGAAATGTGTTGCTGGCATCAAATTCAGAATAAGCAGATATTTACAAAAATCAATGATGCTGAAGTGGTAAAAGACTGGCATCAGTTTGCATAACTGGAGCTCCATTTTTAAAAGTGCAATTCATATCACACTATAAAACCCTATGAAAGCACAAACTCCTTTTGTTTTTGTTGGTTATGTCACAGTCAGGGCATTTTGAAGTATAAATAATGTCTGAGAATGGTTACACACCATTCTTGATTGAAGATCTGTTCAAATTAGTGTGCGTCCTGTAATATCCCTTATTGTTTTCCTACAACTCCTTGTTGTATCTTCGTCATGTTCAAATTCAGTAGCACAAACAACCACAGCAACAAAAGCTGAGTGAATGTGTAATCTGTATTACCAACTTATGAAACTTCCAACAAAAGTCATCAAGGTGCTTTTGGAGACATTATGTGAGACTGAAATGGTTTTCGAAAAAAAATAAAAAAGTGCTGGTGAGGTTTTGGCAGTAGCTCAGCAGACAAGAGGGCTGTTGTCATTCTGATCTTCAACAGGATCCTCCTCCCCTGAGAAGTCGGTCTCTACCTTTTTATCTTCTTTGATAACATCCACTCCGACCAGACCCACCACCCTGAAATGTGGTAAAACAGGCTTAAGAGAGGCAGAAAAGCATGGGATACATTACTGTCTCCAATTCAAACTAAACTGGTCAGCAGCTCCTCTCTACACACCTGCATTAGCTCACCTGAACACTGACATTTACAACACACATATTTTCAAAGTCTCTGATGTTTCCAGTTTTACAAAACATACTGTAACCCCCAATTGGAACATCTTTTTTTGTGCCCACGTTGTAGTAATATAAATGTCACCCTCACATACACAAACAGTACAAAGTACACTTCAGTCTTGTGGAATCATAATTTTACTGGTACATTTTAACAAAGGGACTACAGATGAACATACTTTTAATAGGATAATGGCTTTAAAAGTGTATGTTATACTGAGACTGCTGAGCTAGGGGCTTTGTTATTTTACAACTACTCATGGAGTAACAGAAGAAGCAGTGCATGTGACAGAGGTGGCTTCACTCAAGGAGTTTTATGTGTCACGCTCCACCTCCCAGACTGACTCAGCAGCACTACTTTGTCAACTCAGTGTAACAAAACCAATGTAAGAACACAATGTACCAAGTGTCCATCTAATGCCTTTCTTCCTCTTCTATATCAAATCAAATCAAATCAAACTTTATTTATATGGCACTTTTCATACTTAAAAGCAACACAAAGTGCCTCACAGAGGCTAAAAACAACAAAGAGGAAAACCCAGCCCTCCCGCCCCCATAAAAACATACTGGAACATATAAAAACACACACTCACAGACACGCACACACGAAGACACACACCCGCACACACACCCATACAGGCAAGGCAAGGAATAAGCAACCTTTGGGGGCCATCCACACTGAGAGGGCCCCCGGCCCATGACTAGGGAGCGCCGCCCGAGACACCCCGACCCAGGCACAGAGGAGGCCCCGCACCAAGGTGCAGAGGCCTCCAGCCGTCTAGGCCAGAGCCGTCCCCTCGACAGCGCACCCGTCAGTAGACCAAAAGCAGCTCCCAGTGTGGGGGGCCCCCATGAGGAAACGCTAAAAACCAAGGGCCCCCATGAAGAAAACAGGGGCCCCCATGAGGAAACACTGGAGCTAAAAACCAAGGGACGAAGGCATAAAATAAAATAAAATAGAATAAAATAAAATAAGATAAAATAAAATAAAATAAAATAAAATGGATAAATGATAGAAATAATAATTAAACATGTCGTTCAAATCAATTGAAAGCCTGATTAAAAAGGTGGGTCTTGAGCCTCTTTTTAAAAACATCAACAGTCTCTGCGGCCCTGAGGTTCTCTGGCAGGCTATTCCACAATCGGGGGCCATAATGACTAAAAGCCGCTTCCCCGTGTGTTTTAGTTCTTACTTTTGGAATGGTTAAGAGGCCAGTGCCGAAGGACCATATGACAGAGGATCAATATAAGTGGTGCATTACTGCATCTGTCAGACATTTAGATACTATATGAAGAGGGAAACAGTTTGGAGAGGGAGGCTGTATGTGGGACACGCAGGAACTGGGTCTTATTCAAATCAAGCCAAGCATTTCCCCCCTCAAGCAAAACCAGCAGACAGTGACTTTGCAGAAAAAAGAGGTGTTTGTAATGCAATCTGTCCACAAAGTACAGTTTCAGCACCTGAAGCCTAAACTGCTCTGTGTTTATTGTGTAATTAACAAACAACTTTGGCCGAACACTCTGTGAACACCTTGTCATAAGCCACCACAGATCATGAACACAATCCTTTTAGTAGGACACTACTGTTACACTATTTCTTTTAATTTTGAGGGGTCCTTTAATGTATGGGTTTTGAAAAAGAAGAAATCTTCCTGCTTGCAACATGTTATACAATAACATTGATTTTTAATGGCACGCTAAAATGAAAAGCCATCAATATTGGAACGTTCAATAGTAAATGAATGTGGTATGCTTTAATTATGTAAATTACACAAACAATTTTGTAGCTAAACATGCAAAAACAATGATATGGTCCTTTAATGCTGTGTCATCTGCATTGGCAACATGTTGAACTTACCCAAGGACAAGCAAAGGGATGACACAGAGTCCTGCAGCCAAAAGGAAGACAAAGCCAGGGAACCATGACACCGTAGCAGCATACACACTGTTGAAAACTGCATTCGATACGTTGCTAGTTAAACTCTCCAGGAAGGAAAGACAGGCAAACAGGGCTCCTTCAAAAACACACAGAGAGAAGAAAACCTCAAAAGTGATAAAGTGACAAACAACAGGATACCTAAAATTAGTTTAGTTCCAAGATTCCCCTTCGCTCCACTGAGTCAGCTTTCACTTTCATTTGCTGGGGCACGTCTCAACCTCCAACAGAAAAACAAAATTATTGGCACTCAGCAGAAAAGTCTAACTGAACTATAATCCATAATATCTGACGTTACCCATCCTCTGCCCTGCCCTTGGTTTATCCTCAGACAGCCTTCATATAAAACTACCATATAGAAATTCTTCTTCACACCCGCACACCTCCAACCATGCCTCTTCTCTCTTCTTCTTTTCCACTTGTAGGGTAACTTTTATACTTCATGTGTTCATCATTTACCCTTATAATTTTATGTTTTTTATCATGTGTGCTTATGTAACTGTGTTTTTTTTTTTTTTTTTATCTTGTGTGTCCCGCCCTGTATTGGTATTATTGCTACCAGGGCAGAACCAATTTCTCCTCTGGAATAAATAAAGGTTTTGAACTTGAACCAAGGAACTGAAACTTGGGAGTGCTTTGATTTCAAGTGCACCATGAAGTGGCCGGGACAGGCTACTCTTCCATGGACTGTGACTCTACAAACACGGTTCTGTGGCTCTTCTAAAGCCCTAAACACACTCACCCTGCTCAGACTTTGAGATGATCTTTGACATCATGGAGCGTAGAACAGGGAAAGGCATGATAGACAGAAGCAATGGCACCCTCACTGTGGAGAACAAACAACAGAAGACAAACATCATATTACTTCATCATAATGCTGTTTGTTGTTTTAGGGTTTGCATAAAATATCTCAAACATTCTAAAAGTGACTGATTTAAGATTTCTCATTAGGGTAATGACTCCATGACAATTCAAATAAACATCATAATGATAATGTATCATAATTACATTGTCTTATCATCTCAGAATACAATAATCTCAGAAAATACACAGGATACTGTAGCCCTTGTAACTTTTGTACACCTTGGAAATGTGATAAGAAAGGTTGGCTCTGTCAATCAGTAACCTGTGTAACCAGCCTGTAGTGTTTATTTATGTAATTTTTATTACTCTTCACTGTGGTCTTGGTCTGCAAATATAATACATCTAATTTTTAATTTGATGTGTCCTGTCTCTTTACAACCATTCATTTTTTAATATAGAACGTTCAGCTCCATGTAATGAATTGGAAAAGGGCCATATAAACATAGAGATATGAATATGTTGTTACATCAATGATGGCTACCACTGTATTTAAGTTGGCATGTCAACACGGCCAGAGGTGAAAAATCCTGTGCGTGACACATTGAAATTTTCACAACACAATTTCCAATATCTGACATACTGTACAGCAGAAAGTGAAACCAACTGATATTTCTCTATTGTTCTGTTCAAACTGTTCAGCATTACTGAACTGATAGACAAGGCTTCTGTGTTTCCTTTGTTTCTTTCACCAAATAGGACACTCAAAAACTATTGTACATCATTGGTTTAAGCAACACAGTTGTTAAGGAAGTTTTTCTTACCTATAAACATCAGTAAAGTGGTCTTCGTAAATGCCAGCAAGACCATGCCTGACATGACGGACAGGATCCCGATCAGGACAATGACCAGCGGTGGCATACCACAGTATGTGAACGCTGACACTCCCAGAAAACTGGTCAGGAACACAGAGGTGGACAGCGCTGAGCCGTAGCCAATCAAAATCTCATTCCAGCACAGTGGCTCATTGAGCTCATACAGTGTTACCAGGGCGATCCCACCCCAGTAGGCAAAGGAGAAGCTGGTGAAGATGAGCATCAGGAGGAGCAAGACAGTTTTACACCTGCAGCTGACCCCTGCAAACATCTGGTAGACCCCATAGATCATCTGTTTCAAGGCTGTACGCTGAGGGGACCCATCTATAACAACTGCATCAGTGGGAGCCTTCTTCACGGTTTCTTCTAGGATGAATATTGCATAGAGTAATATCAAACACTGGCACAACGCAGAGGTTGCAAAAGGCCAGTTAAAGCCTGCAGCTCTCAGAAAGTAGCCTGTTGATATTGCGGCCACCCCAGACAACAGGCCAATCATCATGTCCAGTCCAGCCATGCGCAGCGTTTTCTGATTATCATCCTTGCACAAGTCTACTACGTAGGCGAAACAGCCCCCCAGCAACGTGCCCAAGCTGCCAAACAGAGAGCTGAGAAACGAGGCGCCAATGAGCAAGTAAATGTTGAGCTCAAAGTAGGACACCGTCAGGAAGGCCAAGGTGTAGATCAATGTGCCAATCAGAGGCATGATGATTGTGATCTTGCGTCCTCCGCGGTCACTATAAGCCACAAGCATGAGAGTGACAACCAAAGAGGGGATTGTGGAAAGGAGCTCTGTGTAAAGGGTGAAGAGAGATGCCTGCCTCTGTACCTCCTGAAAACACAGAAAAAGAGAGACACGGTTGAGTCAAAAAGACATGCATGGGCTGACAGTGGACTGTCTGCATTCAGCTGTTATATCAGGCCTCAGAAGGCAAAATAACAACCCTCAAGCTGGCAACAATCCTACAAACAATACACGGTAAACTGAGATAGTGACCATCTACAGTCATGAAAGCAACACCGACTGGAAGCATGTCAATTTGTACATTGAGGTTTTCTTATTGAGGGCCAAAAGGAACAAAGCCCTCAACAGCACAACAGGTGCAGGACTGGCTATTCTCTGACAGGTGTTTCCAGATCAGTGTGTTTGCTCTCACTTCCCTGTTGTGTTTCATCCTTCTTTATAAATACATGTTAAAAATAAAGCGTTACTAGGCACATTTTTTTAACTTCCTCTTATAAATGCGGTATGCCTTGGTGTACTGCAGAATTAAGTGCTGCATGATTAACAAGTGATCGTGTGCTCTGAAATGATGATTATCCATCACTATGTCAGTCAGCACATGCATGTGTTCAGAACAGTAACCTTTAGCCACAGGTCTCCCCTGCATATCATGTTATGGCACAGAAGCTGAATCAGTTCTTTTTAACATGAGCTGTGTTGCAAGAAGGAGATGTGAAAGGGGTTTATAAAAATTTATGCTGAGTCATGACAGAAAAGGTTGCTGAGATACAAAATACAACAGACAGCATACAGCATTATTGCATGTTGAACTGCAGGTTACGGTAGAAAACTTGTCTTTTTTTGGTCAGTAAGTCATTTCTTTTCATCAGCACACAGAAACCATGACACAACAACACACATGCACAACAAAGCTGTAGACAGAAAATGCAAAGTGGACTGGAAATACTGGATATTTCACATGATACAGCATATGTTAACATAAGCATATTCGTTCCTTCTTCCTTTGGCACTGAGAATGCATGCTCTATTACATCAAGCAATTCAAGACTAACCTTATGGTAGCTTGACTGGTTGCCGCCGCTGCTGCTGTTTGCTGCACATCTGGAGGTGTTGTCAGAAATGGGAAACGTGGTGTTTGTCAGCTGCTGCCACAGCGTCCGGTACACATACTGCTGCACAAGAGGATAGATGAGAAAACTGGAGAAAGCGTACAGGGCAACCACAGGCTCCACAAGGTAAAGACCCTTCATTTTGAAGAGGCTGCAAAAATCCCTGAAAAAGAAGAGGAGAATACATTTAGAACATGAACACCCACCTTACGGTAAGAAGACAGTTTAACTAATAGGAGGTATAAAAATAGGAAGTTAAAAATGAAAAACTTCCACTTTTGTACTACACTTTTTTTTTTAATGTTACGGATTTTGAATATTGTACAGTTTGAAGGTGATAATTCTGTTGTTACAACCTTCAACACTTCACCTGAACATGCAGATACAGTGTGTGACTTCCACAGTATTCCTCTTTAAATAGTACTGATTCAAGTCATAAGATAGGGTTGTTGTTGTTGTCGTTGTCGTTGTTGTTGTACGGGTGATATTTGGTTGATTTTGCCTTGTCATGACAATCGAGGGTGCAAACATTTTCTGAGAGTTTGAAACATAAAGAAGAATCTGAGACAATATCGCCTACATGCAGTTTGTTTGTTTGTGTCTGGGACTACGGTGTGCTGCAGGATGAGCAGAGCTAGGTCAATGTCTACATAACACGCAATGAAAGACGACAACAGTTTAGCCATATTACAGAATGTTGACAAGAACATGCAACAGATCACCTACTTTTTAGATGGTCGCTTGGATCATGTTATAATGTTAAAGACACCCCGACGAATCATCTTCATAATGAGGTCGGTGTCGGTGCTCCTGTTTAATACAGATAAGACGAAGTCATTACGAAACGCTAGGCCCCGCCCCTCACTGTATATGATTGGACAGCAGTCCTTAAATACTGCGTTTAATTCGACGGAGGAGCTGTCAGTCATGGGTAAAAACGGATGAGAACAATTTGTGACTTTCTTTAACAGACTTTTATTGTATATTAAACGTGTATTTGAAACACCTCTGAGGGACGCGCTTCAGAATTAACAAACAAGATATTTTCTTTACACACACTAAATGCTTCCGTTTCGTTTGTACCTGAGCGCGAGCTACCATTTCACATATGGTAACGCCAGGTGGGCGTGCTTTGAGTTGGAATGTACCATTTTGCCAAGGCACCGGGAAGGATTTTGTTGTGACAGTGGAGTTACAACCCGGCGGGGGAGACGGTAAGGCGAAATCCATAGTCCTTCCACTGTGTAATTTAAACCGAACCTACAATTGTAGGATGAAGCTGAAATTCCCATGTTTGCTCAGGTTTACAAGTTTTCCATGCCCGAGTCGCTCGAATTTCGGTTTTAGTAAATGTCAGCTTGTCATTCCAGACTGCAGGTAGTTCCACCATCAACATATCGTCAGCTAGCGGATCATAGCTATCTCTGTGATTAATTTAGCTAACTCAGCTAACGATACCAGCTAGCGTTGGGCAGGTGAAAGAGAGCAACCTTTAATTTTTCGCTTTAACCTTTTATTCCTCTCGTTTTCTTAACGTTATTTGGTTTCCCATTGCACTAAATCTAGCATTAAAGCTAGCTGGCGGTTAAACGTTAGCGTTAGCTTCGCCTGCTGCAGTTGCACTACATAAAGTCGTGACTGGCCGTGTCAGGATGGATGGTATTACAGTCCCTCGGCCTAACGTTATCGCACACAGTGCTCCAGCTGCCTATAATTTCCAGCTACCTGCGATATTCAGCTCAAAATAAGATTAGTTTGTTATATGTGGGCCTTTATCTATGTCCGTATAGTGCATTACGCTGCTGATTTCGCAATGAAAGTTTTTTTCGTCAGTCTGAATCACGCAATGAGTAATGTTATTACCTACTAATATAACAATTTCTTTAATGAGCAGGAAGAAGTTAAACCCAAATATTGTACCACCTGCAGTCAGAGCGCTGTACAATTAGCTACATTTAGTTTTTCTAACATTCAGTCACAATATGAGGTATATACAAAATATAACGTCACCTCTCCATCAATAACAAACAGAGCATCAGTCTCTCTAGCAGCCTCCAAATCAACAGATGTTGTGTCTGATTGGAAATGTCTCTTATCTGATCTTCATTCTTTCTGGCTTTCAGGTCATAACAGCTTTTTTCATCTTGGATCTACAATGGCCTTCAGCAAGGGATATCGCATCTACCACAAGCTGGACCCACCCCCCTACAGTGTCATAGTGGAAACTAGGACCAGGGAAGAATGCCTCATGTTTGAATCGGGGGCTGTTGCTGTTCTGTGTAAGGCTTCCTGACTGATTGCACTGTAGTGGGACATTATGTAAATAGTCTTTAAACTATTGTCCCAAATAAGGATGCTACAAGGGGGAAACAGCCATAAGAGACATATTGACATTGTGTTGCTTTTGTTGTCTAGCGGCAGCAGAGAAGGAGGCCATTAAAAACACATACGTCAAGATTGTTGATGCTTATGGAATCCTGGGTGTCCTCCGCCTAAACCTGGGTAAGCTACAGAAAGGTCTTCTCTGTTTATTGCTTCTTGTTGCAGAAATTTCCAGGGTCCAGTCCAGATTCTGACCTCCAGGGTTTTGTGTCTGTGAGGGCCCTCTGCTTTGTAGTCCTGTTGCTTCTTACTTGTAAGCTGCTTTTTTCCTGTCCTCTACATGACCTTGAATGCTCTTGTTATCACAACAAGGAAAACCTGCGTAAAAGATTAAAGCTCAGTCTTACTGATGGCTGAGATTTGACAGGCTGGTGATTTCCTATAAAAGACTGGTGCCAATGAAGTGCTTTATGTCTGTTGACATACTGCCTCCCCTTTTCTTTACTATCCACCACATATAATGTTTTCATACTCATGTCCTTTCTATTTTGCCATATGCCACATTGCTTCTGCAGGTGACACCATGCTGCACAGTCTGGTGGTTGTGACAGGATGCAGCTCTGTAGGGAAGGTGCAGGATTCTGAGGTTTTCAGGGTCACGCAGACAGATTTTATATCGCTGAAGAATGATCCAGGAGATGAGGACCGGATTGGTGAGGTGCGAAAGGTTCTGAACTCAGGACACTTCTACTTTGCCTGGTCTTCCACTGGAATCAGTATGGACTTGAGCCTCAACGCACATCGCAGGACCCTAGAAGACACTACAGATAACCGTTTCTTTTGGTAAGAGTCTGAAATCATTACTATTCCAAGATACTAGTCGGCAGGTGTTTGGCTATAAAAATCTCCAAATTAGTATTATTGAAGGAAGTGCATGTTCTGCAATCTGCACAGTCTGTGTGGTGGAATAGTTTCTTCTGAGTTTCTGATATGCTTGGGGGGGCGGTTGTGTGATTTGCAGCTAAGGTGTGAAAATTCACTGCTCACACTGAATTTGTTTGTGTGTTTACTGTCGTATCTGTCTTGATGTCATAAATCAATAGGAACCAATCTCTGCACCTGCACCTGAAACACTACGGAGTAAACTGTGATGACTGGTTGTTGAGGCTGATGTGCGGCGGTGTGGAGATCAGGACCATCTATGCAGGGCACAAACAGGCCAAGGCCTGCATCTTCTCTCGCCTCAGCTCAGAGCGAGCCGGCACACGATTCAACGTCCGAGGAACAAATGACGATGGACAGGTGGCCAACTTTGTGGAGACTGAACAGGTGACTCAGATCTTTGACAGTTTTTCTGAATCTCTCTGCTTGTTTGAGAGTTGTTATGTTGAAAGGCTGGTGATCAGAAATCAGTTTGCATCGGTTTGTACATTCTCTCTGCATGGCAGAACTGTTGTCAGGTGCAGTTTCATAAAATTGAAGAACATAGCTACACATGGCATGGGAGTACAGTACCAGGCAGTGTTGGAATAGCTGTCAAGGGTGTTTTGCCCTGTTAGGTGCACTCTGTGGATTACCTTGTACTGTATGAGCAATGTGTTAGTGTTCTTAGTAATTGAGGAAAACATTTGTGCAGATTTGGGTCCAGAAGTCAGCATTGGGATTCATGGAATGGATAGAGCTTCTTGCCAGGTTCCTGATGGTTGTGTCAGATTTGGATATCAGTTTGTATATCTTCGGCAGGAGTTTTTTTTTGTTTGTTTGTTTTGTTTTGTTTTTTTGGAGAGAGTGATCAAAATTGCTCTTTTGTGTTGAACTCTGTCTGAATGAAAGATTTGACTTGCAAAATGCAGAAAAGTGTTTCTTCCCAATGCCACACTTCTGGACAGAGTTGGAAAATGAAGCCAGGATGTTATTCTTTAAAGATGTGTCTGAGCTGTGTTATGCCTTTTTCATTCCAAGAGGAGGGAAAGAGGAGACTTCTTTAGTAGAAAATCTGAGTTATTGCAGATTGGGGTGAAAAGGGGTGAAAGTGTGCAGTTAGCAATTTTGTGGAATTTGCACTCGTGTCAGAATTGTTGCTATTGTACAGGTTTTTGAAACAAGGGTGATGTTTGATTCATCGGCTGAAGAATGGTGAGTTTGTAGTTTCAAAGTATTGCTCAAGGTTTGTTTTAGGTCTTTCCAGTTGTTCCAGCTGACTGGAATGGGTCCATTTAAACATCTAGGCCTCCATGGTTTTTGTGTGGTTTGTAATTTTTTCCTAGATGGATTATTTTTCCAGTAGAATTTGGAAATAATTGAATATTAAGATTAAGACCAGGTACTAGTGGATGGACAGGAATAAATGAAAACAGGTCATTTATCTTGGGTGTACTGTTTGGATTTTGATTGTTGCCATTCTGCCCATGAAGGATGTTGGTAGTGGGGATTTTCCAACATTAAAGTTAATCATTAATGTTGAGTAATGAGATCAGGTTCAGATTAAATTACTCTGGCAGCTTGGGGGAAATATCGACGACTTAATATAATATTACCAGTGTGCAGTGGGAAAGGTGGTGTTTTGGCTGCTTCATGCCAGGTATTTGTGCAGAGAGAGAGGGTAGTTGATTCAGTCTAGTCGATAAAGTAGCTGGAAATTTTGAAAAACTGTTCTACAAGCATGATGGTTTGTTGTAATGATATACTATGCTAGCTGTTCAGTGAAAATGGTGAATAGAGTTGACGAGTGGGCATCCTTTCCTGGTGCCCCAGTGCAGTGTGAAGTTTCGGGATGTTCATGCATACTATTAATAAATAATAGGCAGAATAGTCCAAGCAGTACTATCCTTTTTAACATGTATGTTATGCACATTTGGCTATAGAGTTACATGGCCTTGGTTAATACAGTCTATTTAAACACTGGTTATAAATTGACTGTTCGGGAGCAAACCTGGTGCAGCCTTATAGTGAAAGAGTATTGGTCCAGCATTTTGTGGTGTCAGTGTAGTAAGAAATTGTTTAATGCTGATAGTTGTAGATGCATAGTTAACATTAAAACTTCTAGAAAAACTAGGAAAACCAGCAGGATGATGACAGTAATACATCTGCACGCTAATTCATTGGTCGTTTCAATCTGAAGCCTTTGCAGCATTTTTAAGTTCCATATTGAGACGTCAGTCCAGTCAGTAGTTCGCTTTCATTGCTGAGTCAGCAAATTGTAAAACAACACATGTATATTTGAATATGAAGGGTTACAGATCTCCATTGTGGATAGTTCCTGTTTTAGCAAACAAACATGAAGCTGTAGGTTGGACAGAATCAGAACTACTGCGATTACAACACAGTGCAACGCAGTACAACCACATCAATATTTGCTGCCTCAGACATTACCAAAAGGTCATTCAGTGTGTCTGGATAGAAACTGAACATTAGTAGCTAGTTTTGGTAATTGCGGGGTGTTTTTTTGGAATACATTGTTGTTCTGCGTTGACAGCTTTTAGTCATGCTGATTGATGATTTTGGCCTCAAAAATATGCCGTCAGCACAGCACAGAAAATGTAGCCCCTGTACATATGACACATTGCCTGATGGTCTGATTTCTCCTTTGCACGTGCTGGTGCTGTGAACCCCTCTCCCTCTCTGTGTTATACAGTCATATGGGAATTGTTTTTTGTAATTTCTTTTATTTAAATATGTTTATAGTAGCGTTTTTTACAACTACATGTACATTTTCCCACATTGCAAATGAACTTAACCAAACTTTCCTTTCTTTTGAACAGGTTATTTTCCTGGATGACAAAGTCTCATCCTTCATCCAGATCCGTGGGTCCATTCCTCTTTTCTGGGAACAGCCAGGAATCCAGGTAATGGAAACTAAGTCTGTCCTATAAAGCCAGCCTTGAATCATGAATGTTAGGTTTTCATATATTAAGCCAAATTTATATTAAATTCATATAACAGCCCTCATGTTTATCTAGAAGTCCTTGACCTTTTTGTAAATGCTGCAAAATGGACAGTGTAAGCAAAGACCAAACTCTAATGACGCTTATGTGGAGCTCTTGCAAAACAAGAAAAAAACTTTCATTAAAATAAATTGTTGGTATTTGTGTCTGTTAACACGGTGTAAGGGGGATGAAAATTCTCCTGGTAATCATACTGGATGTCTTTATTCTAGTTTTAACATATTTTATCCATGCTGTGTTCAGAAAAAGTCCATTAAGGGTGTTTTGTTGCAACTGAATGAGAATCGGCATCCTAAACAGCTGGATGAGAACCCCCACCTGGTATAACTTTTCCTTTTTTTGTGCTCTTGCTGGTGCTGGCGCTTTCATACTGCAGATGGGGGGGGGGGTCGTGCGTTCCTCTGTGCACTGCCAAAGGGCAGGGGTTAAGACCGAGGCAATCCCATTATGAATTTTTATCCAGGTCCAAACACAGTACCTGTCAAGGAAATGCTATTTTTAAGATTAAAAGCAGGAACTAGGGTCACCCATTAACTGTACACCATAAACAACATCAGTGGGATTCTCCTGCCCTTGTCATGACATTGCACAGACCGCTGGATTAAATCAGACGTGGGAGAGGTTAATGGTAGATATAGTGGATGGTAAAGGGCATTTTTCTGTTTTCCTCAGCTCCCAGACTTCTTTGGTCAGGTGAGAGCCTGTTCTGAAAACATCCCCAAGCCACTTCTCTGTCACCTCGTCCGCTAATGTTCCCCCAACAACTGGATAGGTGTTAATTAATAATATGGAAAAATGAGCGGTTAAATCTAAATCAGGAGAGGCCAAGACCATATTTGTCACCTATTCAGTCCACAAGATCTATGGTTTGGTCCAAACAGAGGGTAGTGGGCTCGGGCTTGTTTTCAGACAGAACTGTAGACCTCCTGCTTTTAAAGCACTGTTTTAGCTCATAGCCCCCTTTTACCGATTGTGGCTTTGTAGGCTTATTTTCTCCTCTCCATACTCTCTAATTCACTCCCTGAGCAGGATGGATAGTTTCATTTTTTTCTCCCAGAAAAAGAGTTATTGGTCTTTTTACAGTTAGTTGACATTAGAAATAGTTGGCTCAGTCATATTGTCAAGTAGTATCATAAAACCCTACAGGGAAAGATGTAAATTGGTAAAGTTGCCAGGCTGCCCCCTCTGTATCAATTAATTAGAGTCCTGGTTGGTCCCAAAACCTTAGTTGATAAGTTTTTGGTTGTGTTGGGCAAATACATGAACCCACCCTAGAACTAACAGTTTCTTTAGTAAAAGATAAACCTAGTAAATGGCATGAAATATGTAACTTTGGAATATATTTCGGACAGTAAATACTTTTAGCAAAATAGAGCTGTCAAAAGTGAGTTAAAAGGTTGAGTTGACCAATGGCTTTCATGTTGTTATCTGTTTAGTTGGAGTAAAATGTGAACAGGTTTTGGTCTGAGGTGTTCACCTGTAACCCGACTCCTTTTTAGATGCCATCTCAGGAAGTTATTAAATATGCATGCCATAGACCTTCACAACAATAGAGAGAGGAAGGAGTGACAAAATGGCAGCAGCATGGAGCAAAATGTCTGGCCCTGCCAAACACTGACCTAGCAAAATATTTGTATACAGACACTCAAAAATAAAGCAGAGGAAAACATTAGCAGGTGGTGAAATAGAAAGGTAGAAACTATAAAGACACAGTGAGAGTCAAAGTGCACTCAATAATGAATCCAGAGACAATGCAGTGCTAATAAGTGATTGAGACTCAGAACGTATGTATGTTGCTTGTGACGTGAATGGAGTGACCAGTAGAAGGAAGAAAAGGCCGAAACTGAATGACGCAAGAGATGATGACATTTAATTTTATTCTGTTCAGTCAATGACAAGCTGTTAGACACGGGAAAGAGGAGATTTGAAAAGCAAGTGAAGATTAATACGTGAAAGTAGGGAATGTTTGTGCACAGACACAGATGTGTAGGGAGCAACAAGGGAACAAGTCTGGACCTGCAGTGCAGAGTGAGTAGATTTCTGAGAAACAGCCACTGTGTAAGGGTCCTTTTAAGCCTGCCAAGGTGTGGTCATGACTGCCTTTACTCCTCTGGAGGCTCTGTGGTATTTCCCGTGATTACATCGTCATTCATTACATTGTATCGTGATACAAAGGAGACTTTGTGAGACCAAAAGCGAGCAGAAAGGCGAAAAGGAAAAATTCCCGAATATAGGTGTCTGAAAGATGACAGCTGACATGGTTTCTCTGCTGCTCAGTGTCTTTGTCTCTCTGTGGGCAAATCTCCCTATGCTGCCCCTGTGTTGCTGATGTCCTGTACCGGTCTTTTATTTGTCACTCTGAAGGTCTTGTTTCCACTGTTCAATTTTACCCAAAATTCCCATCCCAACTTCATTCTTCACCACCAGGTTTTCTGGCCCTCTGCAACATGTGTGTGTTCGACCAACTTTCCTTTTAAAGGATTCGATTTTGAGTAAAGAAGGACACTGTGACTTGTGTCTTTTTTGTCTTTTCTCGCTGTCTCTGCTCTGCAGGTCGGCTCTCATCGTGTCAAACTCTCGAGGGGATTTGAGGCAAACGCTCCAGCATTCGAAAGGTAATTTAAATGTTCCCTGTTTGTGTAGCAGTTTTCAGCTGCTTTATCTGGCCTCCAACAGATTACCAGTCCCCTGAGGAGCAGAGGAGACACTGTAATGTCTCCTCCAGTTGCTACCCACAACAGAGAAAAGCTCTCCAGATTCTTGAAGGAGAAGATGTTAATTGAAGTGTGTCCTCAGAGGACAGTTTATTGCTGGGAACAGAAAGGACACATTAGTAGCCCTTGATTAGCTGTCAACCGTAATAACCTGTATTTTATATTTGCAGACAGTTTCTTCTCAAAAGTCTGTCTTTGCCTTTTTGCACATCTCTTTTGGCAGTGAATTTATTTTACAGTGTGTTTAATTAAGTTTGTGCTTGTGTGCATCAAAGCTTTTTATAGCTCAACACCAAGCAATACAAAGTATTGAAATTCTTCACTTTCTATTCTTCCAGACACTGTTCTGTGTCTTCTCAGTAGTTATATGCTCCCAAATTGTACTCAGCAAGTTGCAAAAATAGCTATGCTGCATTGTTTGGTTACTCATCTTGTCTTAACTGGTAGTAAGTAGACTGTGGAGGCCAGGTGGGCAGTAACAAATATGAGCCTCTTAGGAAACATCTACTTGTTTCTTTACAGAAAATAGCTCAATGTTTGCAAGTACCACAGCATAATGTGAAGAGTATACGCTCACGAAGCGGTCAGTCTGATACCACAAAATGTATTTATATATACTCACATCTTCTGGTATCATAAACATGAAGTGTGTGAAGAATTTCTCCTAATCATTCTAGCTTAACCTTAAACGTTAAACATGAGGACAGACTAATTTAAAAAATGATGATTGTGCTGCTTGAAGGACAAAGTTGTCCTTTGCTATCCATGTCCACAGGCACATTATAAATGCATGGTCAGCGACAGAGCAGCACCTTTTAGAGTTGGTAGTTTACTTAAAGGCACTCACATCAGATGGATTGTCACTGGGATGAAACCCAGGCCTTCTAACGGAAAGATCAGTCTCAGGGCAGCTATAAGACCACCTGTAATTCTTTAATTTCTAGACATCTTGGAATTTAGAGGATGGACTCAGCAGGGCTGAGTTCAGTCTTCATGTCATGTTTCCCTCTGCTTATTACTATCTTGTATCTAGTAGAATGTCACCATTTGTGTTTTGTAAAAAATTAGTAATTTTTTTCACACTAAGTTGTTGGAAGCTATTCTTCCTCAAAATCTTCTCACATCAGGGCATAAAACTCTTCCTTTGTAATATCTAGTTAGTTTTCAGCAGTGATGATTATATCTCTGTTGATATTCCTTCGATAGCGCAAAGCCAACAATAACATCTTTTTATAAACACGTCCACAGGAGCAGAGTGTAGTCTAGGTCTGCTTTTCTCTCCGCTGGAGATATCCACAATATATTAAACTAATTTGAGGCACTGTCCTGTCCTTTGTTCCTCCAGTCTGTGCAACATTGCAGAACTCATAACCACCTAAGAAACATAATTAACATAATGTATTGCCTCAGCTATTTAGGTGCATGTGTCACAGCTGTAGAAGAGTGCATTGAAATGCCTCTGAATTCATTGCACATTTGTGTTCCACTGTTGAGTCTAAAAGTAAAGCTTGAATCCACATTTGCATGTCATTGTTGTTGTGTCATGCCTTATTCAAAGTCACTTCCATCCCTTTACAACACGTGTTGCACAAGTAACGTTTGAGAAGAACATGAAACAGGCCTGCCAGTGGGTTTATAGTCCTGGGTGATAAAAACTGTATTGTGTCTTGAGATGTGGGCCCAGCAGGTATTGTGATTGCTGTGCTGCTGATTGACAAGCTGAGAGATCTATCAAACTTAAACACTGGTAACAAGAGTGAAGGCTTTAATATGTCATGATAAATGTTGGTATTGGTGCCCCGTTAACAATGCTGACTATGTGAATGTATATGTGTCCAGACACTTCACTGCACTGCGGAGGTTGTATGGTAAACAGGTGATCATCAACCTGCTTGGGAGTAAGGAAGGGGAACACATGCTCAGCAAAGCATTTCAGGTGAGTGGAACCCTCATCTGTCCCTCAACACTAGCATGCTCTGTATTACATTTATCTGATGCTCCTAACAAAACAGATATAGTCCAGAACACACTGGCAACAAACAGTATGTGTGTCAAAACAGTTGCTGCCTTTATCCTCTTTGTAAACCCGCACAGGAATTCTTTCATATCCTACTTTGTGGTGCTGTGGTACCTGGCTATATATGATGGAACTCTGAGGTCCTGTTGACATCTAACGTGGGTTGTTTTATTCACGAAGTGAAATGTACAAAACCTTTATGTAGTCCTTTAGCTAAGCTGCGTATATTTGGCAAAACTTGAGTTACATCTTTCCTATTAATGAGGGAGCAAAGTCGATAGTATTGGCAAGTATTAACTGAGCCCTAATCCCTAAAGCATAACCTGCTTGTGAATTAATGAACACAAACTAATGTAGCTTTGAAGGCACAGGCAGCTCATCTTGCATGTGCATCAGTTTTGCATTCAGTTTACATTTTGAGGAATAAGTCCTCTTCCTCTCTGTGTCCCTCTCAGAGTCACCTGAAGGCATCAGAGCATGCAGCAGCAGTGAAAATGGTGAACTTTGACTACCATCAAAATGTGAAGGGAGGCAAGACAGACAAACTCCACAGTGTCCTCAAACCGTACCTCAGCAAGTTCATCGAGGAGTGTGGGTTCTTCTACTACTCTGGAGAGATGGGCATCGTAAGGTGAGAAATTAATACAGACATGAATAAAGTAAATGTCATTTTTGTTATTGCCTCTTAACATTATGGCATGTGTTCTTTAGGACTCAGGGTGGGACTATTAGGACCAACTGTCTGGACTGTTTGGATCGAACCAACAGTGTCCAGGCATTTTTTGCCCTTGAGGTACAAGTCTTGCTTTCCTATAAAACAACAAGAACAAGTCCATTGTGTTTTTTTTTTTTTTTTTTTTTTTTTTTTTTAGTGATGGTGCTTTTAGTCTAACCCCCTGTTCCTCACTATACCAGATGCTGCCAAAGCAGCTGGAGGAAATGAGTCTGACAGAGAAACCCCAGCTGGTGGCCAGGTTCCAGGAGGTTTTTAGGACCATGTGGTCTGCCAACGGAGACTCCGTCAGTAAGATCTACGCCGGCACCGGTGCCCTGGATGGCAAGGCCAAGGTACACCATATGGACAACACAAGTTCTCAGTGAATCACAATTTAATCAGAGGCAAAAACGTAATGCTCAGCAGGTTATTTTTGTATTATTATATTAAGCACAATTGGCACATTAAAAAACAATAACGGCTAGTTGGGCATCATGCCTGCAGTGACAAAAGCCTGCATGCACAGTTGATCCTCTCTGCGTGTAGAACTGTGTGCTTCTGTTTTCTTAACTCTCGTGTGCTGTCTCTCTCTGCTGTCCTCTGGAACTCACTACATGTGTGGTAAGTGAACAAGCCAGTCGATGTTGTTTTTGAGCTGTGGGTCTATTTCTGGTGCATTAATGATTTCAGTGTCTGTGGGTTAAATGATGATGAGGATGGGATAGGTGGGACTGCTTTATTTTTTTCAAATAAAACTTGATTTTATTCCCCTTGAGGTGTCTGGGTGATGCAAACTGTCGTGGCCTGGCAACTCTCGAAAGATCCATGGAGATCTCTGATCTACAGAAATCTTGTTGTAAAGAAAACAAAGGAAAGCATCCATTGCCCTCCGTTGTTGAGTGATCATTTTCTCACTACAGTATCATTTCCAAATTGTTGCCTAAATTACGTGGCAACATCTGACCTCCTGTTTGGATGAACCTGGAGATATCAGTGAAAACCATTGCCATGTGGCATCAGACCACGTCACACATCATTCAGTGAAATTTTCAAGTTGCACCTTGTGAAGCAGGTTTGATCCTTCAGTTCAAAAATCTATTTGTCTTGGATCTCTGATGTGTTCCTCCTTTTCTTCTCTTCAACGGTTGGAGTGGGAAGTACAGACTTTGTTCAAATTGAGAGTACAGCTAATAATAAAGGTGGTTTTATCGAATCCTTTTTCAATTTAATGTGTGTTTATGTGTCTGTTTGTAGGCGGGGAAGCTGAAAGATGGAGCTCGTTCTGTGACCAGGACCATCCAGAACAACTTCTTTGACAGTTCCAAGCAAGAGGCGATAGACATCCTGAGGTTGGGCTCCACGCTCAACAGTGATTTGGCTGACAAAGCTCGGGCCTTGCTTACCACTTCCAGTCTTTACGGTAATTCTTTACAGTGTGGTAATATTATGCAGATCTGGCCTAAAATGAGCTCATGAATAGTGTAAAAATACAAGTCTTTGCTCCATATTACATTTTTGCAGCTTCACTTGTAACATTAACAACATAATTTCCTTTCTGCTTTACCTGGGGGGGGATTGTTAGAGTATTTTGATGAGTTTTGATCCATATCTCTGCTAGCCCTGTCAGTCAGAAGCTACTCAATACAATACAAGGGTTTGTCTGCTCAAGTGGGAAGTGTAATCTCCATGTGTCAGCTCTCTGTGCCACTGAGATTAATGCTGACCAACTGCTCTGCTAGCATTATCTGTTGAAGCACTGGTTAACCCGCCCTTCTCTCCCTTCTCTTCCTCCTCTGCTCTTGCGCAAAATCTTAGTCACTGAGCCCGTCTTACAATCAGGTATAGTAACTGACAGACTGCCCCCAGCGGAAGGATCCTTTTTATCCTGTCATGTAGTTGTCCTATCATTTGTGTGTGCTGCTCGTTATTGTTCATTCATTGGTAATCCAATGTTGGTAGTGGTTTAGCCCTGTCTGTTGCATATCATCTGGCTTTTGCAATAGTGGTAAAAAAAAAAGAAAGAGGATGCTGAATTTTGTAATGAAATTTAACATCACTTTGAGTGGAAATTTACAGACAGAAATCAACCGTTACCAATGTTGATCGTTCGAATCTTGTTTTAGAACAGGGGTGAAGGACCTTTTTCCTACCAGAGACCAGTTCAATTTTTATAGCATCCTTCAAGGGTGACACTAAATTATTGAACTCCTATATCACACTAACCTGTGCGGTGGCTAGAACTGCTTCTCTTTGGCCAGATGGTAGAGATGATGATGCTACTCGCTCATCACAAAACATGTCTACATAACACTCTGTCCCTGTCACAGTCACAATCCAGTCTAGTGAAAGCTGATCGTTGGACCCAAACACCACAGGAGAGCGGTAACTTTATTCAAGGGCATTTGTCCTTGCAGCTTATCAGGTTTAGCATGTTTCAAGCTGTAATATTGCTTGAGATTGACCTTTTTCACCACTGTGAGCTTGTTCCCGCAAACTAACTTGTCCATTTTAATTGGAAAGTGCGACACTCTGGAAAGCCCACTGAGAAAGATGTGTTAGCTTATTATTTTGTGTTATTTTCTTTTATCTTTGAAAAAACTAACTGCTGTTGAGAGAAGTTTCTGTATTTCTGAGTTGCCTCGCCTCGCTGGCCATGTATGGCCCGGGCGTTGGAGGTTCCCCACCCCTGTTTAAGAACATTGTCAGTCTTTCTCTGTTTTATTTGGGTGTTCTCCCATGTATTTGTTGTTCTGATCAGCATTTTCCCCATTTGTGTTTTGTTTCCCTGTATGCCACCCTTCTAGCAGACACACACTCTCACTCAACACACTAATCCCACACTGTCCTCCTTCTGCAGCCTCTCCAAGAGTATTGCTGGGAATGTGTCAAAACTACCAGAAATACACAAAGCCCAAGAAGATCCGGGTGTGTGTCGGCACCTGGAATGTCAACGGTGGTAAACAGTTCCGCAGCATTGCTTTCCGCAACCAGACACTCAACGACTGGCTGTTGGATGCTCCAAAGAAGGCGGGGCATCCTGAGTTCCAGGGTACGTCTGTGTGTATTTTATCTGCACTGTGCTGGTAAATGTCTCTGAAATTATGTTTCAGAGGGCTGTTCTTATTTATTCATAATTTTTGACAGTGTAACATTTTGAATTTTTTCTCTTCACAGACAGCAAAGCCAACCCAATAGATATCTTTGCCATTGGTTTTGAGGAAATGGTTGAACTGAATGCTGGCAACATTGTCAGTGCCAGGTATGTGTGCAAGATTCCTGCTTGAGATAACTGACCCGCCTTCGTCATCGACAAGAAAGTTGAATTCACAGGTGGCCATGAATTATTTCAGATCCTGAATTTGAGCTCATAAGATCGTTAAGATCAGGAGCTGGACGGCTTCGGCCTGATTCAACAAGGCTTTTTTTATTTTATATCCTGAGGAAGAGCAGAGTATTTTGTAACATTTAACACTATGAAATGTTAACATTTCCTCTGACTCACTTTATGTTCTTGGCTGAATCTGAGCCTTTTCTGTTTCTTTTTCTGTACTATGACACATCTTTCTGTTGTCATCTCAGCACTACTAACCAGAAACTTTGGGCAGCTGAGCTACAAAAAAACATATCACGGGACCACAAGTATGTGCTGCTTGCTTCCGAGCAGCTGGTGGGAGTGTGTCTTTTTGTTTTCATCCGCCCACAGCACGCACCCTTCATCAGGTATGAGCTGTACACATTCTCATTAGACGCTTGTCTAATGTGCTGAAAATTACTGGTATGGTCACAGATGGTCATTCAATATGTTTTCCAGGGATGTTGCTGTTGATACTGTAAAAACTGGAATGGGCGGAGCTACAGGCAATAAAGGAGGTGTGGCCATCCGCCTGCTGTTCCACACCACCAGCATCTGCTTCGTCTGCTCCCACTTTGCTGCTGGCCAATCACAGGTCAAAGAAAGGAACGATGACTACAACGAGATCACACGCAGACTCACCTTCCCCATGGTAAGAACCGAGACATTAACAAGTGAATTTTTAAATACTTTTGTTTGTTTTTCTTGTTCCCACAACATAAGCATAACTGCATCCATCTTGTCCTCGCCAGGGTCGTCTGCTGTACTCGCACGACTACGTTTTCTGGTGTGGAGACTTTAACTATCGAATCAGCCTGCCCAACGAGGAAGTAAAAGACCTGATCAAACAGCAGAACTGGGATGCCTTGACAGCTGGGGACCAGTTGCTGGACCAGAAGAATGCTGGTTTGGTATGACCTAAAGCACACGTGCATGTTTGCATCACCAGTGACTTTCACTTCCTCTCCCTTTTTCTCTTGTAGCCTGTGCTAATGCAGACATATCCTCAACAGGTTTTCCGAGGTTTTATCGAGGGAAAGTTAGATTTCGCCCCCACCTACAAGTATGACCTTTTCTCAGAGGATTACGACACAAGTGAAAAGTGCCGCACACCAGCCTGGACTGACCGCATTCTTTGGAAGAGGAGGAAGTGGAACTTTGACAAAACAGGTAAGAGGCAGAGCCACTGAGGATAAGTCTAGATCATCTCTTTCACCTCTATCTCAGACTTCTGGCCTGAAGACAACATTACAACACTATGCTTATATGTCCAGCTCACCTGCCTGCCTTCGTTTGTTTCCTATTTACATGTGACAGAATAAATCATAAGGATCCTTGATCTCTTTGTGTGCTTTTATTGATGTATGAATTTGTGCATGTTTTGCAGCTGAGGAGATGAATGTAGTAGGGGCATCTTGTACATCTACAGAGAATGAAGATGATCCAGATCACCCCTGGAGCTCTGGGACTCTGAAGTACTATGGCAGGGCTGAGCTTAAGACCTCAGACCACAGGTAAGCAGCATCTCATGCCACATCTGTGTTGTGTTTTCTAGTGGAACCGACTGATCGCGTAGACCCTGAAATATAAAAATGCTGCAAACATTTATGTGGTATTTCTCTTTAATCAACATCAATGTCTCCTGCCTGTCTCTAGGCCTGTCGTGTCAATAATAGACGTGGACATCCTGGAGGTCGACCCGGAGGCTCGGCACCAGGTCTACAAAGATGTCATTGCCCTGCAGGGGCCTCCGGACGGCACCATCCTGGTGTCGCTCTGCTCTTCCGGCCCTGAAGACTACTTTGACGATGCACTCATAGATGAGCTGCTGGACAAGTTTGTTCAGTTTGGAGAGGTCATCCTCATCAGGTGAGCGTGGCGTCCTGAATGCAGACACAGACAGACGTGTATCACCTCCAGACGGTGAGACTGCATTGACGATGTCCTTGTTTATGCAGGTTTGTTGAGGAGAAGATGTGGGTGACTTTTCTGGAAGGTTACTCTGCTCTTGCTGCTCTGTCTCTCAGCGCTTCCACTGTAAGTCATCGCTGATTATATGTATAATTTATAAGCTATAAAAATGCTCCCATAAGTCATAGCACTAATAATATGAAGTGTGTATCCATCTTTAGTGTTTTTAACTCAAAGTCACATCATTTTAATCACCCCTGTGCTTTGAAGATGTGTCTCAAAAAAGTCATTTTTCTGCTAACCCATGGCTGCTTCTCTCTGTCTATGTCTCTTGGTTGCGTTGTAGGTCCTTGGAAAGGTGATTGACATCCGTCTGAAGAGTCCAGGCTGGATCAAGAGTCTGGAGGAGGAGATGAGCGTGGAGAGGATCTGTGGGAGCATCCCGACCTCAGCCAGCTCCACCCTGCTTGCTGAGGACACAGACATGGGCGACGATGATTACGATATGGAAGGTGAGGAGTGACAAGCAGTCCCGATCCTCATCATTAAAAATGTGAATGTTATGAATGACTTTTAATATTCATGTTTTTTGCTTCCACCTGTCTTCTGTACCAGGTGATGTGGACGATGAGGTGGAGGAGATCCTGCCCCAGCACCTGCAGCCTGGAGCAGGCTCTGGCCCCGGATCCTCCCCTCTCCCCTCGCCCCGTAGTAGTCCCTGTCCCTCCCCCACCCACGGGGAGCCTTCAGCCCCCAGCAGGCCCAGCCGTGGACAACCCTCCCGACCATCACAAGGTAAATGCAGCATGATGCGCACCTGGATTCAGGTTGCTAAAAGCACAGTCCAATTATCTGCTCAGGCTCCAGTCTCTGCCTGCTGGAATGTAAACTGTGACTTTGTTCTGTTTGTAATGCATGGAACCAGATTTAAGTCCATCAGCACTGAGGAGAGAATTTCCAGGTAAAATGTAACGTGTGATGAATTCATCTCTGTTTAGTGTTAGAAAGCTTGTGGTGTGTCTTACAGTGAACTACTTGTTTCCTTTTGAAACGTGTTTTACGGTGCAGTATTAAAATGTGTGCAGTGTTTGCCTCATTTTGTCTTTGGTCTGAAACACCGAATCACAGCTGTGCACTAATAACTAATTGTAGGACATATGTTTGACCAGTGACACTTAAGGCATTTAGCCCTGCTCTTTTCTAGAAATTAAAATTTACAATACAGAAGTATCTCCTGTATTGGGTGAATGTGCAAGATCTCACAAAGTGCATAAATTGGGCAGTGACAATTCTTTGGAAACTGCAAATGGTAAAAAGTAATTCCTCAGTTGAACCACTCCCTTTTCACCTTGTTTATTTTTTTTCTTCCAGGTCCTCCTGTTGACTTCCAGCCTGGTGCCCCCACATCTCAAAGCATGGAGCCCAAACGTCCACCTCCCCCTCGTCCCCAGGCCCCCCCAGCCAGACCGGCACCACCTCAGCGCCCACCACCACCTTCAGGTAAAGTTTCATCCTTACTTCTTCGATGCCGTTGATTAAAGCCCAATATTCTTACATTTGAATCACAGAAATGTAGCCTGCAACCTTAGTCAGAGCTGCTAAATACAATGCTACATTAGAAGTTTGGATGTTTAACTTTTCAGAGTGGTATGGCATGAGGTACTTTAGGCAGTTGTTAACGTTTTCACCTTTATCCCACTGCTTCATCTCATTCCTGAAGGAGGCATGAGCCCTCTGCCAGTTAGAAAGGACTCTGGAGGTAAAGTGATTGCAGTGGAACTGTGTGTCTGTGTGCTTACATTGCTGAAGCATTTAAAATGGCAGCTGCTGTTTTCCATCTGATGCTACACAGAGAAAATAATTGCATTAGTGCTGATTCAATAAGACGCCATCATCGATAACCCAGTGAAACACATAGTTCGTCACAGAGGTGCTCCTGTGCATGAAAAACCTGACTTTAGCCTTCATATATGACTTCTGACAGTTTTACTGCAGTATTTCAGACCATGCTTTATTGTTTATTGTCTTTATTGGCTCATCCTTTTGACTTTGAACAGTCTGCCCACAAATTTGATTCACCTTACTGAGGTCTGTTCAGCCCAACAGGCTTTAGACAGTGACATTGTCACTGGACATAGTATGTTTATTCACTGAATCATCAACATAGCATGAACCCTCTGCTACACCCGACTCCTGACTGGATGTACACACCTCTGGACTGTCCTTGGGTTTAGAAATGGAAATAGGCCGTGCAGTTGCTGAGTCATGTTGAGAGTTGGTGAATGACCACATAGGTCCACATAATATGTGATTTTACAGTAATATTTGCACCTGTCCCTCCATTGTGATATATATATGTGAGTGGTGTTGTAGCCATTATTTGAATTTAGTTAATGTGGGAGTAGATGTATTTTTTTCATACTGTGCCACCAGCACTGCAGCTAAAATCTTTTATTTTAATGTATTTTTTATGTTTTTCCCCATTTTCCCCCATTTGACTTTAAGACTGTGGCAAGTGCCCCAGCCCACTGCTTGGTAGGAGAGGCAGTGAAGGTAACTGGCGATGTATCTTTCAGTATCATCTGATCCCTGTAGTCTCACACCCAGTCATCAATGTCATTGATGCTTTTCTGACATTGATGGGTCACTGTTGACAAATTCTGCATCATTGTGGGCCATCCTAGTCCAGTGTGTGTGTGTGGGAGAAATGTGCTTGGTAGACTGTTGTAAAAGGAATGCAGTTATTTATTGTAAACATTTATATTGGGGACTGAAAGTGAATATTACAACTTGTGCAAGAGGGAAGATATGCTACTTTAATCAGTCAGTCGCATTATAATCAGGAGGAATGAGGTTACATACATTGCAGAGGTCACCTAACTCAAATGGTTCCACATAGGAATACATACAAGTATTGATTTGGTGATTATAGTCTTTTCATGAGTGGGGAGATGAGATGAGTTAAAGGAAAGTCTCTTTGGTCAACTTTTAAAATGTCTTACAGTCAGTTTAGCAACACTAATCCAGTATTATAAATGGGGAAAGTCCTCCTCAGGCAGGTAGATAATCAGACTCACAGCACCTCAGGCTTCACTGCTCTGCAGCATTATTACCACTGCACGCTATTCCTAGTGCTTCTTGTAAAGTGTTGTCATTGGGAACACCTGCTTCATATGTGAACACGCTGTGTGTAACTGTAATGTGGTTTGGTTTCCTTTGTGCTGCAAAGGACCAAAAAGCCCCGCTCTTCCTCGGCCAGATGCTGCTGCAGGTGAGTGCCACAAAGCATGATGTAGCCTCGCTTATCGTTAATGTTCCGATGAAGACAGAGGATTGATACTCAGTTATGTGGGCTTGTGTTTTTCCCATGAAGCCCATCTTTGTGTGGAGTTTCCTTGTACTTGCTGGGTAGTACTACGGGGCTGAGATTATCCCTGTCTGTCTACTGTAATCCTGTGTTATGTGTTTATGCCCTGACACAAATTAAGCCTGTCCCAGGGTGGAGGATAAGGTTTGGTTGCTTAGCCTATCAGTGACTTGGCTTGTCTTCACCCAACCCATTTGTATGGTGTGTGTGTGTGTGTGTGTGTGTGTATTTGGCAGAATGCCTCTGTCACAGTAAGGGGGTGTGTGGCTAGCAGGGTTGACTTACGTTTGGTGACTGTACAGTGAAGAATTACGCAGGAGCAGACATCTAAGTCGCGTGGGAACATGTGCGCAGGCTCTGAGAGGGGTTCAGCATGAGAATAGTGAAGGTGTGCGCTTGCAAGCTGTGTGGTAAGCAGTTGGCTCACAGAACAAGGCCTGCCTCTCCTCCAGACCTCCTGCAGCTCAGGAATGACTGAGTCATCAGTAGTAATGAAGCCAGCCATGGGGAATTTGGTCTGTCACAGGTTAGGGTGGGTTTGCAGTGCAGTCGTGTGTGATTTAGTGAAGTACTTGTAAAAGAACTTCCCATCTTTGTAAACTCTCCATAGTGGGCACAGCACACGTGATAAATACAAAATAGTATGAAGTATTTTGCTGCTAATGTAGCTGGTTTGTCTGTTGTAACTTTCAGGTCGAGGCCAGGCAGCAGTGGGAGCTCCTGGACCTGGAGGTGCTCCCAGACCAGTGAGTTTACAACTCATTATCCATAACAAAAGCATTTTGACTGTTCTTTTACTAATTTTCGTTTCTCCCTATTCCATTCTTCTTTGTCATCCAGAATATCCCTCCTCGAGCTGGGGTTATCAGTATGCCCCCTCAGTCACGCCCACCACCTCCCTCTCACCCTGGAGCACCCAGACCCATCCCAGAGGTGCATCCCGGTGCCCCGCGGCCCATCCCAGACACCCACCCCGGAGCCCCAAGACCTGTGCCCAGTGGCTTGGCCAAACCAACCGACCTGTCTCTGGGTAAGGACGTGGGTTGTCACAGAGGGCAGTATACTGGATCATCGACACCAGAATGTTAATAATGTGATGGATGAATTTAAGCCTTAATTCTGTACCCTCCCTCAGGTCCTCCTCCCTCAGGCCCACCTCCTACAGAGCCCCCTGCAGTGAGACCCCAGGTTCCATCACCCATGCAGCCACCCATGCAGCCCCAGCCTGCTGCCCCTTCGGCTCAGCCCCACCTCCCACCACCGATGCAGCCCACACTTCCAGCTCCACTCCAGCCGCAGCAAGCTGCAGCTCCTAGAGGGCCCCCTCCCGCTGGTGCAGCTGCCGCCCCTGCTGGGCCTCCACAGGGTCTAGCCTCTCCTAAACCCCCACCACGCTCCCGCTCCTCTCACGCTCTGCCACCTGATGCTGCCAAGTCTGAGACAGCCCCAGCTGCACAGGTTGGTGCCAGCTTCTTTTTCATAGGATTATTGGAATGTCAGCAACTGAGCAAAGAATACAAATATAATTATCTATCGAGTACACCGAGATGTTTCTGCTTGCATGTAGTTAAATCACGTTCTTGCTCAAATTCTGCTCATTTCTGCTAAATTGTGAAGAGTGTTGAAGGAGATTTTGACAGTAAGGAGAGCCTCTTTCTGCTCCTTTGTCTCACATCAGATGAGCTTAGTTGTCTGTGTCATTCTTCCTGCTTTTGTCTCTCTGATACATTTGTCTCTCTCTCACAAGCTGGAGAAGCCCTCAGGGTGACAGGTACCTGATATTAAAACACCTCTTTGTCTCATCCTCCATAGCACAACAGTCCTCTTCTCTGATGTTTTTACCTCTCATACCCAGTAACCTCCTCCTGTCTCATTTCGTAATTGATATTCCTTCCTTCTACATCCTCTCCTCAGTTGTTTTAACCTTTAGTCCACTGCAAGGCCATGCATTGTTTTGTGCTAGGCTCACAAAATGGAGCATTATTTGTTTTCTTTTGTCGGTCGACATATCACGCCATAAATGACAGAAAAAATACAGATGAACATGTGATGTTTGTTGTTGGCCATTTGCCCCTCACTTGTCCTTTCGTATGTGTTCACTGTGGTTCGGGTCCTTAGAGTGAGCACATATGCAATGACCTCATAATTTGATGTTTTGTTTTTTTTTTACATTTATTTGTATTAGAATTGGTGATTGTACAGTATGTCGAGTGTGATGCATACATCAGTGTAGTGACTTAAACACAATACTGTACATGTTTGTAAATGTTGTAAGTTGGCCTGATTAAAGGTACCCTGTGGAGTATTTGACTGCCTTGTGGCATTCTGGATTAGTGTTTTGATTCACCAAGTAATAAAGCAATGTTAAAGGGAAAAAGATGACTGATCATCGGTGTAAACGTGGATATAGACAATGCAGTAGGGTTAGGTGATCATTTTTATGTTCACATCATCCAATCGCGGTTACATCAGATCATCAGAGGAAGGAAATGTGTTCAGTAGATTTGTTGAGACACACTAGGTTTAAGTAAGAAACACTAACTGGAAATGTGTAACTGTGTGTTTATATGAATGCTCCAAAGGGTATCTTTAAACTTTGTTCTTAAAAAACAACAACAAAAACAACTTCTGGTCGATTTGTTCATAAATCCGTCCAGTGATAATTAGCTCACGGCTCATATTTTCACGCAGCCTTTGTTGTGACAGCTGAATGGCATTTTCTTTGTTTTGTTCCTCCTCAGACTAATGGACTGAACGGAATCCAGAGAGAAGCACAATGGAAGCCCGACCCCCTCGACACACTCACATCTGACCTTTTCTCCTCTTCCTCATCCCCCTGGCACACCACCCAGTCCCTGACCAGAGGCTCCTCTTTGCGTACGCCCCCCTCCATCCCTGCGCCTAAGTCGTCCTCCAGCACTCTCCCTTCATCCTTCTCCCTCCAGTCCTCCGCTCTGTCAGACCTGCAGGCTCTTGAGTCATCCTCCTCTTCCTCACTCTCCACCCCGTCACCGTACGCCTCCTGTCTGCTCCCGCCTCCTCCGGTCCCGTCTCGTAGCCGCTCGCAGGAGACGCTGCGGGCCTCCCCTGGGCCGTTCCCGACTGACCCGCTTCCTGCCCGACCCAGCAGCACCAATCCTTTCACGGGCCCTCTGGTGCAGCAGCACCGCTCACTCACCCCGGACTTCAGCATCCAGCGTCCGGCCCCGGCGCTAAACCTTCACAGGACCATGTCTGCTCTCACGCAGCCACTCATCCCCACCTCTGCACCAACAGCAGCCCCTGCCGCTGCACCCACCTCCCAGCTCCAAAGGACCATGTCCCTGTTTGGACCACCATCCACTCTCAATCGTGCACCTGCTCCTCTGCTCCCCTTCGCCCCTGACTCGTCTCCTGCCCCCGCCTTGCCTCTGGCAGCGCCCTCTTCCATTCCACCTGCCCTTGCTCCTCGTCGTCAGCCGCCTCCCCCGGCAGGGACCCAGCAGTGGGTGACGTTCGATGATGATTTCCCACCTTCGACCAAAACACCACAGGTACCCATCTTCCCTTCCAGCTCCTTAGTGTCCCAAACTCAGACACTGCCTTCCCGCTCCGTGTTTGACTCAGAGCCCGACTGGTTGTCCTCGGCCCCTTCAGTATTCCCAACGCTCCCTCCTCCCATTCCAACTAGAACAGTAACCAGTAACCCAAAGCTCCCAGAGGGACCCAGTGACGACTGCTTCTTCCCCAGGGAGTCGACAGAAAGATAGGATCACTCTTGATACGTAAAGGGCATATCCAGATATGTATAGATCTATCATAAATGTGTATATGTGTGTGTGTATTGTACAAAAGAGACAGTATTTAAGAAGTATAGACCAATCCCCTTCTGAATCACAGGACAGGATTTATAACTCGAGCAGAAACATGAGATGAGAATGAGTTACCACAGAGATGTCTGCTCGTTCCCTGATATTAACCTTTATTTTAATATGCATCCTTCTGATGTTTATTTTTATTTATGGCAGCAAACACGTGCCTGTGTCTACAGTATAGAATTATATAAAGTACACCTATACGCACAAGTCATGTGTGTAACCACCTGTGCAATATCAAGACACGTCTGTGTGGCCGTGCAGCGCCCCGCACTCGCCTGCGAGCTTTCAGCGGAATCAGTGTTACGTTCGCGTTTGCTCCACTGGCTGCCGCTGTGTGGCTCATATCCACCATTTTGACTGATCTGTAACATCAGAACAGTGTTTCTCAGAGTAGAGTGTAATCTGTTTTCTCCGTTTCATCAGTTTACATATCGTAGAAGGCTATGCATTGCAGGTTTTCCATTTGCCCTCAGAATTGCTTTTGGTAGGAGAGGCAGTTGCCCTTCCTGTAATCACGAATGTACTTTATGTTGCACTGGGTTTTGTCACGGCCTCCTTGCCGACGCCACAGTGTGAACAAGAACAGCACGAGTCAGCGTAACAGTCAAAGCGTTCATTGCCGCGGGACTGATGCTCTGTAACATCTCATCCACTTGATAGGAAGACATTTTGGTTTCTCTCTACTCAGTCATCATTCTTTGTCTATGGGCTGGTACGCTTAGCTAAAAAGCTCTTTGTAGCTCTATATCAAAACCTATACATAGTGATTATGTATAAATGTATGTTTTCCGTATGGGAACTACTCGCTTAATGTGCGTATGTGTGTTTGTGATGAACGTATCAGTGGTTTGCACAATGTAACTGATATGCACTGAAATGCTGTGCGTGCCGTCTTGGTTGTATTCTTGTTGATGGCTGAGTGACAGACGAGAGCCAGCGGATTGAGCAGATGAGAGGGCTTTTTGACCTTTTCACCTCTATTATTTTTGATCCTTCTTGATTTTTATCCAATGCATTTAGTCATACTATTGTAAATACAGAGAATGTGGCGTATGCCTGCTTATACTTCCGTTAGTAAGAAGACGATGCGATTTGGGTCTGTGGACACGGCGGCAGGGACATGCAATGCGTCATAAGAGGGCACTTTTTTTTTATAAAGTTAATTTCGAGGAACATTTACTCTAAATAATCTTGTGTCGCTACTGTGGTGAGAAGTAATGTGTTGTGTTTGAGGTGCATATTGTCCGTCGTGGTGTTTGTGTGTGGATGTGAGTGCGTTAAGAGTGGATTACCAGAGTTTTTTCCATAGTAAGTCTTCACACAGTGTATTTGCTCACAGAACTACAAACTAAGAATCACTGCATTCATGTGCTCATGGCTTTAACTGTGTTCCCGCCCTCCTGTCTGCAAAGGGATGTGGAGTGGCAGCACTGTAGGACTTTTTTTCCCTCACCACCTGAGTGAGAATTGCCCGGTAGCAACGCTGCTCGGACCCAAATGCATCACCAGATGATTCTTTCCAGTCGTGTCCTTCCCAGGCGCGGTGTGGCCCACATTCCAGACGGTAGTGTGATTTGAGTGTTGGGTGTCAAACTCCTCTCAGCCTTTGCAGATCCACCCAGGATATCTAAACTCTCTCTGTTTCCTCTGGTTGACAGTAATTGTTACTGAGCCTCGCTGATGTCATTCATGAGGTGCGTGTAGTGTTGTCAGAGGTGATGTGTCAGTATTTTTCCCCTGTACTACCTACTTCACTCTTTCACTTCTGTTGAGTTGTATAGGTCAGCGCCAATATTGACAATGATGACAGGCAATAGTTTTGCAAATGGATCAGTGAGAGTACAATCCTCCCTAACACAACACGGCAGCTGTATCAGTCTGCTCAGATGTTGTTTCCTCCCAAAGCCTTCAGACATTATCTACCCGGCTGAAATGTCTTAAAAGCCTTCTCATGGTCCACGGAGGATAAAACATCCGAGCTAAGGACGTACCAGCTAACTAACGCTTCTGCGCTTTGTTTAAACACTGTGTAAAATACGTAAAAAGTAATCTCCATTCACTGCACTGAAAGCAGTAGCTATCTATGTAAGCAAGTGTATCAGGTTGCCTTTGCTTACATGTCATCATCTCTGAAATGCATTTATTGTGTTATCCAAATGTGTGCAGTAGATACTGTATCTGCATTAAAAGTAGGTGACTAGCCAGCGCTTTGTGTCATGTCATGTTCACATGAGATTTTATAGGAAACAAATTGCTCCTTTTGTGAGGTTGGTGTCCCTTTTTATGGCTATAATCCATAGTAAATAAGAGTCTGTGTTGTTGAACATATTCTGTATGTACTAAAGAGGAAACATGAAGCTGCGATTCATGTTAATATCCAATGTTCCATATTTTAAGTGCACAGCTGATTGCACATTTATGTATGAAGCAGTTTATGTTGTATGTATGCAAAAATAAATGTAAGTTTACCTGAATGTTGATGTTTGTCTTTTTTTGAAAGCAGGCTGTAACTTGCACATCATAAAGAATTATACATCACATACCTCTACTCAAAACTCAGTTGTTAGCAGATATTTTACCATCTGTTTGTTAATGGAGACTTACATTATATTCATGCTCTTTAATTTAGATAGCCTTCAGATCCTGGATATCATGTCCAAATGGCTAAATTTCATACAGTATTTTACTTTGCAAGTGGATCTGGAACTGGAACTGTCCTCTTGTCTGCTAGTGTAGCAGGGCAGGCTCATAGATAAACGTTTCTACAAGATTACAGAGGTTTAATTAATTCATCTGCCCTGCTGGCATGCCTTTGAGCAAGGCACATCATCCCTGTGGAGTGTAACACATTACAGTACAACAACATAATAGGATTTCCTTCGTAATGAGTTGCACTTTATTGGCCACAGTCGGGGATTTAAAACACATGCTGCGGACCGGATCTCCTCATTGTCCACAAGTCAGTGTTACCATCTTTGACCATTAGAGGGCAGTGACACTGCTTGGCTTAATCTAACGTGCTGTAAACAGCTATTAGAAGAAGCATGTGTCCGGATGAAGACTCATGGAATCTTTAGCTTTTAATGTCACCGGTTGCAAGTGTGAACCCAGTCTGAACAATATAGCTTGTCGTGTCATTACAGAGGTAAGTGTTACCATTTTCAGTCAGTGTAGAGAAAATAGCCTTAAAATGAGGAGCGAGAGAGTGTAAACAGCTAGCTACATCAGCTAGCTTGTTAAAAGCTAACGTTAGCTTGGTGTTTTTCTGGAAGCGTCCGCACATGACTGTTGCTATGGTTACACTGTTTTCGTGAACACCCCGAGCGCTGCCTTACTCACAGACTAATCTCCCTGTTGTTGCCGTTTTATTCAGCAACAAAGTCGCATGAAACTTCCATCCCTGAACGTCTCTTATAGCGGTTAAACAGGTGGTGAACTAACGTGACTTCTCAAGATGGTACAGCTGCATGTGAAGCGTGGAGATGAAAGCCAGTTTCTTTTCACCACCACCGTGGACGCGCCTCTGGAGACGGTGATCCAGCAAGTCACAGCCATTTACAACGGGAGACTCAAAGTGGACAGATTATGTTCAGGTGAGAAAGACAGCAAGTGCTTTCTGTACACACTGTAGGGATGAGAAGCTTCAGTAGGATGCACTTGCTTTACTGCTAGTAGTAGTACTGGATAACTGCCTGCTAACAAAAAAAAAAAAAAAAACACAGCTGAAGTTTATTCATATATAAGTGACTATCAGTATTGGTTTGCTGTCACCATGTCAGCCCTGTCTATCAGTATTTTCCTTGTGACACATCTCTGAGCTCGAGTAAATCAGATCTTTCAGACCTGGAGGATACAGTGACATGATGGACCTCCTTGTTCATTTGAATCCTCAGAGATGCCAGAGCTGGCAGACCATGGCATCACGCTGCCTCCCAACATGCAGGGGCTGACAGAGGAGCAGCTTGAGGAGCTGAGACTGAAGGATGAATGGGAAGAAAAGTGTGTGCCCAGCGGAGGGCCAGTATTAAGGAGGGATGAGATTGGGAGGAGGAACGGACACGGTGAGGCCATGACTGTCTGTTTATTCTAAATGCATGTCTAGCATTATCAAGATTACCTTTACAGTTTAATGCAAGCAGTGTGTTACATGACAGTCCATCTATTTGCAGCTCCAAATGATAAAATGAAAGAGGTGTTGATGAGAACAGTGGAGGAGGCAAAGGCACTGGTCTCCAAAGTGAGTATTAGTGTAAAGACTTTCATACTGTCTTGTTCACCGAAGGGTCAGTACTTTTTTATTCAATCAGCCTTTCTCTTCATCTTTCAGAAACAAGTTCAAGCTAACGTTTGTGTCACCATGGAGATGGTAAAGGAAGCACTGGATCAGCTAAGGGGTGCAGTCATGATCGTGTATCCCATGGGGCTGCCTCCTCATGACCCCATCAGGATGGAGTTTGAGGACCGGGAAGACCTGTCAGGAACACAGGTAAACAGCTGAACCTGCTTCAGAAATGAGAGCTTCCTCGTGGCTGTTGGCTGATGGGAATAGTTTTCAGTCAACAACAAGGTCATAAGCTGCTATTGTTTGGTACAATTCAAGCTGTCTTCACTGTTTATTTGATAATCTCTCCACCTCTCTCTTTCTTCCTCCATTCCTCGGCATCTGCGCTTTCCATCTGTCTCCGTACCTCAGGCATCTCTGCAGGTGATCGCAGAGGACGAGTGCCAGCTATGGTGGGCTGCCAAAGAAATGCAGAGGGGGAAAAAACTGCAGGACTACATTGGCAAAAATGAAAAGACAAAGCTTGTGGTCAAAATCCAAAAGGTGAGGGCCATTTCAGCCGGTCTGAAGCGAGCATTGTTGTGGTATATGGCGGGCAGTGTGTTTGCTGAATAACTATAATTCAACTGTTCCCTTCAGAAAGGGCAGGGGGCACCAGCGAGAGAGCCTCTGATCACCGACGAGCAGCAGAAACAGATGATGATGCATCACTACAGGAGGCAGGAGGAGCTCAAGGTGAGGAGAGGCTGCATAAATATGTGCACACGTTAAAAAAATGCTCCTGCTTGAACTGAACATGCTTCTCTAAACTTCTCCCGGTGATTTTTTCAGAAACTGGAGGAGGCGGACGATGATAGCTACCTGGACTCACAGTGGTCAGACAGACAGGCCCTCAAAAAACAGTTCCAAGGCCTCACCAACATCAAGTGGGGGCCGAGATGAAGACCACTACATACAGCTGACCAAGACGCCTTATCACAATCCTGAAATCTTGTTTTAGCCTGGTTGTAAAGATACGTTTGTGTTTAAACTGTGCAAACAGAATTAAATGTGAATTTAATATAATTTGCTGTACGTGTTTATTGTGTGCATAAGAATAATCCTACGGAATGTTTTCCAGTGTGGCCTGTATGTTTACAAAGTGTTCATACTTTTTATATTAATGAAGAATTAGACAACTTCTCAGAGGTAGTGATTCAACTGGAACACAGTTTTACATGCAGGGACAAGGATGCAACACCTTTCCTCTCTTTGTCTCCTGTCAGTGACACACACACGCACACACACATCTTAAAGTCAGTGCTGCTCTGAGGCAGGAAGTTGCCACATTGATGGCCGTTCCAGCTCTTGTCCCAGCAGGGATGAGGAAGCTGTGGAGGTCAGAGTGAGAGGGCTGAACTGTGTGGAACCGTTGACGATAACTCCACATTCTGTACTTTAAATTCAGACGGAGCTTTTAACACAGTGATCAGTTGTGGTAGATGAAAGTGAAACACATGCCTTTGGGTCTATGGGACGAACAGCTGCCGGTGTTAACTACCTCTAATGTAGTTATGCTGCAGGGTAAACACTGATGTGCTATCATAATCAAATCAGTGTTGACTGATATTTTTTTGTCCGTCAAGACTGCTGCAAAAAGACCCTAAAACTTGAATTTATGAATATCAGATCACTGTCTATGAAATGATTCAATTCTTCAGCGTTGTCTGGATATGACTGGTTTATGTAAAACATTGCTTCATCCAAATGTTTTATTATTGTTCCTTGTTTTAAATTATTTTGTCTATGTTTTTTTTTTTTAAATATGATTTTCTTTGTTGTCCATGCTACTGTTAAATAAGAATATATAAATCAAATGTTTTCTCACCATTAAATGAAGCTTCCCCATCTTAATATAATAACATCCATGTTTCCCAGGCTGTTGCCTCAGTCTTTTCATTTTAACCTACAAACTTGATGTTTAACCAACTCATTTTAGGCTCTTGTGTTAAGACCATCAGCAATAGGCTCCAATCATTCCACCCTGTGGCACTCAACAGACCAGCAGACCCTTATTCCCCATTTTTCGAAGAATTGATCTCAGACTTTAATATCAGAGATTTCAACGGTCACCTGAGTAAGGCCTTCAATCCTCAACATAAAGCCTTTCTGCTCTTCTTGATACTTTTGGTTTCACACCCTTGACTTCAGTCTATCACATTGGATGGAGGTTTCTGCTCTGACTGTCTCTCCTGTCACATGGTGTCAGATCACTGTGTCATTAAATTTGAAGTGACACCAGCATCTCCTTGTACTGTTGGCACTGAAGTGTTCACCACTCACCACACTGCTCCTTCCATTTGAACTGCACTTGTTGGGCAGTGGCCTGTGGTCCCAGCCCTGCTGACTTTGTTGATTGTGCCAGACGGCTCTTTCTAGTCTCCTGGATTCAGCTGCACCTCTTTCTACCAAAACAAGACAGTCAGAGACACGTGCTCTTAAGCAGGCCTGCAAGAGAAGCTTTCTATCTCTCATGGCATGGAATTACAAGCATGCTCTGTCAGCTGCCAAAGCATCACATTGCTCTCGCTTAATCAGTAACAATAAACACAATCCTGGATTTAAAGCAGCCGTCCTACCTGCCTCCTGGACCCCTTCCAGCTGAACTTTTTCAAGAGCTCTGCCCATCTGTGAGACCCAATGCTTACTTGCGGCTGGCGCTGTTCCCACTACCTTTAAGATGGCTGTGGTTAAACCTCTACCCAAGAAACCACACCTTGATCCAGGTTTTAGATAATTATCAACTTGTCTCTATCCTTCCATTGTTTTCCAAAGTTCTCCACAGGGTTGTGTCTCAGCTGCTAGGCTCTAATGGTTAAGTTAGAGGCCTGCTTGTCTTCTGTGAAAAACTAGATATCGTGTAACTTCCTGCTCCTGCATCCTGATAAAACTGAGATGTTGATCATCGACCCTGCTCAACATATGAAGACAAGAGTTTGATCACCAGTAACTCTCGACAACTTGTGTGCATGCTGTGCTTGACCTTAGCCTCTTGTGTTTTTGTGTAGCCAGTCCTCTTTCCAGGTGTCCATGGTGGAGAGGAGCTCATGTAGGTCAGGGCTGTTTTGGTGATCTGGAAGTGGCTTGACATCCTCCTGGATCACATGTGTCAAACTCATTCCACAAAGGGCCGAGTGGCTGAAGGTTTTCTTTCCAACCAAGCAGCAGCACACCAGACTTGACTCATTTCATTAGCTGATCTCAGTCTTCAGACAGCTGATTGGTCAGACTGCATGCTCTTGATTGGTTGGAGGAAAAACCTGCAGCCACACGGCCCTTTGTGGACTGAGTTTGACATGCCCGTCCTGGATCAACATTCTTCGTACATGTTTACAGTTTATCTATAATTTCGTCATCCTTTTTGTTCATACTGGCCTATTCTGTACACACAACATGGACTTCATGCTCCTTCTGAGGTTTCTTCCATTTTTCCCAGTTAAAGGTCTAACGATAGAGGGTGCTGCATGCTCTAAAGATTGTAAATATACTGGCTATATGCATAAAATTGACTTGACAGTGATTTGACGCTTGTTATCGCAGTACACAGCATTTCAACCTGAAATCCTAGCTTCATTTGATGGTGAATATGAATAAATACAACATATAAACAATTACAGTTTATGTGACCACCCATTTTACAGCTTTGAACCCTGTTGATCCTTTTTAAAAATGGCTGATGCTGCAGTTTCACCCAAACATTACATTCTTCACAAACTGAGCGCTCCTGCAAAAAATGTCGAAATACACAAAAGACTGCTTTACAGTGTAAAAAAAACCACAAAGTTTATTGTTTTGTTAAGAGTCAAAGGCGGGGAGCTGCTGCAGAGAATCCTGAAAATAGTCCTGAAGATGCTAAACAGCATCCGGGCGTCATGGTTTAGTTAACATGAGCTGCCATTCAGATAGGCATTCATCCATATCTCCTGAATGATCATCTCTCTGCGCTCAATCCTCTCAGCCCGTTCGGCCGCCTCGCTCACGTAAGTCACTTCCTCCCAGCCGTATATCGCCTTCCTTTCTGCAGCTGAGATCAAAGAGCTTTCTGTTCCTTCCTCGTCATCGTCATCATCATCGTCGTCCTCCTCCTCCTCCTCCTCCTCCTGGCAGTTGACAGTCTGGCTAAGAGACTTGGGTGCGAGTCTGTGATCTCTGAGCCGGCGCCCTCTGCAGGTCACTCGGACAGACACAGCCAGCAGCGTGAGCAGAAGACCGACACACACGCTGGAGGTGAACAGCAGCGCTGCCATTTCTGCATGCTCTGTGCAGGAAATGAACGGAGCAGATGCATAAAACACAGATCACATTCATGAGCGTGTGCATGCCCATTAACACTGTTTACCTTTGATGTAGGCGTAGGTCAGGAGAGAGTTGCTCATCATAGCTCCTGAGTTGTCTGACCCTTTGGAGAAAGGCTCCTCCAGATCTAAAGGAGGAGCTGTTGGGAAAATGAGTAATTAGGATGTGAGATAAAATGCCACAGAAAGCCTGGAACTGCAGCAAATGGCAGTATGCAGTCACCTTTTTCTGTGTCCACACTAGGAGGAGATGAGGTGGAGCTGAATATGTGAGGGTCTGCCTCCCTTAGTAAAGTCTGTGGTACTATTGGAAGGAAGACAGAAGAGACTCAAACCTTTTAGTGAAAGTACTAATACCACAGTGTGATAATACTCCACTACAAGTAAAAGTCCTGCATTCAAAAATCAATAGTAAAAGTACTCATTATGCAGTAAAATGATCCCTGTTAGTGTATATGATGTTTTTGTATTATTACTACTGCTGCATTAATGTGTGTGTTGCATTTTACTGCTGTAGACTTTGTTGCTTTGTTTAATCTACAGCAGTGCATCATATTCTATAAGATCAACATATGTTTGTAGTGTCTAGTGTATCTCTGAAAAGTCAACTTTTCATTTGCTCAGAAAAACAACCTGTTTTCCGCTTTGTGTCGATGCATTTTCCAGCTAATCCAGGAGGATTTTTTAGTCGGAGAATGTACTCATCCTATAACACTTAATCCTCAGTTTATCACAAACATTCTGATACAAAATCACCAAATTTGGACAGACGTAAACATTAATAGAAACTCTAAAGGAGACCATTCATCAGCACTTCCCACATCCAAACCTCTGCAAAAACTCAAACCGCAATGAAATGACTCCCTCAAATTCTGAATGCTTCTTGTGCAGTCGTGTTGATAACCGGTCGACAAGGTCAACACACATTGTTTAGTGCTAGACGGAGCCAACAGACACCAACACCAGACCCAAGTCAAAGCTTCAAATTTTGAAATATGAACAATGTTGCTGCATGACCTCACTGGCATTTGTGCCAACTGTAGGAAGTTTTCCAGGATGTCAGCCTCAGCCACGCAAATCTGAGCCCGCGGTCTATTATTCCCTGCTACTGTGTTGTTGGGCGTGATGCGATAAGAACAGCTGATGGCTGAGATCGGCAGATAAGAATCGACAGTAGGAAACTGCAAACGTTCACCATCACATAATGAATGAGGCCAAAACAAAAACAGACCTGACGTGAGCAAGCCGTAACATCGTTTAAGCCAGTTCCTATGTATTTTCTCTCTCTAATTCATCACCCGGCTTGTGACTGTATCTTGTGAATGAGGAAACAGAAAGAGTCCTACCACAGGAATAGATCACACTGAGGTACTTCCTGGTTCCTGGAAAGCAGGGGTCCCTAAAGGTCTGGTTACTGACAGCGACAGCACACCTCTGTTTGCTGTAGCAGGACTTGGTCACCAAGTGTACAGCGTCATGGTTCAGACACTCTGTAGGGAACAGCAAAGTGAAGCACAGAGAGCCAGTCACTGAGTAAGAAACGCTGAGTTTAAGAGACAGAGAGAGAGAGTGTGTGTGTGTAATGCTCACTCAACTTTAGGACATGTATGTACTTCTGTTTCTTTTAAATTAACGCCACGTGTCCCATTAATCCCCATCGCTTCGTCTTGTAAAGCAAATTTCTGGTTTTGGTGAGCAGACTAGAGCTGATATTTCCATGGAACCTTCATTCATTGACCTTTTTCTCAGAGGACATCTTGACACGTCACTGCAGGAAACTGCTGTAAATAATAAAGCTAATGATGAAGTCCAGGTAGCTGATGCAGTTTCAGGGTTCTGGTATTGTGCATGCCAGTTCACTGTCACACTTTCATGGCTTACTGGGACGTATGAATAGAAGAGAAACCATTGTTAATGTTATTAGTAACATCTGTGATTTTACTACAATGGCAAGTCCAAATGTCTGCTGAGGCTGTATCTGAAATCACTTTACTCATTTATTGCTCCCTACATACCAGACATTCAATACTTTACTCTAACGTGAGCAGTAAATTGAGATTTCCGACACTTATCATTGTCACTCTGCATTATCACTGACAGATAGAGAATCGCTTAACAGAAATCCTCGCACCTATTAAATGTGGAGCAAACTGCCAGAGTAGTGAAATCTATGAGCTGATTACCTGTTGGGCGCGCTAAAATTTCCTCTTCCACTATGTAAAGTAGTTTCTCAAGGCATTCTACACTGTTCCTGGCTTCACTGTTGACCGCGTAAAAAACATGTCACCTGTTAGTTGCCACCATATGAGAACACTGAATATCCCGTTGACTCACCAAATGGGGGTGGTCTTGTTAGGTGTGAGGGGCAGGTGTCAGTCTGGCCCAGACTTCTCCCATAGACAGCTGCATAGATGTTGAGAACCTTGGGGGGCTTACAGCGCAGGATCATGGTCCCCCCCTCACACACCACATGTCTTTTGTGTTCAGCTGAGTGAGGGGGCAAAAGAATGAAGATGAAGAGGTGAAGGGGATGATGGCTGTGGGAAACTGACTGGGAGGGGCTGAAACAGGGATCATCAGTTCACAATAAGAAGCTTGGGAACAAGTTAGAAGAAATGGGAACTGAGCTGCTGCACTCACTTGGTTTACACTTGTAGTCCACATGGAGGTATTTGGCCGTGCCGGGGCAGGGGTCCTTCCCAAACAGCAGGTGGGTGACGGGCAGCTGGCAATCTCTGTGGCTCTGACACTCGGACAACAGCTTCTGCACAGCAAACAGGATTTGATGTTCCAGTCCACAGTGAGCACAGTGTAAATCAGAAGCAAAGAATGATGCACTCTGTCGCTGTGGCTCATCTCACACATACGGGGAGAAAACTCCTCCAGTGAACCAGCTGAACCAGTGAGCTACACACAAGTGCCCCAGAGAGGGTGAGAAGTGCTGCGTATCCCATACATAAAATGCACCTGTAGAGCAGTAAAAGCGGAACAGCTGTGGTTGTGGGCTCTGAGCGGAGGGTCTGCCCCGCACAGCCTCGCCGCGCCGCTCCCGTAGAAGGCGGACTGGATGGAGATGGTGGAGTGACGCGGGCAGTGGAGTCGCAGAGGCTGGCCGTCACATGCATGAGCGGAGTGACTGGTGATGATCCTGGACAGGTAGTCTGTGACACAGGAAGCACTGGTTGGGTTGTAATGTTCATGGAAACGTACATGTTAAAGCCTCCATTACAAACTGGGTTTGAAAGAAGGGGGCTGAAAGTTAGGCCTCTGTCATCTCAATTTTCAACATTTTTTTTTTATCTATCTCTTGTGTCTGCCTGAACTTTATGGAAGTGCATTACAAAATTGCTGGAGTGCCCCTTTAAATCCACTTAAATATAAAACCAAAGTGACCCTCTAAGGGAGGGCGTGTTTCCAGGGGCCTCACTAAGTCCTTCCAGATTACTTCCAGGGATAGAGATTTTTCAGATCAGCTTGTTTGGCCTCTTTGGAGCTCTGTCGGTTGTCTCATGTTGCTTTGAAAACTCACCCATCACCAAGCGCTCCCTGCCAGTTCTCTTTCCTGGGTGGCAAACTCCGCCAACTGGCATTCAGCCTAATCAGACCCACCTTTGTTGCATGGTGTGCAGATGTGATTAAGTTACTTCCGATTCAAAGTCATTTATCTTGAGATGTTTGCATCGTTTGTCTTGTGGAAAAGAGCCCAGAAGTGATCGATATAGACGACGTGTGCACAAACTTTTTCCTTTGGACGGCCAAAACTTAAGCATAATGGTGGGCCATGGGCCAAAAGCAAACAACAAAATTGCACCTTATGGCAGACCAACTTTGGCCCCTGGATCCCACTTTGGGCTGCCCTGATATAGAGAGAATAACTGATACCTAACTTCTTTGACTTAAGAGATTGGTTCCAGTGTCTATCTCCAGTGTAAACATTATGTTGTACATAATAAGACACTCTCTACAATGAAGGAACATAAAATAAGACATCTCACTGTCTTCTACATTATGACCTCTCAGACAGGTGTGCAGGTCTGTGCCAAATCTAAAGCGGGGTCTTTGGGACATATGGCGGGTATTTTAGGAACACTGCCAATGTGAAAAAGACTAGAACCACCTTATCTATTACACCACCCATCATCTATGTTTCACTGGAGCTATTATTACACCACCACCACTTACACCAATAGCAGACAACACTTTCACTTTTTTGACCACTCTTATTTATCCCCCTCCTCCTCCTTCTCCCTGTGCATCCTCTCCTCCTCCTCCTCCTCCTCCTCATCTTACTTGAAAAGTCAGCCAGTCCATTCATGCGTCTGGTCCACAGGAGTAAAGTCAGGTAGAAGAGGCTGTGGCTCCAGTCCAGTCCGTAGCAAGGACGCGTCCAGCTCATGGTCCGCATCGCCTGCCTCCTGAGATCATATTAAAGCGACTCAAAAATCCGCTGCAGGCTGCAGGACTTCGTAAAGAAAGCCCCCCGCCTCATCCATCTGTCTCCCCTCACAGAAAACACCACCGATGGAGCACAACACGGCGTCTCTCCCTGCGCAGTAATGGACCACAGAGGAGGTTAGAAATAGCAGCTGCGCAACAAGTTGCTCAAAACTGACAGACGAGGCGACTCATCGGACGCGTGGAGATCCTCCCAGACCGACTCTCCTGCCGCCCGGCAGCGCAGATTTGTGAATAAACGCATGTGGAAACTAAAAGCGTCTTACAGTAACAGCTGAGTGGGAGTTATTGTGTGGGCGTGGCAGGTAAAACTATTTTAAAGGGAAGAGGGGCGACACACTCAATGCTATGACGCACTGGCAGGAGCTTTTACCCCCCCCCCCCATGAGGCGCGTGTTTACTTTTTGGATTATGGCAAAATGCTTCATTCTGTGAAGTTTCTCATGTGCTTTTCTTTCTTTCACTCCTCTCCCTCTTATAACCTCACAGGTGCCAGTTAAAGGTGCTGTTTTTTAACGTCGGATACTTCTTATAGTGTGATTTTTCTTTTCATATTATTTAGATAGACGCAATAAATGAGCCCTTGTGTGTGTTTTCCTCTCTGCAGATTCGCTTTCATGATTATTTCCGTCGTTTGTTTGAGTTTAACTAGACTTTTTTTTAAAGGGCTGTTTTATTTTATTTTGATTATTCTTGATTTTTCTCAGACCCAGCCTCACTGTGTTTGGCATCTGTCCCATGCAATATGAATAATGTAGAGTATAAACAGGCAGAGATGGAGGGATGTTTAACATACACCTGGCACGGCACATTGTTAAAACTTTTGCTCCAGAGACCAAATTTTGAGTGAGAAAGCAAAAAAAAGTGCCAGTGACTGTAAGACAAAACATTTGCTTCGTGTTGCTGATGCTTCGTGTGGGTCTGTGTCCCCAAAGTCAGATCCTTTTTCTTGTTTTTTAATCTACAAAGATGGTTTCAAGTGAATGATATTTTGACTCTGTTTCTTTTCATAAACTGTCAATGCCCCAACCATGGTGCCTTTGAATGAAGCAGGGGGCCTACTGGGTAAATTGCTCCCCGGCCCACATCCATGACCCACTCCATGGTAACCGCTCAATCTCCATGTCAGACTGCAGCGCAGACCTACAACAGTCAAGCTGACAGAGACGTCGGGGTCTCCACGGAGGGAGAGCGGGCAGGGGGAAGAACTGAGAGGTGATATTTTGCATACAAACCGGACAACAGGCCCCCTGGTTGCTTCCATTCTCTCTACTTTAGCTTTAGGCACCCAGGGAGTGGCTCCAAAAGCCCTTTTCATGTGCCGTTATCCCTCCAAAGCCTCTGGAATTTTGTTGTCAAACTCAAGATGTGCATTTTGTTTTTAACTTAAGCTTCAGCCATGTCGGTCAAAAAGGAAAGACTTGCACTTGAGTGAATGTAGATAGATTCACTGGAGAGGTTTGGTGAAACAAGCAGACATTTGAGTATAATATATCTAATATAATACAACCGTTCACACTCATTTAAAGTAATAAAATGCCATTGTGCCATAGATAATGTAAAACATATTGCGGGTAATTTCTTTAGAAAACAGGGAAAAAAGTATTTCCAACACACTGAAGCCATCCAAATACAAACTCCTCTTTGTGTTCGCTTCATCAGACAGATGGATAATCAATATGCATCCAGCAGACAATGTTGATCAAAGAAAAATCCTCATACGGCATGTTGGGATTAGATAGCAGAGACTAGAAGACAGAGACAAAACATTTGATTAGTGTTAATGATGTTTAGTAACAAACAGGAAGAGGAGGAGATAAAAGGAATCAGTCCAACCGAAGGAGAGAAATGTCACGATTTTCTCTTTCAAAACATATTAAGTTTTCCTTTAAAGCAAAGAAATCGGCTGCGATGGAACACACATCCAGTTTAGGGAGGTTTCTTTATTTACTTGGAGCAAAAACAGGGAGGCGGTCAGTATGTCCTGCTGCCACTGTTGCTGAACATGCAAAAGGCCCTAATATAGATTTAGAACATCAGCATATTAAAAGAACATAGATTGGACATAATGGACTTTCATTTCCAGGATAAAAGGAGGCTCGATGGCTGACTGCTGCTACACACAAGAAAGGGTCCCCAAGACATGAACATGATTACTTTATTATGTTTCACACAAGGAAAATTTACAGCTCAAAACGGGAAGACTTTCACTTGAAATCCATATTCTTCTCCAGCTGGGAGTCGATTGCAGCCTGTAATTGAGGAAACAAAACAGCAACAAAATAAAAAATACAATATCTAATTATATTATATAAATAAAAAAACGCAGCTTGGCCACCATCAAATGAACTGTCGAGTCACTCACCAATTCCCTTTTTGCTTCTTCTATTTTCACTTGAGCAAGAGACGGACTCTGTCGTGGTTGAGAAGGTGAAAACATTTCATGAAGCCAAATACTGAAACGTGAAGTTGATTCCAAGCATCTAAAGTTATTCGCTCATGTCTGTCAAGTTGGTTTAATGTAGTCAAATGTACATATGTGAACATACACGGCAAAAACTGCCATCAAAAAAACATTTCGCCTAAAGTGAAAGTACTTATGCTTTATCATACCGGGCTTAAGTCCATGTAAGGCTCCAGTTTCTTTTTCAAGGGGATTATTTCTTGTTTCAGCGCGGTGACTTCCTACAGAGAGGAAAAAAAGGATGACACTTTTCAAACTGTGACAGCAGAAAGTGTCACGTTTTCAGTACCGATGGTGCTTCAGTTACCTCAGAGAGCTGCACAATAGCCTGGTGGGTGATGGACTTGTCCATGTTCCTGGATACGAGCTGAGCCTGCAGGATGGAGAGAAGAGGATTAAAGGCCACCCAACTTCTGTGACAGATGATGATAGAATATATATTCCGTCGTTCTTAACAAAATGAAATTCATACACAGTATCTGCATATTAGCTATCACACACACGTTTGTCTTCTTTCCCATTGCTAGATGCTAGCAGAAGGTTTCTAGAAGACTCTCCTTATCCTTTCCATCGTTCACTCTTCAGAGTGTTTTTGTGCCATGGCTGTTTTTTCTTCTTACTGATGGCAGAGGACAGCAGTAATTTCAGCCTCTTCAGGCTGCATAGCAATTTGTTATTAGTGTAATTTTGCTTAATCTTCTTACCCAAAGCAAACCTCCCACCAGGATATGAATATATGAAACAAAGCAGGGTGAAAGCAAAAGGAGCGCTCTGCATATTTTCATGCCTTATATTCAATAGCAGTATATTGAAGGCTGTCAACAAATATTCTTGACTATTCTCTCAAATTGGCAAAAAAACTGAGACTTTTGAGTCACAAAACAAGTTTCCGTTGTCCATAAATTTCACCGGGAAAGGTCTGACGTTTAAATGTCTCAGGTCATGATGTCAGGTGAAAAGAATTCCTTGGTTAGATGTGAATATCTATAAATCTACATCAAATATTTCTCTGATGTCTGTCCTCTCTCTCCTCTCCTGATTTGGTGAATGAAGAATTTATTTCAACCAATCCAGAGTTAGTGGCGAATGCTGGAACAGTGAAAGGCGGACCAAGAAGGTTTTGGTGAGTTTTATTTTGGTACTGTCGAGTTTGAATGAAATGTGTGTTACAATGACAACATTATTGTTTCTTTGAATGGAGTCTGGTGGCTTTGGTGAGAGCGGTTTAACAGCTGTTTCTGGTTAAATAAGAAGGATCCTACGCTTTAACAAAAAGGTATCTCGAGCAGTATATCTTTCCTTGTATTGGTTTGCCCTCTTATGGACGTAATGTGCAAAAATAGATATTTGAAAGGTTTGAACCAATGTGTTTTTTGAAGAGGAAATAATGTATGTATGTATGTCTTGACACCTTAATGCACAACTTGCGCTGTGCAGCTATTACCTGTAAAGGTATAACACCACCACATACCTCTGCCCTCTCCCGTCTGTTGCCAAGTTCTTTAGCCTTTGCCGTCACAAAATCCATGTTGAGCAGTCTCTCCTCTGCTTTAGCGCTCTCTACTGCCTGAGATTTGACAGTTTTGCTGACGTCTCTACAGACAATTAAGATCACTGATTACAGGTGAAGTACAGCATGTACATGACCGGAATTTGAATTTTGACATGTAAACATAAAATGATTGGTGTTAACCAAAATGCAACATCTGATCTGATATTAACTGGATAACATATCCAGATACAGGTCCAGGACCAGGTGTAATCCATGTTCTTACTCTTGCAAGTTGCTCCGCAGCACCAGAACAGCACCAAGTCTCTTCCTGAGCGCCCTGAGTTCCCTCTCAAGTCTCCTGTTTGCCTTCTCTGCTTCCAGAAGTTCGTTGGTGAGGTTGTTCACTGCAGGCATAAAGCTAAACAAGGCAGGCTCATCAGGGAAACTCCTCATAACAGAAAATCAACTTCAACAGTGCAATTGCAGTGCGTACCTGCCAAGTGATGTGTCTCTGACTCCAAGCACCATAGCGGTGTCCACTAAAGCAGACAAGTAGTCAGAAGCGCTCTTTGACAAGCTTGCACCGGACAGGCCAACGCCTTGCAGAAGAACATCCTGGAGATGAGCTCCTGGATGGAGGAAACACAGCTGAGTTCTGTGATGGTGTTAATACTGTGAATACTCTGTGCTGTGAATTCATGGACAACAGTGTTATCTTACAGCTGACTAAACTGTATACAGCAAAGTGAAGCATGTAAAGACACTGAATCAGCCTGAATGAACCTGCCTGATCACTCATATATCATTTCCCCCTTAGACTTTATTGCAATGTCACTTTGCTCCCAAGTCTCAGCAGTTTACAGCACTTTAAAGAGTGTAATGCTATCATATCTGAGAGAAATGATGGAGTTATTCTTTAAAATAAGCGTTACTGTTGGTTTTAAACTCATTTAACCAACTAACTCTGGTGCCTTTCAGCTGCTCACCCTCGGCCTGATACTCGGATGCTTTCTGTTTGAGGTCTTCTAAGAGGAGAGCTGTGTCACTGCATCGGGCTTCACTGGACTGCGCCAGCTGGTACAGTATGTCCACTGTCCTCGTGTTGACCTCAAAGTGTGGCACCGGCTGATCTCCAAACACTGTGCTGAGCCAGCTGTTCACCTGTGGAGACCGGATGGAAAACAAAAGCCAACGGTAGTCACTTAACTTAAAAAGTAGTAGAACGAAACTGAACTTACCTTCTTGATCTTTTCACACATGGCGAATGAAAAGGCAGTTGAAACCACAGAAAACTAGCTTCTTAAAACTTTGAGTTACTCCAGCAGCCCTTAGGAAAAACTACAGCACTTCTTACTCTCTGCTTTCGCGCTATCTCAAATCATCCGCATAACTTCCGGGTTAACAGCCAATGAGACGCTAGCGCAATGACCAAGCTAGTTTTGATAACAGTAAAGATTTACATTTTGAAATAAAATTAAAAAGTAGACGAAAGTTTTGTGACAATAATTTGTGTGCAATAAATCAATACAACAAAACGGGTGACGAATTACGTAAATACATGATAATAAATCTGACAATATTACAAAGTTTATCCGGTTCACGTTTCCTCTAGACTGCCAAAGACAAAGGTTAGTTCAAGATATTTCACGTCGATCCCCCCGAGCAGGGATTCTGAAAAACACATGAATGAATGAATGAATGAATGAATGAATGAATGAATGAATGGATAAGTAATCAGTGATTTACTATTTTTTTTGAATATTTTATTTTATTTTATCTGACAGCAGAGGGGGAAACTTCTGCTCACCACTGTAATATCAATATTCATGTACAGCACTATGATATAGACTAAGAATAAGATTTGCGAATGCGAGTTTAAATGCTCTTTACTTTACAGCTACTCTCTTTAAAAAATCTTTAGAAAAGTCACTAACTCCTAAAAACATTAAAACATCACGAGTATAAACAAAATGTTAAATTACATCCGCATTCACACATTCAGTCTTAAAGTATTACAGTTCATAAACATAAAAACAAAAACAAAAAACAGAAAAACACCGGGGACGCCTCTTTGTAGGCGCTTCTGTCATAGACGAATGCGGAAGTACTCACAACTAAACATCTCACGTCGTGCGATGCCTTATGGATCTCCTCTTGACGATCAGTCACCCGCGCAAGTTCGAAAGAGGCTGTTTCGAGCAGCTTGTTTGGGATACAAGAAGTAGAAATGGCGGCGAGAGAAAAGCAGTCAAAGCACCGACAGAAAAGTTTAATCAACAGGTTCGAAGAGTTCAGTATCGACTCCAGCGACGTCGAAGAAAGGCCGTTAAAACACCGACAGAAAAGTTTAAACACCACATTTGAAGCGTTCAATTCTGACTCTACCGCGGTCGAAGAGAAGATGTTTGGCCAAGCGGAGGAAGAGGAGGACAGCGACGACGGACCTTTGGTGTTTATCTGCGCCAAGTGCAAGTTACCTGTTGGGGATTCATTGTCCTGGGATGGAACTGAAGATGGCCAAAACCAAATAAGACTAAAGCGTGAGTCTGGCTTTTAGATAGCTAGTTTTTCTTGTCGTGCCCTTGCTGAAAATTCAATGTCCAGAAAGCAATTTCGAGAGAGACATAAATGCTTTGGGATCTGTAACATTTTAACGTGTACGTGATTTCACGTATAACATCACAAAAAGCCGTTTTTAAAAAAGCAGATTGGCCTCAAAGTAGAGATAGAATGGTGCATTCAATTGCCGCTGTAGAGATCCGGAATTTTATACACTTGGAAGTCATACATACCAGCTGTCCCCAAGTACCGGGTCCGTGGGCCATTTGGTACCGGGCCGCACAGAGAGACTGACCAAAAGATATTTTATTGATCATCAGAGTCTGAAAGAAGTTTTATTGTGAAAATCAGGTGTATCCGCCTGTTTGCCATGTCAAACACACACAGTGCAGAGCAGCTAAAACTAGACTAATGTGCTCTCTGCTCTTGGTTCTGGTTCATCGTCGGGATCTGACCCGGGACATACACACTATCAAGAACAATAATAATAATAATAATAATATCAACAACCCAGCCAGATCAGTACCCGGCATCCGACCCGGAACACATGCACTAATGATAATAGTAATGATAATAACAGCTGGGTGAGTCAGCTTGAATTAAAGGCATGAATCAGTTTTTCATCATCCAACCCAGGATCCGACCTGGTACCTACCCGGGTCCGACCCGGAACTTTACCGGGAATTTCTCGGATCGGTCCGGGACTTACCTCGTAAGTTCCAGTAAAGTTCCGTGTCAGTCCCAGCAATGTCCCGCGAAATTTCCGGGTTGGTCCTGGGTAAATTCCGGGACTTTGCTGGAACTTACCCGGGATTCAACCTCGGATCCGATCCGGGTCTTACCCGGGACCGACCCAGGACACCACACGCTGATAATTATAATAACAACCCAGGCCAGGATCCGACCCCCCCCCCCACACACACACACACACACTAATAATATTATTAACAATAATTCTAACAACCGGGATCCAACCCGGGACACACACACACACACACACACATTAACAATATTATTAACAATAATAATAATAATAATAATAATAATAATAATGGTAATAATAATAATAATAATAGTAGGGATCAGTCCCGGGATCTGACCCAGGACACACACACACTGATAATGATAACAGAACAGGAAGTCAGTGCAGTAAATAGTGCATTAGAGCAGCGGTCCCCAACCACCGGGGCCATTTGGTACCGTGCTTCACAGAGAGACTGATCAGAAAATATTTTATTGATCATCAGAGTCTGAAAGAAGTTGTATTTTGAGCTAACTTACCCGCAAGCGAGCAAAAATGAGTTAAAGACAAACGTCTTTGGAGAACTTCTTCGGAAAGGGGAAAAGGCCAAATGGTGAGACAGAAGAAGAGTCACCAACTTCCAAGACAAAGAAAGCTGCATTTAAGAGACAATATCAGCAGTCCTACTTACAATACGGGTTTATCGCTTCAGGTGATTCTCACGCATCAAGCCCGCTCTGCGTAAAATGTGGCGACAGGCTCGCAAATGAGGAAATGAAGCCTTCTTGTTGAAGAGAAACAAACGTAGGGCTCCCACTAATTACAACAACGACATTCAGGGTAATGGTGAGCTGGATTTTTAATAATTTGTTTTTATTTGTTTCTATGCCGTTCCGGCAAATTATTGCTTTACGTGAAACCGGTCCATGGCGCAAAAAAGGTTGGGGACCACTGATGTATACAATGCATGTATTGTGCTGCTGACATGTTTGTGATGTTTTGGTCTCAGGGGTCACAGACAATGTCTTAATCGGAAAGGATAACCGCCTGTATGAAGTAATCAAAGGAGCTCCCTGGTAAGTCCTGCACTGGAATGAACACATAAAAAACAAACCTTAGTAAAAGTACAGAAGTAATTTCAGCAAAATGTACTTTAAGCATCAAAATTGAAAGTCATTATGCTGCAGGATTGCCTGGCAGACTTGATATTATGCAGTGGCATGCAAAAGTTTGGGAACCCTTGATCAAAATTTCTGTAACTGTGAAAAGTGTCTTTCATTTCCTGTTTGGGGGCTTGTCACGTATTCTTGTTTAGGATCATTTTTGAATATAGAAGCCATCCTCTTTTCATCTTTTACAGAAGGTGTTATGTTTGCTCCCAGAATTTGCTGGTATGTAATTGAATCCACGCTTCCCTCTGCTGCTGAAATGTCCCATGTGCCACCAGCTGCAACATAAGCCCAAAGTGCGATTGATCCACTCCTATGCTTAGCAGTCAGAGAGGTGTTGTTTTCATGAAATCCTGCACCCTTCCAGCAAAGGTTTTCCTCTGATGACTCTTCCATGAAGGTCATATTTGTGCACGTGTCGCTGCACAGTAGAACAGTGCACCACCACACCAGAGTCTTCTCAGTCTCCCTGAAGGTCCTTTGCAGTCAAACAGGGGTTTTGATTTGCGTTTCGGGAGTCCAATGAGCTGTTCTTCCTGAACGTGTTCTTGGTTTTCCAGACCCCAGCTTGACCTCCGCTATTCCTGTTAAATGCCATTTCATAATTACCCAATTTACTACCTGAAAACACTTTGTCTTCTTTCAGCCTTCTCCTGCTTTGTGGGAGTCCAGTATTCATAACGCTTTGGAATCTGCATCACCTGATCTTTCTTAACAATCACTGTGAACAAGCCAAGGCACCATCAAGCTACCAAACTAAGATGAGCTTACTTATCGTGTTAAAGTTATAAGTAAGACTTCTTAGAAAAACAGTGGCATTGGTCCTTTTATTAACTTTTTGGATTAAATCTGTCCTACATACTCATTTGGGCTTCTTTTTGTCTGTAATTTTCACTACGTAGTCTGATCGTGGACCTGTTCTGTCGAGGCTGCCAGTCTGTGGTTGGCATGGTTTACTCATCCACACCAAAGAAACTGGACTACAAGAGATTCACATTCTGTTTCAACGTAGCAGACATCGACAGGTATGTTCAGGGCTTGGGTAGCAATATATAGACATACATCAGTTGTTATTGTGTAATTTTGATCAATTTTTCAAGTGTGACGCTCGAAACATGACTGTAAAAGCATGCAGGTGCAATTTCACTTTAGTCAGCTCTGCTCATTATCTGAGAAGATGGTCTTCTCTGAAATTGTCTCTGAAATTGTATTGAAGTTATTTAAAAGTTGATAACATTAATATTTAAAACCAACGATCCAGTCCACACCACAAAATATGGCATCCACTGAACATGATGAGCTGCACACAGGTAGTGTTTATGTTGGGAAATTGCGTTGAATTTCATTATTTGTGCAGGTGTTAATGGTGCATATGCCCTCTGCACCTGCATTTAGCACCCTGATATTATACTATGACTCTTTTCCAGCTATGTGTTTGGCTCTGCAAGCCAGATGTTGGCAGCAGAGGGCCCCAATGAGCAGCCGGTCACGCTGGAGTACAGAGGCATTGTTGAACAACAGCTGTCAGAGGTAACTTACTGCTGCTGCTTTTCTTTGTCTGTTTCTTCTCATATTGTATTGCTGTAAGATAAAATATTTCACGTGCTGAGCAGAATATCTGCACTAAAGCTCACTGCAGTATCTGATTCATCCAACCAAAGCTAAAGTTAAGTCCTTAATATTGTATTATTGTGTAAAAATGATGAAAAACTGCAAATCTGACCTGCATGTTGCCACTTAGAGTGCGACTCAATACTCTCTGTGATGCATTGTCTTGCTGCCAGTACTCTCACATTGCCTTAGAGCGGCTCTCTCTCATTGATTATCAATGCACAGGTTGTACTAATGATGACATCAGCTTAGTTCTGGGAAGCCCTCTCTCCTGTGACGGCCAGACATTTGTATCAGACATTACCTCATCTCTCCATGTCGTCCCCTGCAAAGGGATTTATTTTCCATACAGTTTTAGATTGCATTAAAATAAACAAGGACATTTTCTTTAAGTTTCAGTCTTAACATCTAAATTTATTTAGAATTTTCTGTGTATTTCTACTTATACCCTTGCTGTTTGTGACATGAGTACTATTATCGTGAGAATTCAGAGGTTTCTTACATTTTTCATCAACTGGTGCAGTGATTGGCAAAGTTATTCTTAAATCACCCTTTGTTTAAAAAAATATCCCTGAAATTGGCCAGATTGGCCAGTAGGTGGCGATAGTGCTCAGGAGCACCTGCCAGCCCCCCACACTCTTGCACCGAGGACAATAGATGTGGCAGAGAGCATGTTGAGGAATCTTTGTTGGAGGAAAAACATGTTTTGATCATGAAGTGTTTTTGTCACTGTAGCTGGATGTCTGTGTGGTATCTTGTTTTTCTGCAAAGTGAGTCTGGGACTGCCTGCAGGTGACAATTGATCCATTGTTTTATGAGATGTTATCTATGCAACAGTTTATTTTGAAACGGTTGTCCCACTTATTAAACAAGACAAAAAAAAGCTTCACGTGAGAAAGCAGCATCAGATATGCATTTAAGTTGCTGAGGAGAGTTCTTGTCTTTCTCTGTGGATCAGCACATCAATTATCATGTCATTAATCTGTTATTGTCTGCTACTTGGATAGTTTCCATGTCACACACAGAAAACGTGTCAAACTGAACCTGCTCTTTGATTTGCCGCTCACGTTATTGCTTTAATACTGTTGCCACACCACGTGCCTGTCAAACAAAGAGGTGCACAAGGGTGCGGTGTAACTAAACAAGGCTCACCTTAAATTCTCTTTGGTTAATATGTAGGTTACCACTTAAATCCACCTCGTCATTGACTGTGTTTATTCCCCGCGTGAGTTGGCTGAAGATCAATCCAACTACAGCGACGCACTGATTGTATTAATTTGAGGTGGTTTTTTAGCCGTCCTTCATCATTAACCACTGCCGCATTGTTACAAGATTATGTCTGTACTGAAAATGAGTCTGTCAGCAGAAATCATTAAGGCTTTTTTACCTACAAGGTCTGCTTTAATTTGTTTCTGTTAGCATTGAGTTTGAGCTTTTCTGACTGCTTACATGCTCATATTTTTGGCAAAATGTCCAGTTCCATGTTTGCTATGGGTGGTATGTAACAGCTATTACCTCCACAACTCGTGTAGGTAGCAAAATTTTGGTACCCGTTAAAATATTTCCAGCGAATATCAACAAGTATTGAAAGCTCTTGATCATGTGATGAAAAGTGTTTTCCACTTTTAGACTGGATTTTATTGAAGCTCTGCTTGTGCTTGGACTATTTAACATTCATAAATTCAACATTTGAGATGCCTGATTTCTTTTTGATGCAAAAATTATTAGTGGATTCATTGATTACTTGATCAACCGAATATTAATTAACGCCAATTTTAGTAATTGTCATTTGTGAAGGCCTTTCAGCTGTACTGTGAATATTTGCTGTTTTTCCCAGTTTAATTATTATAAATTGAATATTTTTGGATTGTGGTCAAACAAAACAAGCAACGAAGAGGTCACTTTAGGATGAGGCAACTTGTTCCAGGCACTTTTCACTGTTTGCTGACATTTTATGGACAAATCAATCAATTGAAAAAGAAATTGACTGATTATGACATGAAGATAAACACAGTGCCTACTTATTTTATTTATTTATTTAGTTACTCTTTTCCTCAGAGTAAGGTCTTGAAAAAAGTTGTTTTGACATTGGTGCTTAGACTTCGGGTGACGCCACGTCTGCCCCTCACTCGCCTTCTTTGTCCTCTGCTGTACTGTATATGATGAAGGTGCTCGTCACCCCTGCCGCCATTCTTAATGTATTCTGTCTGTCCGTCTGACTCGTAGACACTTGTTTGGGTTTTTCATCTTGTACACTCACTGACCTGTCTCCACCACCCCTCCCACCCCCCCACCTCCCCATACCCATCATACCCATCCATCCCTGACTACTTCCCCTCTGGGTTTCGTCATCCTCCCTCGCTGTCCCCCTTTTCTAATTATCTTTACTCCTCCCCTCTTTCTTCCTCACTGCTTCCTGCTGCTCCCTTCATTTCCCACCTGTTTATTTCCCCCCTTCGTCTCTTCCCCGTTGTCACCCCTTCATATCCACCCTTTCCACTCATTTTTCTGACCTTGCTGTTCATCTTCACATCCTTGAACCTTTCAAAAACCTTCCCCATCTCTCCTGCCCGTCCACCCTCCTCCCCAGATGAAAATGCTGGCCTTGTCCATGGCGCACAGGCTGGAAGAGATCGAAGCTGGCCTTCAGGAGGGATGACGGTGACGGACATTAACTTGTCAGGGTGGGTGCTTGGTCCAAGCGTTGGAACATGAGGATTGCATATCCTCTATGCTCATCTTTACCTTTACATTAGCGCTTCCTCCTCTATCACAGCCACATTCCCTCAGTAACACGTTGTCCTAGCCTCACCTTCTGCACACACACACACACACACACACACACACACACACACACACACACACACACACACACACACACACACACGCACACACACAGAGCTTCCTCTCTGCTTTGTCCTGATTACCGATGGTGAAACAAAGACTGCCTGCACTTGTAATCAATCATGTTGTCAGCTCGGCTCCCGTGGCTCATGGCACCATCCTCTGCATTTGTCTCAGCGCAGACTGAATGTGTGCTATGTGCAGCATGTTTATTTGTGCAGGATTTCATCAGGCAGGCTGCACACTCAGCACAATGCCATATTGATCTGGCCACTCGAGGCCACACACACACACACACACACACACACACACACACACACACACACACTCTCTCTCTCTCTTTGTTCTCCTGTTCTAGCATGGAGCCTTGAAGGATTGCTGGATGTGCTTTTCCGCTGCCTTGTTGTGGCCAGAAGTGAACTTGTATTGAAACAAGGTTTTTACCTTTTCACTGTTATTTCCACACTGTCCTGCCTTTGTCTCAAATCTGTCTCTGATTTGTTATTACACACTCATTTATCTTTGTTTTGTCTGTTCATACTTGTACAAGCTTGTTTTGTCTTTTTGTACAATAAAGTGTTCAACAAAGGCTTGATTTAAAAAATGGATTTCATTGTTGTCAGTCGAACATAAAGGATTAAACTAAATACCGCAACGTTAAACTGCAGGGATAATCTTTTTAAATGTTTCTTTTTGGTTGACTTCGTGCTGTCAGATCATTGGGGATCAGTGGCTCATCCTGCTTTGGCTCCAATTAGAAGTATCTCTTGGATTTAAGAGTTAAACAGCAAGTTTAAGGTCCTTGGGGTTGAGGAGGTGAAGGAGGGGGACGTTAATTATATATGAAAGGCTGAGCGTTTGTTTACCGACTGACCTCTAATGTGCCTAGCAACACTTTCTACCATGGCGGGAAAGCGGCTGCATGCTGTAGCGCTCGCCCTCCCTCATCCACGAGGTTTCATCAGCCTCACAGCACAACAACAGTTAGAAACGGCCAACCAGCACGCTGTATCCAAGGGCAGGTTGCGATGGCAACTGAGAGCACGTGCTATGCTGAGTGCCTGTTGCCATCTCGTCATCGTGCTCACAGCCGGAGGAACAGCCAGCCAGCTCGCTGGCCGGCGTGCCTGTCAACAGACGCCGTCCCCCGCTCCCGCTCAGACGCATACACGGGGGAGGAGTCCTGAATGAACCCCCACCCTAATCTCTGTGTGATGTTTTTCTCACTGCTAACCCCACCCTTGCCCCTCTTTCTCCCTCCCCCCCCTCCTGATTCTCCCCTCCCTCAACTGCTGGGAAAAAAAAAGTCAAAACAACAACAAACAAGCCGCGTGGTTTTTGTTGTTTCTGGTGGTGGGTGGTGTTGTCCTCATTCAGTCCCCGCTTTTAGAGGTGCCTGCATGCATCCGGCGCTGAGAGCGGGTGACGCAAGCCGGCCGGCCAGTCCGCTGTCCAGATGTGTTCTGTTAAGCCTTGTAACAGACTTATTTTGGGAAAACCTCCCTGTTCTATTCAGAGTAATGAAGCTTAAGGCCAGTTTGAAGCGAGCGGCTCGCCAAGTGGCCTCTGAACTCATTTAGCTGTTTTATATATAGACGCAGTGTTGCTGGATGCATTGCACTACTGAGTGCAATTATTGCACAGGTTTCACCCCATTCACCCCGTGAGCCTCAACCAATCACCAGCACCCGAGCCAAGACCAACATAGAAACACATACACAAACACACACACATCAGTCAGTACATCTACACACATCCTGCAAGCACTCGGGGACAAAGGATGAATAATGCAGAGGTAGTGTCTGAGAGAAAGTCGCCTCCCCTCTTTCCCTCCTTTTCACCTTCCCTAAGCAATAAGGAAGCAATGTTGCCATGGAGGCAATGAAGCCTCGGCACGCCGTCAGCCAATTACAGCCTTCCCTGCGTGAATCATCGGACCAATGGCTGCTGGAGCTGATGCTGCTGTTGCCACAGACACTGAAATCCGATTGGCTGAGCTCTGCTCTTTGATTGAATTTCTGATCTTGTTTTTGAGAGAAAAAATATCTCAAGGAGTGCCACCTGTGTGCCAACTTCCAAAATCTGTTTGTTTTTTTCCTGTGAAATGAAAAGGATTAGATTGCGAGGAGGAAAATGTTTCTGTTTGAGGGGTTTAACAGACTCACATTCAGTGCCATTTCTGGTTCTGTAATAAAAGTGAGCAAGGAGGAAGGTGATTTTTTTTTTTTTTTTTCTGGCACCTGGTACATTCTGAGATGTGTGTGTGTGTGTGTGTGTCTGGGGTTTTGTCAGTTAAAAGGTGGAAATTGTACAATTTCAATCAGCCCTTGATTCTTTCATTTAATTGCCTTTCTTTCTTTCTTTCTTTTCTTTTTTTTTTTTTTGGCTTCCCATCACAATATTTGGTTCCCCCTGACAAAAGAACCACACCCCACCAGTTGCTCATAGATGTTTATGACCAATTCCTGGTTTAACTCTTCATTTTCCAGAGCGCTATCCAAACCTCAGGTCTGCCTGTTTTATAACAGCCACATTTATTCATACTTAAATATATTTGCATTTATGTCCTTTATGTAAATTCTATCTCAATATATTTAAAAGATTATGTAAAGTGCAAATGTTTACTCCATTACATTCATTACTATCCATTACTCATTTACATCCATATTTCTATTTTAAAATGTGACAAAAGTAATGTAAACGAAACATCTGAAAACTTAACATATGCTTCACCAGAATCTTCTTTTTAGACCTAGAGTCCCTAAGACGGTCTGGTCTCAATCCTGCCCTCGTGTCGGGCAGACTAGACGACAGGTCAGTTTGTGAAACCTTTCATCTGGGGGGTTACATTTCCCAAACTAATCCTGGGAATCAGTGGGTGTAAGATGATCTTGGTGTCGAGAGAAGCTGGGAAACTTAGCCCAGTTTTTCTTGTTTGTTTGTTTAATGGAGCGTACCTCACATCTTTGATAAGCCACAGTCTTCTCGTTTCATTAATCACCTTCATCTGTGTCTGTGATCAAACTGGATAGTCGGCCAGTCACAGACTCGTCTGATGGAATAACCCAAATCCCCTCTGAGGGCTCAAAGCCTCCTACCTCATTAGAAACATCTGCTTGTTTATTTCCCCCCACATCTTTGTGTGTGCCGGTGTCCGCCAGGTCGTCTCTCACTCTCTCCACCTCGTCCTCTGCATGTGTGAGAGATGCTGAGGAAGGCAGTGCTGGACTGTGAGGTTGAACCAGGATACTCTGGTTGTTTGTGCGTGTTTGTGTGTGAGTGAGTGTGTGTGTGTGTATGGGCAGGCAGGCAGGCAGGCAAGTCCCTAGCGTTCATCACTGTAGCAGGTTAATCGCCTGTTTTTCTCAGACACAAAGGCTCGTCCCGTTGCCAGTGACACCCTGGTGTGAGTGTGTGTGTGCGTATATGTGACGAGAAGGGGGCTGAAAACAGGATTAGTGTCATCAGGATCTAAGCCTGAACAGATTGACAGAAATAAAGTCCTGCTGTACAGTAAGTGGTCAGTTTGGCCTCATGTTAAAAGTGATTTCAGTGTTAAAGCAGGTAATGAACCGTCTCTGTGGGACGCATGAATGCCGTCTCTCAGGTTATCAGGTCTGGAATGTAGACAGATTCTCTCTTGCTTCAATGTGTATGTCAAGATGTATGGCTTCTCCATTAAACCTCCTAATTTGATATGTCATTGCTGGAGAAATCTGATGTCCTAACTGCCCTCTGTGGTTTTAGACAACGTAATTTTTCACGATTCACAATATTAAAACTTCCCAAGTATGATTATTAGAAGAAATATCCTCTTATTTTGAATGGTGGGACGGATGTTTGTTTACCACAGACTCCTCATTGTCACGACCGGTTTACACACAGATTAACGTGGAAATAATCTGTGTATCAAGGAAAATGATTTTTTTTCTCTCTTTATCTTATCACTATGGAGTTCTTCCTTTAATGCTTCCTGAGATTAGAGTAGATTAACAACTTGCCTCCGCATTCAGAATCCACCAAAAGGCAGTTTTATGCTGCAACTTACTTTTTCTTATATTTTCATTATTTATTCATCTGTCTGTTACTTTTTGCCATTAATAATTGAATCTATAAAATGTGCAAAAGCAGCAATCGCAGTTTTACAGTGCCTATAAGGTGACTTCCCAAAATTGCTTTGCACTGTTGCTTGAGAAATTACTTCAACAATTGAATATAAGAATTGTCGCTGAGTAATTTTCTACTGCAAATTAGCTACTTCACCTGACTGATACGGCTCTTAAAACACAGTCACAAGAGGAGGCTGCCTGCCAGCTCCACTCTGTTGCTTGTTAATATTTTGTGTGTGTGTTCATGCCAGTGTGCACACACCTACTACAGGTGTCACTACAGCAGCACTTAAGTACAGGTATTACCTGCACATGCCCTGCGGTGCACACCCCTTTCGCTCAGCGCTGTGGTTAAGCCACAGTATTCATGGCTGCAGCCTGTTTGTCTCACTGGACTGCCCGGGGAGTTTTGACTAACTGTCCGCCTGTCTTTGATAAACAAAAGGCTCCGGCTCTAATGCATTTTAGAGCCACTCTTGCCCCTCGGCTTTTATCAGCTTAGCCACGCCGATTTAATCGGACGGCCCTGTTTGTGTTGTGCTGTGTATGTTTGTCTCAGAGCTCTGGTGATCCCCCTTCTTTGTCTCGTCAGGGCAGTGTCACCCAAAGAGGTTTATGATGGGGATGTGGGGGCCACAGCTGAGTAGATTAGTGTCTACTGTGTGTGTGTGTGTGTGTGTGAAGAGGGAGGGGATGTAATAATGTGTGCGCATGTGTCAGTTCTCAGGATCCTTCAGCTGTTGCAAGGGTGCGTTTTTCTTTTTTTACCCACCACAGGTGTCCCGTGGGAAATGCATATGGTACGTGAGACAAGTGGCACATTGAGGTTGTAAAGCAACAGAGACCCTTCCACAGCGGAGAAGCCGATCTTCATTAAGTCCTCCAGGGGACGAGAGCTTTAGGAAAAAATCATATGCCTCTGGCTCTTAATTCTCTGTAAATTATACATAAATTACCAAGAATGTTGGCTTCTGCGTTTTTTTTGTGGAGTTTCTTGTGTAATTATAATAATTTAAGTGCATGAATTATAGATTTTTTTTCAGCAAAAAAGAAAGTATATTGGCACGTGTGTACAAATGAAACCAGACAGTAAGCAGGTGCATTTGAAAGACCAGACAGACACATAATGGATTCAGTATAAATATTTAAAATACTTTATACAGCATAGAAATCTCTTGACACTCAAACAAAACCATCCATTAAAAAATCTTACAAAAGAACCCCCGAGTCTGTAGCAATCTCAGTATCAACCGGAAAAAAGGTACAAAGACGTAATCTTCAAATGTTGACGGTACAGTTCGACTCGTGAAACATTGCATGCAACTTTTCATTTGGACAGGAAGAGATTCTACAGTACCTTAACAGTGAGAAGCCTCGTGTGCATGTGGAAGCCTTTTCGTAGAGTCAAATCGTTTTATGAAGCCACCAACATGTGAAAATGCCAACAAACATTATAGAATCCCTTCGTACAGAAGTGACAGGAACACAGGAGTCGTACCGTTATTTACAAGCACAATTTTCACATCACTCTCAGAGAGCTCTTGGCAAAAACTCGTCATTGCAGTTAACACTTAAGACTATTGCACAGACTACAGCATTAAGACAAAAGGAAGTGAATTATATTCATGGATGTTACGTGATCCTAGTAGCAGTTCTTCCCACTTTCAGATCCTCAGCCACTGGCGAGGTTGATCAGTTTCATAAGGCTTTTGATGCTCTATTTTTATCTTTTTTTTTTTCTTTTCAAAACTGACTATGAACAAGCATATCCTCCTGTGAGAGAGTCATCACTAAAAGAGAGTTTTAGAGTTTCCCTGTGGGTCGTAGAGGTGATGTAACACTTGTATAGAAAAAGTTCTAGTTGTGAATTATTACCAGTGTTGAGTGATAGTTTGAGAATACTATAAAAAGTGAGTATGACTGTAAAAAGTGAGAGTATGACTCTACTCTTAGTACCTACCTCTGTTTCAGTGTGTTGATTCTAATGGCACTATCGCTCAGACACTGCAACACTGTGGCAAGATCCACACGAGCATGCCACAGTCTACTGCTGTTATACATTAATGTATGAATAATGCAGTGAGGTAAAAGATGGTAAACGCCATTGTTACTATAGGTTTTGGTTTTTAAGAATAGTGCAGTGAGGTTCTACATCCAGTCAGCATTGAGGAGACAGTGCCAGCTGGCTGGAAGTCAGTGGGTATGTTAGAGAGTTTTCACAGAGACAAAACATTTATACATGTAATCAGGGTTAGGGTCGGGGTCTGTTAGCTGGTGTGAATCAGTTTGCGGCTCAATTAGTAACCAGTTACAGCAATATTACATAAGAGAGTATCTCTAGCTCAGTGTATAATACAGTGTTTTAAGTGTATGCGTGTGCATGTGTGTGTACACCTTGTTGGCAAGGCCCATATTACATGAAGTCCCATGTCCACTCTGTATCTAGGACACGGCGAGGTTTAGTCATCCCTCAGGGATCTGTTTCAAATCTCATCTTCTCAGCGTCACCACCTCTTATTACATAATGAGAGCGGTAACGAGAGATAAAACATTTTTCAACCCCTTCTTTTTTCTTTTTCAATGTCCGTCACGAAAAGTGGCTCAGTCGCAATAAAGGAACAGTTCAAAAGGCCGCTCTGGAAGACCACTCCAACTTCAACAAACTGTTGAGAGGGGCCTTGAGTTCAGTCTGTCTTACTTTCGTTTTCTTTCGTCTTGTATCCCTCAGCAGAGGGTCTTCAGTGCACCTGAAGCACAGAGGAGTGTCTGCATGGGGTAGGGAGGCGGGGACACCACTTCCTCGACGACCTGTTCTGGCCGGAAGGAGAACGGCTGCAGCTGGACCTTCTTCTTTAGGATCTGTCCGATTCCCATAGAGGGGAACTTGCTGCGGTGCGTCGGGCTGTCGGGATCACTGCTGCTGCTGTTGGAAGGAGGACTGAATGCAGAGGTGGGGTTGAGGGGACTGAAGGCGGACTTTGGAGGGCTGAAAGCTGAGCTGCCTGGGGGGCTTCCTACGGTGCTGGGGGGGCTGCCGCTGGTATCAGAAGAACCACACCAATCTGACGAGATACTCTTCTTGGGCTGCGGGTTGACGATGAGGACAGGGGGACTGGGGATCGTGGCCTTCTTCAAGTAAGAGGAGTCGGGTTGGAAGGCAGAGACGTGACGGGGTGGGGACAGAGTCCCGTTGGTCAGCTTGTACCAGGGCGAGGCCGGGGTGTCTTCAATTTGCTCGGCTTTGGAGAGGGAGCCGAAAGAGTGCATGCCAATCGGTGATGGTGCTGGTGGAGCGGGTATGTTGTGTTCAGGGCTTGTATTGACTTGTGGGAGAGTGGCCAAGCGCCTGCGTTGTTGAGGGGTGTTGTGAAAGAGAGGATGGATCTCTAGATACTCCATAGAAGAAGAAGCGACGGTGCCAGGCGGTGCCAGAGGTGAATTACGATGGCCTCCAGTTATGGCACGCAATAGACCTGAGGAGGAAATGAGAAGCATTTTAACATTTCTTAAATACTGTATTTTCATGTTTGTCAAACAAATATTTGGAATATTAGTTTTTGCTCAATTTCCTGCAGATACAACTAAATGAAAGTCTGAGAGCTGAATACTTGTGGCTGAGTGTCCCTTGTGTCAACAGGACATACTTCTGACAGACATTATTGCACAAGAGCAGGTAACAAGCAGGTGTAAGAATATTCTGTCCTGATTTTAACCTTGTGAAGAACAGCCTGTTCTGACATGTTGGATCTGAAAAAGCCTGGCTTTCAATCTACCACTTAAAGGTAAATGACAAGAGGGAAAGGAGATTAGGGCCTCAGCTTTGCCCCCAGGTCCTTGTTTGACATGTGTTAGCTCTTCTTAAGGAGTGTGATCCGGCATTCTCTAACCACCTATTACTCTTAAAAATTCCAGGCCTGCTGAGTTCAATTAATGCTGCTGTGTTACTGGATTCATTCAGTTTAATTCCATATTAAATATTACCTCTGCACGATGCATTCTTTGTCATTTCATCTGACTGTCAACAGGTAAATTAACTTTGAAAAAAATCGCCCTACAATTGACTGGCAACTTATCCAGGATGTTTCCTCTCAGGTGGATGGATGGCTGGATGGATGGATGGATGGATGAGTGAGTGGTTGGATGGATGGACAGACAAACAATGGATGGATGAATGGATGGAAGGATGGAAGGAGGGAGTGGATGGACCGTCGGATGACTGGGTAACTATGTATGTATGAAACAGGTCGTAGCCGTACAAGAACATGCATGCTCAGTCAACCTACCCTGTATAGATAAAGGTAAATAAAGTAAATACAGCAGCACTTTTTCCAAACAAATGTACAGTATCTTGTTTTTCATGCACGTGCACAAATGTTTCCGGCTGCACCGTATCACTCCTCACCTGTTCTGTGCTTCTTCTCCTTGCTCGGCCCCTTGCTAACAGCCAGATAGACGGGCGTCTGTTTGGGGGGAATGGTGAGCTTGTCGACGTGCTTTCTCCACTGAGTCTGGAAGTATTCACTTTTCTGCTTTTCTCCTTTCTTTTTCTCCTGGAACTGCATCTCCTAAACACACAAACAACAAACCGTCTATTACAACAACTCGTAACATTTGACAAACCTGATGTTGTGTAACCGGATATGTCACCTCATAATTCTTGCTCCCTTGTAACCTTTTCTGTGTACATGCAACTGTGTTAGGGTGGCATTAAGAAACACTTTGGAATTTCAGGTAGAGTGTGTTTTGCATTGGAGATTGTTTTCTTAAGCCTCTGTTCTTGAAAATGGCATGGGTCAGGTATTAACTAGGATCTCTTTACCCTGTACTCTTTAGAGAGTCTCTTCATTTTCTTGTTGAGGAGGAAGTAGACAGCCAGAGTGTGGCAGGCGCGGTTGGTGAGGACGGCGCTCAGCACCTCACTGTGCTTGTAGCTCATCTTCTCTGTCATATGCAGCAACACCGTGTGGTTGATTTCCTCGATATGGATCCTTAACACAGAAAGAGAAAGCTGATGCTTAACATTCAGAAAACAAATAGCCAAAAATAAACAGCAAGCTGCTGCAAAATGCAAACTCAAAGCATTGAAAATGTGTGCGGGTACCTGTTGAGGTACGGTGCCCCTGTGTTCTTATTGGCCAGCTGTAGCCAGGAATCGGCCATCACCTGATGGATGTTAGGACGCTTGTTGGGATCTGGCTCAAGAAGCTTCTTCAGAAGGCAGATGGCAGCTGAGACGGGAGAGAGAAGAACAAATATTCACAGGCTGCCAACGACGCTCAACTCTGCACGGAGAGAAATGTTTTCCGCTACTGAAACATGGTCCAACATGGCATATTTTCTTCAGAAATAGGACTGGTCTTCTGACTGACAGCCCTGGGCATGAACATTAAATACAGCGTCACTTCTCTACCACCTAGCACGCCACTCGCAGCTGTTTTACGATGAGTAGCTGGAGTAGAGACGCTGGTTACACAATCCCTTGACCACAAATTGGCCCTTGGCTACTCATCCGCTTTCATGTCATTAGTAGATAAGACAGATAAGATGACACATCTATGTCATTACATTGATTAATAGTTTCTTACATAACCATATTAATCCAGCCCTTACTTTGCATATTAGAGAGTGACACAGTTTTGCCACGCAGAGGAGAAGCATCTCTGGTATGAATGCCACCACCTGAAGCCAACTGCATACACACCTGTCTTTTTGCCTTCATATCCTCATGTTGTTTCACCAAACAGCAATGCTCCACTATAATTAGATATAAATCAAAAGGACTCTGCAAATTGACCGTTTCTTCTTATATATAATGACTACAATTAAAGATTAGGAGGTCTATTATTTATTTTGCTAAAAAAACAAACAAAAAAAAAAAATGTTGTGCCGCAGCTTCTCTGGAAGTACTCTGAGGCACAAAATCTTTTTGATGCAGTGCCAATGACTTTAAAACGAACAGAGGTTACATGAAGCCTGTCAGTAATTCTGAACAATTACAATGGCAGTTTGGTTTGCACACACTCCTCTCACATGTTGTTTGGATTTTTTAAAAATTGTTCTGCTGTCAACAAATACTGTATCACCATCTAGATTTCATTTACATAAAGCTAGCTAGTTAGGTTACTTTTTTTTTTATAAATTCTAACTACTGTGTCTTATGTCTCTTGGCGGACAACGTAAGTTTTCATTGCATTTATAAGTGCTTATGGATTCATTTTATCTTCAGCACAGAAGAAGCGCTCTGCACACAGGCGTGCATGCGTGCTCTCAGTATTTACCTGTGGAGAGCGAGGGAGGTAGAGGGTTCATCTCCTTGTCCACCATCTTCTGGTGCAGGGCTCGCAGACTGAAGGGCTCCACGGTGAACGGGAGGGTTCCAGTCAACATCGCATACATGTTCACACCACTGCGGGATCAAAATACACACTTCAGCTCTGTGCGCACTCATGACACAAATGTATTTAATAAGTCGATATTTAACGACAGCTGATTACTTGAAAGAGGAGAATACACTCACATGGACCAGACATCCACCTTCGGCCCGTACTTCTTCCTGGAGAGCAGCTCTGGGGCGGCGTAGGCCGGGCTTCCACACTGGGTGCTGAATGGGTCCGAGTATCCCAAGATGCCGGCGCAGTTACTGAGGCCAAAATCTGAGGGACAAAGGAGGCGGGTGAGCGTTGTTTCTGGGTTTATTACTGTCTTTTCAGCTCACTGTTAAACGAGTCGCCTCATCACAGCATCACACACACGAACAGAAGCAGATTAGCACTATGGTGAGAGCTTGTAAGGGTTTTAACAGGATATTTAATTGCCCTTAACGCTTCACCACATGTGGGACACTGTGACACTCTGCATGTCCCTCTCCATCTTTGTATTTCTACTCTACAGTTACAGCCTTCTTTTATTACTAACCGCTGGAACATTAGTCTTGTTCTTTGGAATTTTTTGGACTCATGAATGAATTTATTGTTCAGCTTTGCACAGAACGGGGAAATGAAACAGATATCTGAGGTGTGTTACCTATGAGCTTTATGTTGTCCTGCTCGTCCAACAGGAGGTTCTCTATCTTCAGGTCCCTGTTAACCAAAGAGAAAAAAAGAGGATGTAAATGCCTGCACAGCTCAGAGTTTATGTTAGATAACTTATCTGAACCACGATCATCATACAATGCACAAGCGGCAGAGGTCAGCCCCCCGCCGCCAGCCCCAACACATACACAAATACCCCTCCCAATATGGGTCACGCTGGCTGATTTTTCAGGGTCCATTGTGTGCCTCCGTGTCCCTCCTCAGTCTTAGAAATCCTGTTATACAGTTATCTGCTTAGGCCATCTTGCCATGATAGAAATTTAGTTCCCAGGCTCTCAGCGACAAAGAATTAAATTCCTGGGAAGAGCTTTGTGAAATTTCTATCTGAAATTTGATTTAGAGATGCAGTTTATGTGTTGTTTTCCCTAAATCAATTCAAAACATTTTATCATAAGATGTAATGCTATTTAAAGGAGAAATGCTCTCCAGTGAATAATATCTGTGCAGAGTGCATGGAAATCAAGCTCTTGTATAAATCTTTTTTTTTTTACTTAACCATAATTACTTTATTAAAGAAATTCTTAGCAGCTCTCTTGGAAACCTCTTAAAGTGTGGCGGTGCGGTTATTGAGCCGACAGATATGGATATTTGTGGATTAACAGTAATGTGCACAACAAGGACTTAACCCACACTTAAAGAAAGAGGATCATGTCTGACTCAGAGATCTTAAAGTCAGCTTTAACCCATTAACAGCACAAAAGCTCTCTGAGCTATGGATGGCAAACTGTCAATATTTTCTGAGTCATTTACACCTTCTTTCCTCTCTGCATTTGTCTGCCTTATTTTAAGCGTTTTTATCTTTTTAATTGTTATTTTACCTGTGCACTACACCCGCCCTGTGCAGGTGCTCGACGGCCAGCACTAACTGCCGGATGTATTTCTGAGTCTCCCTCTCATCCAGGCGCTTCTTGTCGTAGATGCGGTTCATGAGGTTGCCGCCGGGGCACAGCTCCATCACCAGGTAGTAGCTGTTCTCCGTCTCCAGAATGTCCAGCAGCTGCGTGATGTTGGGGTGGCGGATCATCTGCTGGATGTGGCCCTCCCGTCGCAGGTTCTTGGTCACATACGAGTCCTTCTTGGCCTTCCGCTTGTCGATCACCTTCACCGCCACCTGGAGAAATTGAGACAGAGGGTGAGGTGACGGTGTTGTTTTAGACAAAGCATCGACTTGGCGGCTAAAGTTTGTCTCGTAAAGCTTGCGCCGTACGATATTTTAAATAACACCCATGAAGAATAGAGCGCCAGTGCACTGCTGTGTCTTGGAGAATTTCAGAGTTGTAGTGTAACAGGTGAAAAGCTACTCCGTCTCCTTTGCAGGGCATATAACTCGACACTGACCTCTCCCTCACAGCTGCTCCCTATGTGGGGCGACCCAGGCGCTATAGGGCCCTGAGGGTGCGGGGGGGAGGTGTGTGCGTGCGTGTGTGTGTGTGTGTGTGTGTATTGGAGGGGTTACTGAACCATCATAAACTAGGGGAAAAGCAAATGTTACCCTATCTGTTGAGGAGGCGCCGAGGCCAAATGGACATTTAATATTCCCCCATTTGTTACAGACTTTAACAGCAGCTAAACACACATGTGGGGTGGCGACAAATGTGGAAATGGGACTGAGGAAGGGTCTGCTCATTTTCAGAATCAACAGACAGAGGAGTACAGATTCCCAGTCAGAAGTTTTTTTCCTTCAACTACTTATCCCAGTATCCTCTGTGTCCCTCTGCCCTTGTTTTCTCATTGGAGAAGATGTCTCCTCATAAAAAGCCTCAGAACGTGTCCTTTACCTTTATGACAAACACTTTACTTCTCTCTGGAGCTAATTACATTCAATAACGGACCCATCTACTCTATTTCATCCTTTGCCCGCGTCTCCTTGTAGCTTGTCTAGACTGAGTTCAAGAGCGTGGCTGCCATACACAGCAAATCATCTCAAGGAGAACCCACAGACATGGAAAGGCACGACCAGTGGAACAAATCACCATATCCATTAATGAAATGGCGAGGGCCAAAGTGGTTGTGTGTGTGTGTGTGTGTGTGTGTGTGTATGTGTGTGTGTCCTCTCTTTCTTCTGTCCTTCAGCTTGTCTTTCTTTTTTACTTTCGTCCTTTCATCTCTGATAATTGATTCACCTCTGAAAACCTTTTTTACGGCTGCTAATTAAACCTGGCTGTTTGCTTGTGTGTGTGTGTGTGTGTGTGTGTGTGTGTGTGTGTGTGTGTGTGTTAAGCTGTCACAATACAGTAATAGATGGCCCATGTTTACGCCAGGCAGAGTGGATAAGAGAAGGGGTGTGGGGTATGTAGGGGGGATGGGGCACTGTATTTACAGTAGGCTAGTCTATATGAGGGGGTGTCGGGTATATAGAGGGGGAGGGGTGCGCCCAGCCAGGGGGCTTCTGGGGGATTCAGTTGTTTATCAGGCGCCCCTCAGACAGAAATGGGGGGGAGATCGGGGACTACGGAGGGGAAAGTGGGTTACAGACATCAAAAACACATGGATATGACCTCCCCAGCCCCCTGACCATGACAGCACCATCCCTCACCTCTCCTCACTTTCATACCCCCTGCCTGTAAACACATACACACCCTCTCATCCCTGTATCCACAAGGACTTTCTAGTGATGCTAAAAAAAGGATCAGGGAGTCCTCCCGTGTTTCCTTTCCCCCTGATTCCCCTCTTGCTTGAATAAACTCGCTGCCCTCCGCTTCCCTCCAGCGCCTGTTGGACCCTGTATTCCACTGAATGGGGGGGGGGGGAGCATGTGATGCTTGGTTGTGTGATTGCCAGTGTTTGCATCATCCTCAACAAAGAGAGTGAGGGAAGAGGAGAGGAGCGCTTTCTTTTCCCCCTCACTGCCAGAGAATGGGAAGGGTAGGGGAGGGGGCACAAGATGAGTTAATCTTCAAGATGCAAATTATTAAATTCACTGGCACACATTCTGTTTTTATGCGTACACAAACAGACATGGGTCAACATGTAGGGACACATAAGGAAGAGGAGGTACTTGTTTTCTAATATGCAAATGTCCTGGCAGTTCTTCAAAAAAGCCTGGAGAGACAAAGGCAACCAGTGGCCAACGGCAGCACATATCAAAGCCCTGCGCTGGCGGAATCATAATGAGGCTGGAGCTCGTTTATCAACGACATGATTTCATATGCAAGTAGCAGCTCTGGCTGCTCATAGGCCGGCCAATTTCCCCCTCTGTCCCTATCACAGGCTTGCGCGCCCAGCAGCGGTGAGATCACCACAGCCAGCAAACAAAGCAGGAGGCGCAGAGAAGCCACAAAGCGCAGTGTCCAACACAGAGAAGGACAGGCATCTCTTTCTGTCTCACACACTGTGAATATTCTCACTCGAGCTTGGCCAGAAAACAAGCCCTGCCGAGCTTGTAGCTGAGTTCAAACAGCCGGTGGTGCCGCATGAGCTCATTAGCAAAGCTTCCCTTTGCAAACAAGGCTTATCACTTTCTCAGAGAGGCTGATTTCACCGACACGTTGTACAATCAGAATGTATGGCTAAGAAAGAGGTGAGGAGTTTTCCCTGGTTCACATGCAGGCAAGTGACAGCTGACACTGTCCACTGACACGAAATCCAAAACCATATCAGACCCCTTGCTGTATGCCACTCATTATTTTTAGATGTTAAAACATAGAAAACTACATGCGTCTTACAGTCAGAACCATTTCCCTTCGAAAGTTTCTGGTTTACACGTGCAAGAAACCACGACAGCAACATTAATTGTGATCACGAGATGCATTTAAAATACGCCACCAAAAATACAATGTATGATACACACATTTTCCCAAAGCCTGTTGCTTTTTCCACTGTGACAGCCTGCTCACCTTTTCCCCAGTCAGCGCGTGGAGACCTTCTCTAACTTTGGCGAACGATCCTTCTCCGAGCTTCCTCCCGATCAGATAGTTCCCGACCCGCTTGGTGTGGTAAAAGTTCTTGAGGATGTCCGCCGCGGGGCTGCATAGGGAGGCCGGGAGGGCGCTATCGCTCCCGGCGCTACTTGGGATTTTACCCTCGTGTAAGCCGTGGCTGCTGTCCACGACCATGTCGCTGTCCGCAACTGGCATTACAGCTCCCTTGCAGAACGTCTCTTTTTAACAAGGGAAAAACTACGCGGCTCGTCCCCTCGCCCGGCTTAAAGCCAGGTATTAAATGCTTAGCGTCCGGTAAAGTGCGTAAACTCCTGTCTGCCTGCGTCTCGCCCCTAATAACAAATTAAGGAAGCGGAGCTTTGCGCCACCTGTTCACCCAAAGCATCCAGTGAGCGCACTCAGCAGGTTCCGAGACAAGTCTTGATTAGTGTATGAGCTTAGATTTGAATGACACAGGAAAAAATGCCGAACTCAATCATGGAAAGTTATTTACTGACGCAACCTGTCTTAATACTTGTGAGGATTAAAAAAAAAAACAACTCAGTCAGAGGTAGGCAATTACTCAGCGTCCCCTCTCCATGCATGAGCGTCTCCTGAATGCGCGCCGCCAGCGTGTTATTCAGTTTGAAGTGACTTTACCGGCTCCTCTGGGTGGGCGTTTCTTAGTGTGGGGATGAAAAAAACACATACACACAGTCCCTCACACGATGGTGGTAGTCGGGGTGATTTTCAATCCAATCAGCGTAGGCGGGCGGAGCACATGTGAGAACAAGGGGGACGACTCCACCCGATACCGCTGCTCCGCCGTTTCTCATGCTGCGCTCTCAGACTGTACACGGCTATGAACAAAGAACACGTTTGTAGCGTGAAGAGCGAGACAGCAACACTGTCTCTATAAATATTTACATTTAATTCCTGTAACGGGATTTCTGGGTGTCTTAACTGTATTGTCATTTGCGTAAAACTGTGCGTAAAAGGCACAAATGATCATACCATGCGCTGTGCACCCGCAATTCCTGAACTACACCGGCATACAGGTGTACATTTCTAGTGGCAATAAATGTTCGGAAATAAATATTGTGTGGGAGAAATGGTCAGTTTCATACAAGGCGCACCATCATCTAGCCCCTGCCATCTTTTCAATGTGTTATTGGTTGTTGCTGAACTTGGCCTACTGTCAGCAATACATAGTTGTACCCCAGTGTAACCATTGGCAGACAAAGAGGCATTTACCCCATCGCTCACTGAGGTGTTCACTGTCCTAATTAACATGGTGTTCATCACTCAAAGGAGGACACCTGCAGGGAGGGGCAACAGTTTGAGGCACACGTATTTTTCTTCTTGTATTTGCCGTCAATACTATGATTTATATTCCACAATATGTTTTCCTATACAGCCCCTGTAGGGGCTGAACAAAATAACAGAAACACCGGATAATAATGATGAAATCCAATAGAATAACCCTGCAATAAATGCTACCCATGTGAAGTTTTTTTTTTTTTTTTTTGAGTCTGTGTCAGAGAGGTGTTGAGTCAGCTCTCCCTTGAGTTATAAGCCTGTCGTTTGTCTTGTTACTGTGTCAGGTTTAATGATATATAATTATATATGTAGGTGTGTTCTGTTTTGTTTATATGGATCCTTCGAAGGAGTGAGATGAACGCATGCACAAATACTTCTCTTGCCTGCTGGACCATGCTTTCTAGACATTAGTCCAGACACCTAGACATGGAACCAAATGTACAAGTATGCCACCACCTATTGGACTTATTTTGTACTACAGGAACATACAGTCAGTCATACAACTTAGAATAAGAGTTAGTCTTACAGAAATTGAACTGATAGTCATTTTCTATTGTCCTGACACCAGACATTTACTTGTTTATTAAAATTATGACTAAAAGCAAGTAGCCTGTAAATTTACAGATAATAGAGGGGTAAATTTGAGGGGCATCACACCACTACACAAGTGATTATTTCACTAATACTTCATAACTTTTTAACTTAAAAGGCAGGCGTTCTTCCCAGAAATATCAAGCGATGATTTCAAGAATAATAGAAACTGTCACTTTAAATTTAACAGTAATGAAAAAAGCAAGTATAATATCAATCTTCAACTTAATTTGGTGTTTAAATCTGGGGTCATGTGGTGCTCTAGCTCTGTAATACTGATTAGTAAGAGTAAGCAAAACCTGTGTGTACGTACCTGATGAGCACTTGAAGATGACTGGGGTGGGCAGGCCTACATCAGTGGGGGCGAAAGCGACTTTGGGGGGCCTGATGGGTCAATTATGCAAATATAAAAGGACAATCTATGGACACCCCCGTCTCATGTCCTGTCCATATGTTTTCAATCCCTGCAGCACACCGCCCCCCAGTGGACAAAACCTAGAACAACGAAATTGAATCCCATCATGCTTTGCCGTACCCGCCGACCCGAGAGCTACCGATGCTAGGCTAGCTGTCGTTAGCTCAACGGGAGCGGACATGTTGTACCGACCCTTCCTTGAATAAACATCGCTGTAAGCGTGGTAACGGGAGTTTAGGGGGAGGCTTGGAGCGTCGGGCAATCATGGATGCCGTTAACGCTTTTAACCACGAGGTAAGCCACATTCGGGGCTCGCTGAGACCCTGAAGTCACCGAGTCGGTGCTGGTCATGGTGCTGTGATGCAATGAAGCTAGTCGAGCAAGACCGACCAGTGGGCCTAGCTAGCTGGACTTGTCCATCTTAACCTGGCTGAGGGCTAGCTGAGTTAGCTTATGTGTAGTAGCTACACCTGCGGCGCGAGTAATGTTACTGGAATAAATGATAGCATTTTCTTTCAATTAGCAAGCTAACGCAACGATAACCTGCCCACATTGGTTTCAGTAACCTTGCACAAAGTTGGTAGACTGACGTTAATGTTAGCGTGTGGGAGCGTGGTCACCAACATTGGTAACAATGCTACTGGTAACCCCACAGCGAGCAAACACAGTATCCCATTGTTATTGTCACACCAAGTGCTCAAACAAAACGTTCACAACTGTCTAGTGCTATGCACAGCCTGAGTTTGTGTAAAAGGCGTCAGGTCAAGTTACTGTAAGGCCTGAGGAGGACTGGTTTTACAGACTGTTAGAGATCCAGTCAAAAGACATAGCAAGTCATCTGTTGGTGTTTTTGGCCCCTCTCGTTTGTTTTTGGCCCCTCTCGTTTCTTCTGATGGACCCTATAAACCTTGATTTAGTTACTGTGGCTTGGCCTGCTATAACCGAGCGGCTAAAACCTGTAATCTTATCAGAAGTAGCTTGCTTAGGGCAGCAACTCATTACAAACCCAGCGGTTTCTGATGGTTATTGAAAAAACGTCTCAGTTTCATTGGCAGTTTCTGTCTGACACAAACAGAGAAAGTAGTTGTTTTTTATACATGCAAATTTCTGTTACATGTGTCAAATATGTCAGTGTATACTTCAGCCTGCTGTCAAGAGACGCCTACTAAAAGAATAAACACGCACTTAAATGATGTCTATATTAATTCCTCTCAGACATTGAACCAATTTGTTTAGCCCTGAAGAAGCAACGCAATAACCTAGTGCACATACAGCTGTTAAGATGCTTTAGCATCCTCAAAAGCAGACACCCATCTACGGCGTAGTGTATTTCTAATTACTTTGCACCATGCTGTAAAAAGGTTGTATTCTCTCATACTAACGTGAGTCATGTTGCTGTGTGTTGACCTCTTTGATCTCTTAAAAACAGTCAAAATGTACCACTGTCCCTTCAGACCAGAGGAGGAATTTGGGAAATTCTGTTTTACAAAATGAGACGGAGGTTTGGAGTGTCTGCACATGTCAAGTCTTTGTAGCGGATGGAAAATGAAAGTGGTAAACAATAGAAAGGCAAGATTTCACGCATTCACTGTTTGCAGCACGAATGCACATGCACCAGTACTATCAATTCTTTCATTCCCATGCCCCCATCAGAGAATAATGAACAATACAAAGATCAAGCACGATACAGAGATGATGATGATATAAGCAGTCCTTAAACGATGACAAGACTGTGAAGATATATAGGAATATTCATCACTTAAGCTAAAATGTATGATATCGGGTTTAATTCTGCGCCTTGTTTCCACTAAAAGGGGCAGGGAACATTTTTTCTTATCAAAGGCCATATCAGTTTTTCTAACATCCTTTAAGGACCGTACTAAAATATTGAACACGTATTGTTGATCACACTGACCTCTGATTGTGATGGCTTGAAATGCTTGTCTGATGTCAGATGGTAGTGATGATGACGCTACTCGCAGCTAGTTTTCCAGGTTTGGGTCAGTCAGCCTTGAGCGGAGCAGAGTCTTTGCAAGAGTCAGTTTTCAAAAGAACTGCTCCAAGCAGTTGGTTGTCTCACACAGAGAAGAAAACTTGAGTGCATGTCTCCTCAGAATGGGAAAATCATCTGGACGTAGATTCAGTTTATAGAACTGGAGCAGAGGGAGGTTGTTGTATCTTGCTTTGAACTCGGCATTGTTTTGCAGCTCCATGATGTCATGATGTAGGTTGTCAGGAACATCAGCTGGTTCTACAATAAATGTTGTAGCAAGTATGTTCAGTTCCTCTTGTTTACTTTTCATCTCCTGAAACCTGCCTGAAGGAGTTTTGCACACTCTGCAGCACGTTCAGATTTCGGACACTTGCTATCACTTGAGTTTCCACGACAGGTTCTCCCTTCTCTTCATCTCTATGAATTGTTCAAGACGAACTGAAACTTTGGTACAGTTTTATTTTGTCCAGTGCGAGCAGCTCTGCAGTGGCAACAAGGGACTTCACGAATTCTCCTTCTGAGTGAGGTTTCATCTTATTAGCTCACTCACCACAAAACTTGCCGGTATAACAGTCTCTGCCAGACTCTGGTCTTGTGACAGCTGCCTGTTTGGCACCCAAACTCCCCTGAAGAATGTTAACTTTTTCCAAGCTTATTTGCCCATGCAGCTCATCCAGTTTAAGCATGTTTTAAGCTGTAGTGATATTTGAGATTGGCTTTTTTTATTACTGCGACCACACCCCCGCAAACTTAACTAAGGCAAACTGGCTTGACAACAACAGAACTGCTGTGTGCGTGTTGCGTTTAGGGATGTGTTCGTCTAGTATTTTATGTTCTCTTCTTTTATCACAGAAAAAGTAATTTTGTATTTCTTGGTAGGGTTTTTTTTGTTGCTCTTTATGATTTGCCTTACAGGCTGGACTTTCCCCACCCCTACACTAAAACATTAAGTTGTAAAGAGGTTGTCCTGTAAATGTTTTTGAAATGATTGATATCCCCTCGGAATCTCCTAAGCAGTGTCCTCTCTGTCTTTCTGTCTCATGACTCTCTCCATCTCACACATCTGTCTCAAGTTATTCTCATTGATGGACTCCAAGCCCCCAATATCTCGGGCAAAGATGATCTCCATCACCAAATCGGCCATCAAAGCTATGAAAGTAAGAATGAGTGGGCATTTGTTTAGTTTGAGAGTTACTTGTACATCTATTTGAGTGATATCTAGATGCTAACTCACTGACTTGCTTTTTTCTTTCTCAGCTCTACAAACATGTGGTCCAGATTGTGGAAAAATTTATCAAAAAGGTGAGACAAGCTTGTTTAAACTCAGTCATCCCTGAGTTTCTCCTCAGCAAACATGAATAAACTCGAGCCTGTTTTCTTCTTCTGCTTTCTCCAGTGTAAGCCTGAGTACAAGGTAGCAGGCCTGTATGTGGTGGATTCCATTGTTAGACAGTCCAGACACCAGTTTGGAGCCGACAAGGATGTGTTTGGCCCAAGATTCACCAAAAACATTACAGGAACTTTTGAGAACCTCTGCCTTTGCCCATTGGAGGACAGGGTAAGAACAAGGGGAGTTTGTCAAAATTTCACTGTGATGAGTCTTAGCTCATAAAGCTGGTTTAGCTAATGGATTGTAGTGTTATAGTCACCAATAGTAACAAATGGGCCTCCTGTTAGTCCCTTTCCTTCACCTGTTTCCTTTCATTCTTGTTTTCCTTTGTAGAGTAAGCTTGTGCGGGTGTTGAACCTGTGGCAGAAGAATGGTGTGTTCAAGATCGAGGTTATCCAGCCGCTCCTGGACATGGCAGCTGGCTCCAGCAGTGCTGCTGTACCCTACACAGGCACAGATGAGCCAGGTCAATAATGGCAGTCATTATGACAGTCATTTTGAGCGTTTAAAAAAAAAAATTATCCACAATCCCACAGTGCAAGCATTCAGTGCTGCAGCCTCTGTGTCATTTTATAGAAATTCCTGGTGAACCACCAATACGCTAACAGATTACGCTTTTCATGTGTCATAATCATAATTCCACAGTATTTTTGAAAATAATATATGCTTGCTTGGTGGAGAAATTTGTAATTTTACCCTCTTAATTTATGTTTCATAAAAGTTTATGCAATAAATGTTGCTAACATACACACGTCCATGCTGTTTCTTTTCCCTCAGGTTCTTCCCCACCTCCAGCCAAAGAGCCAGTTACTGTGGTAACGGCAAACTCCACCACGACATCTGCCGCTCAGCTGCAAAACTCTGATGCCTTTGCTGCTGTGGCACAGCTCTTCCAGACTTCACAGGGTCAACAGGTGTGTGTGTGTGCGGCATTATCTTTGACCACAGTCATTTCGCATGTATTATCATTGCTTGCACACCTCCTCGACCCTCACTAATAATGTCTTTCTCTCTTCATCACTGGCATTTTTAGCTTCAACAGATGCTCCAGAACTTTCAGCAGCAGCCAGTGAAGCAGGACACCAACACTCAGGCTCCCATCCATAACATTGAACCACAGACACAAAACGTCACCACTGGCCTGGGCATGGTCGCCCTGCATCCTCCCCTGCCCACCCAACCCACCCACCAGAAGACAGCCTTCGACAAGGTGGCAGTGCGTTTTTGTGTTTTCATATGCTCTCAATAAGTAAATGAACTCTGAACAACATGGCCAGCCATGTTGAAAATGTCATAATTCATCAACTTTTTACTGCATATTAAATACTTGTCTCTCCGTCTCAGAAATTGCTGGACCGCTTTGATTATGACGACGAACCAGAAGTTGGAGAAGAAGCAAGGAAGGATGAAATCTCATCACAGCCCTCCCTGTAAGCCCTTTATTTATACTCCATCGGCTCTGTGGTGCCAAGAAGTGGGAAGCTCTGATTGATTTTTAGAAATGAACTAAAAGCTGTGAAGCTGATGAGGTATTTTTTATCATCCCAGGATGCAGCAGCCTCCAGCCTTCCTACAGCACATGGAGCACTTTAAACCGCAGATGATTAACATGTCGCAGGATGTCTCACAACAGGTAATAAGCACAGACGATTTAAATAGAAAAAGAACTTCTCTTTATTGACAAGTCTATACTATAATTCTTTGGTTTTTGTCATTTTTACTGTAAAACTGTCAAATTCATCTTACTATACAACTATAAGCTATAGTTGTGCTATAGTGGTGCATGTATAAGCTATACATGCACCACAGTAAATATTCGTTATGGAAGGCATCCCCTTTAAACTACATGTAAAAAATATGAAAGTAAATGTAGTTATGGACAAATCATTTTCTGCCTAATGAAACTTATATTTGGGAAACCCTGTTGTACATGCACAGTATTTACACTGCTTGTCTTTCTCAGGTTCCTCTCCCTCCTAATGGCCAGCTCCAGGCCTTTGGTTTACCGCCAGGGCAAAGCTTCCCAATTATGATGCCTCATATGGGGCACACTCTACAAGGGCAGCCCCTCCCTGGCTCTACTGGGCCTCCAGGCTTCCCAGGGGTATGCCCTCCTCACAATACCGCCCAGCAACAACAGGTACACTTAAGAATAGTACTGGAAAATTAAATGTATAATAGCAGCCAGTCTAGTTTGCCATGAAAATAATCGTATCTCTTCCACATTACATCAGGATTTGTCGATGGATGTGGACCGTTCATCTATGAGGGATGGCAGACATGGTCGACGTTCACACTCAGGCTCCAAGTAAGCATCTGAAATGAGATGTGATGCGTCAGCACTGTAAATGTGTTCTTTACCATATATTCTATGTTATGCAAACAAGCTTCTCAGTGCTTATTTATGATCAGCTGCAATGCCTCTCTTTTTCTCCAGGTCTCCAAAGCGGAGGAGGTCACGGTCTAATTCCCGTACACGGCGATCCAGGCACAGGCGATCCCGCTCACGCTCCAGAGACCGTCGTCACCATTCCCCGCGCTCTCGCTCGCAGGAGCGCAGGGAGAGGGAGAAAGAGCGAGAGCGGCGGCAGAAAGGGCTTCCGCCACCCAAGAGCGAGACACTAAGCAGTGAGTCATAGTCTATTTATGGTCATATTTGTTCAAATGGATAGACATGGCCCTGAAATGATCTCTTAGGTGTGTGCAGTTTCATGATTATTGTCTCAGGATGCGGTCGCTGTGTTTTTCAATTAATGAAGTATTGCATATATTTTTGCCTTTCGAAGTTCTTGTCCATGTTACCTTTTCTTCCTCTTTTGCAGTTTGCAGTACGACTCTCTGGGTGGGCCAGTTAGACAAGAGAACACAACAGCAAGATGTTGCCTGTTTACTGGAGGAGTTTGGGCAGATAGAGTCCATCAATGTAAGTGGACTCATACATCCGATACATGCTGTGTTTGTAACAATTACATTTGCATTTTCTCATCCAAAGATGATGAAGAAAAAGAGATTTTTGTGTCTTTCGGTCACTTTATAGTGAGTTGGTCATTATATATTTTGTGTTTTTCACGCAAGTTATTACATGGGCAGCTCATAACCTCTGCTTTCTTGCTAATACTTGATGTTTATGATAGTAAAATACTGATTGTATGCAGAAGATTAATTGTTCAAACCAAACTTTGGATTTCCAGATGTTTGCCAAATTTGCTTCCTTTTTATGTCATGAGATTGAGTGCAGTCTCTGCTAATGAAATGGAAAACACTCTTCGCACTCATCTGTTTGTCCTCCTCTTGTGTTAAGATGATCCCTCCGCGTGGCTGTGCCTACATTGTCATGATACACAGGCAGGACGCCTTCAGGGCTCTACAGAAGCTTAGCAGAGGATCTCACAAAGTTAACCAGAAAGCCATCAAGGTGAGAGAGCCACATAGACTGCTGCTTAGTAAAGCACTACTAAACAAAAACTTAGCAAATCAAAGAGAAAGCTGAGAATTTTCTAAATGAATCAAGAGCTGTTTTCTGTTCGTGTCTTGACAGATTGCTTGGGCTTTGAACAAGGGCATAAAGGCTGAGTTTAAACAGTACTGGGATGTGGAACTGGGTGTCACCTACATACCTTGGTCTAAAATCAGAGAGGCTCAGTTGGAGGAGCTAAAGGAAGGAGGAATACTGGATTTAGACACCTTATCACCAGGTAAAAACTTGACAGACGCATGAGGAAATAATACAACCCCAATTCCAAAAAATGCTCAAATAAAAAACACCTTTTTGGAACATTCTTACCGGTTAACAGGTTCATTGGTAACAGGCGTTTTAAGGGGTCTGACTTGTGTCCATATTTTCCAGAGTGGAGTGGAGCGAGGAAGACTCTTGACGTCCCGGAGGAACTCACCCACAACGGCCGTTCGGAGCCGCAGCAGCCTGAGGAGTCACAAGTGTTACCTGTGGCTGCAGCTGCTCCTCTTGCACAGGTAAACACCAGGCCGCACCAGTATTTTACACTCTTAGCATTAGACCTGCATTGATCTATTGCTGTTATGTTAACATGGAGGCACCATGTAAAATCGTATGACAGGCTGGTGTGTCACCTGATTGGATAAGATGATGTTGTTTTTTGATGAAGCTGATTAACTCCTGAGTGTCACTGGGGAGTATAACCACTAACTTTTTCATCTGAGATCTTCAGTAAATCCCTGTAAATGTTCTCAGGTTCCTCCAATGCAGCAGCCAATGGTTGGTGTGGGTTCTCTCCAGCCTCCCGTCTTTCCTGGTCCCATAGGCATGCCTCCGCCTTCCTTCCCCCCAGGCGTCCCCCCTCCTCCTTTCATCAGACCTGGCTTCAATCCCATGCAGATGCCTCCAGGTAGCACCTCCTACAGCTGCCATCAAACCATTTCTCACTGGCTTTCATTCAGTTTTTCTCTCTGACAGTGCCCGTTCTCAAATGATGTTCATCAGTAATGTATTCACAAAGTGAGGTTGGCTCTTGTTTAGTTATGTTCTCTGGTGTCACAAGGAGCTCATGAAAAAATAGTTGTCGAAGGTGATGAGAAAAGTTTGAAATCGGACAAACTAGAGATGTCTCGTTTCACTCACTTTTTAAGAAGAAAATGCCAAAACATATAGTCTAGAACACAAGCCCAACACAACGGTGATTTAAGTCCTTTTCACTCTCTGATCATTCATGCTGGCCTGTCACACATATGTGTTACTGTAACTACCAAATTATTTTGCATAAATCTATATGAAACTGCTTTCTCATAAGATTGCTTCCTTGACACGTAACTATCAGCAGACTGATTTAATAGTTAAACCTTTTATATATGCTAAGATCAGATGAAATCCTGTGGTTGGTCTACTTTGCTGTTACACACGGCAAACTGCACCAGTCCACCTTGTCAGAGGGTATCGTCAAGATGTCGCCAGAGTTCGCTTGAACTGAACCTGACTGCTGTGGAAGCACTCTCACTCCTCTCACCCCTCTTCTGCCAGGTTTTCCTCCTCCAGGTGCCATGCCTCTAGGTCCGCCACCTCCTTCCAAAGGCGGAGTTGAAGACCCGCCTCTGGACCCAGCAGGTCTGGACAGCAGGAAAAATGATGAAGTCCTAGAGGGTCCCAACATCTTCAACAACCAGATGGGACCTATGGGTCAGTCTGTCTTCCTCTCTGGACTTTTCACCACAGTGATTCTGTTGTTTGTCGTTCTGCTGTAAAATTACTGTTGAGTTTGGCCATTAAAACTGGGGGGATCCTAAAACTGGGTGAGATTTCATTATTAGATACGGAATCGTGCTTCAGCAGTCACTTTGATTGGTCGATGGGCAGAAATCTGAGTGATGACAAGTTTCGGTGAATTTGTATTTATCAAGTGGAAATACAGGACCAGACATTTCTGCTTGTTTGTGCTTCTCAGATTTGTTGTGAATGAGATATTTTGGTGCTCATGGACAGTAATGAAAATTGAATTAGACTTAAAGCTGTATTTTGTATTTGTTTCTCCTTCAGGTAACCAGGTAGGCGTACCTCCAAGTGGCCCTCCAGGTTCTCTCCCAGGTGGTCCTCCAGGAAACCTCCAACCCCCTTCTGGTGGTCTGCTAGGTGCCCGGCCCGGTATAATCCCACTCCAGCGTCCTCCAGTTCCCCCACCACCCCACATGCAGCGTTTCCCTCCACCCCACGGGCCACGACCCCCTCACCCCAACATGCCGCCCATGCCCCCACAGATGATACCCAGAGGGCCACACCCTCAAATGATGCACCATGAAGCCCCGCCACCTAAAGGAGGCTTTGGGATGCTCCCTCCCCATAATATGAGGGCTCCTTTCCCTCCACACGGGCATGGCCCTCCTCCTCAAGGTCCTCCTCCTCCTCCTCCTTTTATCAGACCAGGGGGTCCTCGTGGCCTGGAGGGGCCAGAAGAAATGGATGGCAGATCATTCAGGGGAGACAGGCCTGCATTCAGGGACCGAGAGCCAGAGAGGGACAGGGACTGGGATCGAGACAGGGATAGAGAGAGGGACCGAGGTTTTGGAAGTGGAAGGCGTCCTTTTGGTGATGGAGGGAGAGGGGGAGGTGGTGATAGAATGGATGGGAGGGACAGGCTCGGAGGCTGGCAGGAAGATGGAGGCAATCACCGGGGAGGAGGATGGGACAGAGACCGCGATCGGGACAGAGACCGCGATCGGGACAGAGACAGGCGGGACTGGAGGGAGAGGCGAAGCACCCTGGATAGCGACAGGGAACGAGGGAGGGGTGATGATGGTGAGAGGGAGCGAGGGAGAGGGGAGGGAGGAGAAAGAGGAAGGGGAGAAGGAGGGAGTCGAGAAGCAGGGAGTCGAGAAAGAGGGAGAGGAGCTGAAGCAAAGGAAGGGGACAGGCCGAGGCGATCTGAACGCCGAGAGAGGACCACGCGGTGGGACAGAGATGATCGATTGGCCGAACTGGAAAACATGGATAGATTTCGGACCTCTAACAGTGCACAGCAACCTTGCTCGACCCCTGTGGTCACCGTTGAAACCAGTAAAGAACCACGTGTGGAAGCTTCTCAAAAGAAGGCAGAATCAGAACTTTTAGCTCCAACCCCAGAGGTAACTACTGCTGCAGGGGAGCCGACGTCCTCTGAGCCCTTACCTTCAGCTCAAAGTGAGCCCACAGAATCAAAACAGGAAGAGGCATCGTAGACTGGCTCGGCGCTCCTGCAGCCAGAGACTGCTGTGAACCACTGAAAGTTTAAAAAAAATTAAAAAAATAAGGTGTTTTTCACTATGATAACCAGCCTCAACTCCTGGCAGATGAATAACTAACTAGTCACAGTTTGTCAATTGGTAATTAACAGTTTCTGGGCAGTAACATATTTCTTGACAGCAAACATCCCCCACACACCTGAAAATGGTTGTTTTCAGACTTTATGGCTTATGGTCAAATTTGGCTTTGTATCTGTGTCTCGACACACACGACCACTTGAAATCATTTTGGAAAAATGGCTGTGGTTAAGTAATGTCAGCTGTCGGCTCTTGTCTGTTCTTCTCCCTGTGAGAACGAACGAGTGTTTGCATGTTAACTTAACTCTGACCATCTCAAGTTCGTTTGAGCTCGGCTTTTATGTTTTTTAGTCAAGTCGTTTTGCAGATGGAGGAAACAGCTGATTTCTGTGACATGTTTGTTTTTTTTACTTCATGGCCTCCTCTGTGTGATAGCAGGCACTCCTCAACAAGGTAAATATGCTCATTTTATTTTTTTAATTTGCCAAAACATCATGTCAAACACTGAATAATAGAGGCGCCATTTCTTTTTCTTTGTTGTTTTCATCTCATCTTGTCGTCTCATCGCAGCATCACAGCCTAGGGAGTAGCTTTTAAAGGACTGTGGTGGCCTTAAGATCCGAGCAAGTAACTTGCAGGTGTTTGAATTGAGAATGGTGAGTTACTTAAAAAAAGAAAGAAGGAAAAAAAGTACAAATTAGTTAAGACAGTCGTCTGGATGTCTGGTTAACTTACACTGAGAATTAGGCCTTGTACTTTTCTCACACATTTTGCTGAGCTCACTTTTGTCCTCATTTTTCACCCTTTGGACCACACTTTATTTCAGGCAGAATAAAGATGCGTTTTCATTCTACAAGACACTTGGTGCACTAACTGATCACTGAATCTGTGACGTGCACATGTACTGGCCAGTGTCCTTAACAGAAAATCCACTCGTAATACATGGTTTTATTTAAGTTTTCTAAAGAAGTATATATTCCACTAGTACCGGGTCTCAGGACAGGACTGATAAGAAGCCGCGTTAAGTCTCAGAAGGACTCTGACTGTAATTTGATAGTTATGTTTTACCGGTAACAGGAATTGCATCCAATTCCTTATGAAAAAGTAACACTCCTGTTATTCTGATATTATTTTGGAAACTAAGAATGCTTCACATTCTTTGATCATACTGTACTTTATCCAGGTGTTATTTGGAAAATCTTTTCTTCGTGTGTGCATATAATAACTGTTTGGTTTTGAACATATTAGTCAAACACAAACTATTGTCTGGTCTCTAAAACAAGGACATTAACAGTGGCATAATCAGATTTCTTTGCTTCACAGACATTGATGGACCAAGATGCATAAAAGTAATGAAACATGCCCAAAATTAACAAAAGAAAGTTCATCCAGGTGTGTCAGGGTATAGCTCCCTTGGAATGATTAGGCAGCAAAGAAATTTGATGATGTTAAGTGTTTAAGTTGGCTATGTTTCAGAAGTTGGTCATCTAGACAGGCATTGGTATGCACATATAAAGAGGAGTACTTTATATCCATTTGCAAAGAAATTGACTTGCACCCAGGTGAGCAACAGAAGTTCTATCGTGTGTATACTTAGTTAATTTTTTTCTACTGGGTTAATTTCACACCCTTGCGTACATATGTATATTTTTCAGTCAAGAAAATGAAATAGAACCTTTTGTAGATCCAACAGAGGGATATCAAACACAAGTTTATTTTAAAACTAATGTACTCCACAAAAAAAGGAAAAAAAAGGTGCCATCTTGGATTTTGGAGCATTTTGTATAAACACAAGTTAGCAGGCAGACTCGATAAGCTTTATGTTTCTAGTGTTTGTTTTTTTTTTGTTTTTGTCGTGTGTATGGAAGGAAGAGGGCAATCTCTGGGATCAGACTAAAGAGCGTTTCCATTTGCCTCATGTACATCAGTCAAACTCGGATTTAAATTTGTTTTTGCCACATGAAAAAAAAATGTAATCCTGCAGCTGAATTCTTTTTTGTCTGTGATAAACTCACCTTTCAAACTTAGTGTCTTTTTCTCTGAAAACATCCTATGTCTGAGTTGTTAACATTGCTAACATTTGAAGCCCAGATTCTGCAAGCCCAACTCCTCCTTGAATAATCTTAACTTGGAGACACCAAGGGCAAAACTAAAGTGAGGAAATGAAGAACGTTGCTTGGGACACACTGCTGTAAATATGCTTGTATCACTGACGATTCTAAGGTGTAATGGTAATTGTTGTTTATGATCTGAGAGTCGTTTACCTGAGAGACACTGACTTGGAAGGAACAAGAGAGGTCGTTTGCTTTAACGTTTTTTAACTCCTAATGGTTTGAAAGTTGACAGATGTTTCTATGATTTGTTAAAAATACAAAATACATGGACTTAAAATCTTCAATATTTCAGCCATAGGAAATTGTTTTTAATAAACTATTTTTGTACCAAATAATTTTCCTTGTTCAAATTATATTCTGTGCTTTTGCCATGCTGTTAACTGTGGAAAGATGAAGATGTTCAAAATTATGTGGCACACATTTGATGTAATGGTCTCTTTGAATTGAAGGGGCGCGATTTTTATTATATTTTATTTTTTATTACCGTGATTTAGGAGTAATTCAGCTAATGCTTACAAGCTAACCCTTTACTTCAAGTAAAACAGGTAAGTTTTTAGTGTTACTTGTAAAGTTTAGGTCTCAACAACAAAAAGCTAATTTGATAGCTGACTTTGCAGCTCACACAGTTCATGTGGTCATTTTCATATGAAAGACCAGCCATGGCTCAAATTTATCTTTGTACCAGTGCTGTGCTGATCAGTTTATCATTTAGTCATGCTACTTCACCTGTGAATGTTAGAGGCCTATTGACAGTCTTGACCCCACTTTAGTTATTTTACATGCAACATATATGAATATTGGATAAATCATGGTTTGTGCAGGTACATCTAACATTACGATAACTCCTATGATATAACTACCAGCCGACAATATTAATAGGAATAGGAGTGATATAAACAAAGTGATTTTGTTTTTTAACTATGTTGTAAAATCTTCATACTAATTAATATTTCTAACTGCTAGACGGACAGAAACTTTATTATAGGACCTCAAGGTTTTTTGTTTGTTTTTAAAATAATTAATAGATTAAGTGATTGATAAGAATTTGTTCACATACTTAATGGATGCTCGTCAACGTAATGGTCAGTGACCAATCACATTTCGTATATTTGATTGCGTTCGACTCTGAGTGGCTGTCCCCGCTAAAAGCCCACCCCTCTGGCACTTACGCTAGTTGGTTGTCACAAGAGCAAGAACGACAGAAACTTGGTCGTCCTTTGAAAACTACTGCAAAGATGGTGCTGAAAGCTGTGTGCGTGTTGAAAGGAGCTGGAGAGACCACCGGGGTGGTTCGTTTTGAGCAGGAGGTAAGGCGTACCACTTTGCTTTCAGAGGAAAAATATCTTGTCAGTAATTTGAATGAAACTACCCGCAGATTTGACATGAGAGCGTTAGCGCTCAAATGCTAAGCTGGCTAGCTACGTTCCCCGTGCACAAGCCAGTGGTTAAGTTTGATCGGTTTCCAAGAGAGACAATGCTAGCTAGCTAGATAACGGTACGTGTTACAACTGAAAGGCAAGTCATTCAACTTTGTCAGATTTTGCAAACCTTTGATGATTTTGCATAGGCTACATAACGCTGTGCTAATTCATTGAATGCAAATCATCGGAAACGTTCGTCTGCACGTTGTGTGCTAGCGGTCAGCCCCTGCTACTTGTCACTCTTGGCTCAAAACAAGCTGCTTTTGTGAATTAGCTAGCTAGCTAATATACAACAACCAACAAATAATGGCTTGCCTTTAACTCCACAACCTTTGCACACACAGGGCCTGCCATCTGTCAATGATCTACGCAGTGTGAATGGGAAACGCCTGTTGCATAAGTTGTATGTTTTGAGTATCACTTTGTCACATTTCCAGTCTGGTGTAGCTTGCTGAACCGCAGCAATTCAGGAAGTGCTTCTGTTTGGGGCTGTTGGGCTGAAAACCTAAGTTAGCCAAAATGTGCATCATTAATAGTAACCTTTAAAACAATAGCAAACAGGAGGCCACTGATTCTTTTTTTTTTTTTTTTTTTTTTTTTTTTTTATTGCCGAGTCACTGCCTGCCCCCCTTCTTGCCTTTATCACGACTGTTTGGCCTTGATAAGAATGTGCAGCTTGGGCGGCCATGTGTGATCGAGCCTGAGAGGAGGCTTTACCTGCCAAACAACGGCGGGTGATTGCACTTTGTATTGATGACCCATGGTGATCAGACCACGGGCTTAAATATTCCGTTAAGTCACATGGTTGTGGAGTTTATTTGGCTAGCCTGTCTGAATGGAAATGCATGTGCATAAGTGCTATCTTAGTCTCACAGGCATGGACTGAATATCATAAATCACACACTACTAACGTTAACTCATAAAAGCAGTATCTAAGACCTTATTTCGACACAGCCAATCAAATATTTCATAAAGCAGCCACGTCAACATTTTAGCATAAGCAGATGATGATCACGCTAGAGCAATGATTAATCAATTAATGGTCAACCAGGTGGCTAATTCAGCAGCAGCACATTAAACTGTTTCTGATACTTTGCCAGAGATGCTTTTCTTTTCCTTCATTTCTTAATATTAAAAATCTATTAAGAGTACATTAAAAAACCCACGTTTACAAAAAAGGAATGATGCAGAGTAAAAATTTTGGGACTGATGTCTCATGCCTTCATCATTGAAATATAAGTAACCCAATTTCCCTGTGTATTTTCCAATATATTTTGTTTTGGGTTACTAACAAGAATACCCAGGGAATGCAAATGAGATGAAAATGTCTTTGTTTTGTTTACTTAAGCTTTGAGTCCCTCCAGCCACCTGGCTTTGACAGCTCTTTTGTCTTCGTATTCTCCTGATAAATCATGTTGTCTTGGATCTGTTAGAATGACTCAGCCCCCGTGAAGCTGACTGGAGAAATTGAAGGACTTACTCCCGGTGAACATGGTTTCCATGTCCATGCTTTTGGAGACAATACAAACGGTGAGCACCAGATAATTGTTGTTAATCTATCAGGTTTCTAAAAAAAAAAAAAAAAAAATTAGCATCCCTACACTTGGACTTTGAAGTGTTCTGTGATAAAGATTGATTTTTCCTTTTCTCTTTCCCAGGGTGCATCAGTGCGGGCCCTCACTACAATCCCCACAACAAGAACCATGGAGGACCTACTGATACAGAGAGGTGAGTCCAGTCTGGGGGAAGAGAAATCATGAGCTACTTTGCATATGTTGAACTGGAACGTTACAGTGATCTGCTTGATTGAATAGATAAGTCACATTGACTCTGAACCTGAAGTTTGCATAGCTCTGCATGTGGTCTGTCTGCAGTTTGATTATGTGTCTGATAACTTAAGTCAGTTTGTTAGGAGGCAGAACTTGCAGTGATTTGAAGGGCTGTACTCAGTAGTTTGAAGCTTCTGACCTCTGAATTCTACATCAACATTCAAATGCTGTGCAGCTTTTTTGCATGCCTACTCATTTGGTTTAAACCTGGTATTTCTGCACAGTGGTTAATAAAGATTAGGCTACACTAATATTATGATGCAACTCTTTGAAGAATTGGATTCCAGTGGTGGCTGTGTAGGATTGTTTCTGACTCATGTGATCCAGTTTCCAATAACTCCATGGTGTCGTAAAAGTCTGAAAGTCAAAATCTATTGGAAAAAAGAGATGTAATTATTTCCAACATGTTTTTATTAAATGAAATATTCTCATTCAGTCCATTTTCGCTGGTGTTTTGCCTTTCAGAAATATTTTCACTGATCAAAAAACTGTTACTCTCCTCCTAGCAGCACTTTTATTAACAGAGTGTTCTAATAGCAATCTAACAGAACCACACAACCATAACGAACAAAAGATCTGTTTCAGCTCTTATTTAATCAGATGAATCACTAGTCAAAGTGAGGTTTTTTTGTTAAGGGTAATGTGTGGTAAAGGCATTTGAGGCTTCATTCAAAAACCTCAGTAGAAACTTTTAATGTAAAAGCAACTCTAGTTAAGGTGGGTTTAACTCAAGCAATTTTTTTAATGTACACAGGCATGTTGGAGACCTGGGGAATGTGACTGCGGGAGCAAATAAGGTTGCCAAGATAGACATCTCGGACAGCATGCTCAGCCTCACTGGCCCTTTGTCAATCATTGGCAGAACCATGGTGGTAAGGAAAAATGTCATTTTTCATTTCACTTCCAGCAAACAATTTGAGTCTAGTAAGTCTGAAGCTTTTGCCCAAAGCTAACTTGTTCTTCCATGCTTTGTGAGACAGGCCCCAGGTGTAGCTCACATAGTGTGCAGGGGTAACACAAACCTGCAGGATATTGCACCTTATTGACTGGTTGTAAACTGATCATCTTTCTGTCCTGTATTTTAGATCCACGAGAAGGTTGATGACCTGGGAAAAGGAGGCAATGAGGAGAGTCTAAAGACGGGCAATGCTGGTGGTCGTCTGGCCTGTGGAGTCATTGGCATCACCCAGTAGACAATCTGCCAGATTGTGGAGCACTGCACTGGAAACCACTTTCCCCCACAGCACTTAAAAAGACCAACCTAGCTACTTGATGTGACAGTTTGTCCTGTTCACAACTCTGGCTCTTTTTTTTGACTAGTCAAGAGAGTAGATGAGCCATGCTTTACCCCACCTGTTCCTCATGACAATTGTATGTATGGGTTTATATGTCTGCTGTTTAGTTTTGGTCCCAAAGAATTGGTAACGCACAAGAAATAAACATCTATACAGTTTGCAAAGTTAATCATTAAATTGTCAGCTCATCTGAATCCTGTGTGTGATAATTCTGTCCGACTATGAACAAAGGTGTAACTAATAACTTTCATAGTTGTAAACCGTTGTAGGTGTGCTAGTTCCAGGGCCGCTCTACGCATGGCTGACTGACTCCGTTAAGTTGATGGTGCCATTGTTGGTGTTACAGGTATTATAGTTATACCTGTGCTGTCATTTGCTTACTTGCACATGATTGTTTTTTTTTTTTTTTATCCACTTAAGTACAACATCACATCGGTCCCGCATTATTGCTTGTGGCTCCTGTGACAAAGTTCAGGCATAACGCCGCTTCATATTAGCTTAAGTTTGCTAACAGTGCAGTTTTCTAAAGCTGTACCTCCTTAAATGACCACAAACTAGCTAACATACATGTACAAAAAACTTTTCAAGTAAAGGAATGCTGTTTGGTTTCTGGGTCACTTAGCAAAATATAATGAAGCTGCCAGCACTGTGTTCTTCATTCATTACTTGGATCCACTCCAGCTTCACTAAGTGGTTGCTAGGCTACCTGAGGTCCGTTCGAAACACCGTCCGTCCGTCATGTCTGTACCTGATGGAAGCTCGTGGGCAACGGGCGCAACAGCACATTTTGTCCCCTAAACGAGTTCGTGTAGAGCAACACGCCTGACAGTATCTGGAAAAGGACCTGGTAAACCGGTCTATGTCCCGGACATGTTAGCAAGGGGCAGGGAAAACAGGAGGAATACCCTGACAGATGAGACGGAAATTGTATTTGCATTTTATGTCGTAGCTAGCTGCTAGCTTGTCACCGGCAGACTCCGAGTATCACATGGGTTTACAGTTGGGAAGTGGTGAGTAGGGGTCCTCTGTGGGCTTGTGTACGGTCACCGCAGCTAACGTCGTTGATGGCTAGTAAACAACATTAGCTTCATTGTGTGCTCTTTGGTTTCTATTTGTGTTTGCACCTGCCAACTATACGTATACGGAACATTAGAGTAACGAAAAGTAATCCAACTTTAATTCTAGTGTGGTGTATTTAATTCAAAGTTACTTTTCCAGTGAGGAGTAAGTTAAACGTACTCCGTTAGCTGCGTTTTTGTAGTTACTTACAAGAAAGAAACTAAGCTTAAATTCCAGATAAAGGACCGAGGATAAATGGACAGGTGGTATACGCCTAACCTCAAGGGCGTCAGTTTTGTCTGTCTCTGTTTGCACTTGCTTCCTGTGCAGTTTTCCTGCAGGACCCTGGGCCCTGCGAAAATCACCCGGGTTCATGTGTGCTCTCCATTGGGCTTTCAGTCGCCATCTGGCGCAGACCAACTGATTAGTGATGTGTCGGTCGCGAACGAAACTGCTATTAGAGCCGGCTCTTTGAAGTTAACGATCGGAGCCGGCTCCTGTCTGGGAGCCGCTTTGGGCTTTTTTTGTTTTTTTCTCGACTTTTTTTCGTTCAAGCCACACGTGATTGGTCAACTACATGATGTGTGGTGGCTTCTGTGTGTACGCACTGAGCTGGAGGGAGAGGAGTGCGCATGCACGCGCGCGCACACACACACACACACACACACACACACACACACACACACACACACAAACACAGAGCTGCGACAGACAAAACGCTGGAAAGGTGAGAAAATGAGCACAGGAAATGCAGTAAAATTTGATATACAGTATGTTTTGTACATTAGTAATTAATTTTACATATAATTTTACATTATTTTGGTAATAAATTCATTTAAGCAACAAAAAATCTGGGGAGCCACTTGGGAGCCGAAAGATCCGTCTCTTTTATGAGAGCCGAGCCGTGAGAACCGGCTCTCTTAAAAGAGCCGAAATTCCCATCACTACACCTGACAGACATGTCTCAGGTAAGAAAAAAGACGTTTTTAAAATATGTTAACAGGGACACTTTTTTTCTCATTGGACCTGGTTTCATACTGTGGACAGTGGATTATTTTGGCCCAGTGTTGACATTACCAAAAAGAGTACAAGAAAAACACCAACATCAAGCTTTAAAAACAACTGCACTGAAGAGGTAATTGTTAATGTGTTACTTAATGCAAACCTCAGGTTCTCAGGGAATTTCTTTGAGATCCTGACTGCAAAAACTTGGATCAGCTGTTATCTAGACTGTGCATTGAGCGTTGTCATCCTCTAGAGGGCATCACTACTCTTTATAACTCACTATAAGAAGTACAGTCTGATACTCCATCACTGATGAATCAGATCACATTTGTCTCGACAAAAACGATGCTCTCTTGGGATTTGCATGTTTTTACATTGTAGGCATGTAGCAATTGCGGCTGTTTACATTGTTTCTCATCAGAAAAGGACACACCTTACTATGTTGCACTGTAAATATATATAGAGAAATATATTTTTCAATTAAATATTGCTGTTGCACATACATTAAAAAACATTAAATTTCATGAACATCTCAGACAGGCCTACTAAAATATAAATGACAGTTTGTGGTTGGAAATTTTGGCTTGAAATTGGAATCTTCCTTCTTGCTTTTCATCCATGACATTAAACTGAACAGCTGTGCCCTACACTGGCCGGCACACACATACACACACAGTAACACACAAGGACACACTCCTACAGTATACACATCCATTCCTGCAGAGAGACGGTGTATGGCTGCAAAAATTGCTTGCTTTAAAAGCTTTTTTCTTTTCATGGGCATGGCGGATACGTCCATGTGAAGTGACTTGGCACTCTCTGCTCTTCTCCAGAGGGAAATGAGATATTGGAGGGCCTTCAATGGAGTTAATACCTCGGGGAGTGATCCAGAGGCGAGCTGCATGAGTGTGTGTAGTTTAAATTCACACATGAAATGTTTAGCTCTGAAAATGTGCAGTGGAATAATAACATACGTTGCAAGATGTGGAAATCTATTGGCACATGAGATGCGTCTGTTGCTCTGCTTTCTTCTCATTCGTGCATAACCTACTGCTCATAAATTTCAGCTTTGCAGGCAGACAGCAGAATTGATAACAGTGCTGAATGAAAATTAGGTTACCTTAAGTACTTGTTATTTTAATGGTAAAATCAACATTTTCGGTTGTTTTTCAGTAAAATCCACCAGCGATTTTACAGTTTTCATTAGGTGCATTATTAGCAGCGGCAAGGTTAACTGCTGTATCATTATGACTACATTTTTTATTGAGAAAAACGTAGCCTTTTGCAATAAAGCAGTTCCATTATTTGCGAGGTAGCAGGATGTATGAGCCTTTATGCATGGATGTCAGTATACACATATGTTTTTCCACTGCGCTTTCATTTAGTGATGCTTTTTCAGGCCAAGAACTCACAGGCAGCCTAAAACTGCGCGCACAGGTTGAAATATCTGTATTAGTGTAGACAGATGTGGCCAGCAGAGCGGAAAGACAGACTGACTGTAAAAGCTGGTATAAATAGCCTGGGAGTGGAGGTGATGAATAATAGAGACTACCAACGCTGCTGACAGTGAGGGAGAGAGGCCATGACAGCAGGAGAGTCCAACAGCTTAGTATAAAAGAATAGAATAGGATAGAGAAAGACGATGAGATCAGTCTGTCCAGCTGTGAACAGAAGATCATTTGAAAGGTCACGGAAATGTGACATTAGACTTTTGTGAATAATCAGCATATCCCTGTTTTCTGAATCTTTAATTTGTCCACAGTATGCATGGTCACATATGAAAACATGATGAGATCCCATACAAGCTGTGAGTTGCAACTGTGGTATTAGTGCCTCTTATGTGTGTGGTGTTTCAAAGGACTTCCAAGAGAACACTTTTTAGATATCCATAGAACCATACCAAGAAAAACGTCAGCCTTCACTTTCACAGCACAGGCCTTCAAAGCCGAGAATGAGCCAACACAAAACAGACATAAGCTATAGTTACGTAAGCCTCGGAGCATAACTGTCACTGCATCTCAACAACAAGCTTTCAGGTTGCTTAAGGTGTGTTTTTCCTTTAATAGCCTTGGCTTCAGGGTTTTACGCAGCACAGCAGCCTTGCGTCTGTCTTACAAAATTACCAGTGAACCAGTCTTACAGGGTTCAGGCCTTTTGTTGCTGACCTATAGTCGCAGACAGTGCGTGTGCGTGCATCGTTTTACAAAGAAAGATGAAAATGTCCTCCTATTAACTGATATCCAACACCCACATGTACACGGTCAGATAGGCTGCCCCAGTGGTGTTCACTGAAAGACAACTCGGAGCCAGAGATTCTTCTTTCTTTTCAGCCAAGTTACCTCAGTGGAGAGAAGTGCGCTTTTCTGGCATGTGTGTTTACGCCTCTGTTAATACGTGCACTTTCTCTGGGAGCATTTATAGGGTTGTGTTCTTTTTTTTCCCGTATGCATCCAGCTTTGTGCCCCGAAGCACTGGCATGAACCGGTGTGGTCACATTTCTGGAGGTGGCTTTCTGTTGTTCCCCTCAAGGGCTGCAGCAGTGGATGTATGGCCCAGCTCTCCAGCTAAATGCTCTGTACAGGCTGTTACTTGTTTAACAGCTGCACACTATACATACTGCTTTCCCACCCTTCTTCAATCTCTGCAGGTGATTTCTCTGAGGTGGAATATTTTTACACTTTTCTGGGTTTCAGTCATTTGGAAAGTGAAAAGCAATTACTGAGGTGTGTGGGTTCCTAATAGATGTGACAGAGGCCAAATGGGTGTCAGTCAAGTTTTGGAATTAAATTGTAACTATTGAGCTATTTGTCTCAGCCAGGAGGATTGTACTGAGGACAGCAGCTATACGTTTTATTATCGATTAATGAGCACTCTGAAGTTTGAGAAAACATAACTGATGCTGTCACTGGGATGATCTCGGTTTGAGATTACTACACATTTCTAACAGAAAGCTGTCATTACAAACTGGGGTTTTACCTGGCAGGTAGGGTCTAATGAAAGACACTCTTTTTGGAGATTGACCCATACTAGTCAGGATATTTCGGCCTCTGCTACACACACGATTTTATTTTAATCTGTTTATTTAGTCTCCCAATTTCATGAAAGTACAGCACTAATTTGCTGGTGTATCCCTTGAAACAATCCATTTCTTATCAAATAGTCGCTGATTAAGTTACCGTTGATCGACAAATGGATTAATCTACAACCCCACGTCCACACAAGTTTCAACGCTGTGTCAAATGTAAATGAAACAGAATGTGATCATTTGGTAATCCTTGTTGACATATACCCAATTAAAAACAGTACAAAGGCAACAAGTTTAATGTTTTACCGTTTCAACGTCTCCTTTCAAACAAGTTGGGACAGGAGCAGCAAAAGACTGGGAAAGTTGAGGAATGCTCCAAAAACAGCTGTTTCACAATTCACAGGTAAACAGGTTCATTGGTAACGGTTGATAGTATCATGTTGGGTGTGAAAGGGGCATCCTGGAAAGGTGAGCTTCACCACTTTGTGAACACATGATTGTATGAAGGATATTACTGCATGGGCTTTGTAAAACAGTTGATGGTAAATACTGTTTGCAAATGATTGCATTCTGTTTTTATTTATGTTTTACTATTCTACTGATTGTTTCAGTTGTAATGTATCACCACAGGTTTGCATGAATTAGGCTACACACTCTTGAGAGTTTAGCACTTATAGCTTGGTAACTGCATGCACACAAATACATGCTTTGAAACGAACGCAGGAACCTAATTCTGCACTCTAGTCTCAATGATCCTCTTCAGGTATATTGGTGCTCACTCCTCTGTGACCCCCTTCTATTCTCTGGGGTGAGAGTTCAGCTTCCGATACACCGTCTACCACTGACATTGTGGGTATATTTTAGAGACAAGGAGCCATAGGTCAGGGGTGAGATGCCATAAATGGTGCCTTTCCTATGAGACATGGTTGGTTGGTAGACAGGCTAATTACAAGGCCCCTGTGACCTAACCTCTGCCCCCTGAGCTCTGTATCATGTGATCATGAGAATGGAGCCCCTGAACACCTCATTGTTCTTAAATGTGACAGCTAATTTCTCTTTTCTGCTGTTCATTTTATCCTGTTACATTTATACTGCTAGCATTGTTTTATGATCCAATCTCTCGCTTACTACTTGTTTTGGCAAGAAAGTGAAAAGAAGAAATGTTCAAGTGTGCACATTCTGCATCATGTTTATGAAAATGGTTGAGTAGCCTTTCAGCCCAGTAGACCAGCCTCAGCAGGCTTTGCAGAGATGACTCTAGACAGATTCAAAGGCCTATTTAAGAAATTGCAACCCCCCTCTCATCCATGGTCAAACAGCAGTCTAGGGGTCTGACCTTTGAACTCAGTGACCTGCTATCTCGACCGTAACTCTCACTTTTACTCAAGAAGGTGTTTATTTTTCTCTCGAGGATGACTGCCTGCAGGATATCCAACACTGATTTGTAGATTGCTGCATGAATGGAGGCAGGGAGATAAACATGATTGGATGTTTGGCAGCTGAGTATCTTGCCAGACACTGACCTTGTGTGACATTCCAGAGATGCCTCTGTGTCTAACTCCTGAGTGGTCAATGGCAGGAATATCACATATGAGGATAGCACTCGAGTGACGCCATAGTATCTCTCGTGAACAAAGTCCAATCCATCTCAGCCATTTCAAGATGTACAATTCATGTGCTTTGCATATGAGCAAACTGTACGCTTTGAGTATTTCATTTTTTTAAAGCCATTTTCATACAGATTTTACACAGTATTATGCTTGTTATATGCTTTGTAAATAGACAAATAGATAATGAAAATAATCATCTCTAAAAAAACATCTAAATGTACACACCATATTCAAAGCATCTAAATACACAGTAGTGTTTATGACATCTGTGTGAAAGTGACCATAATCATGCGAGAAATAATACACATACATTGGTAGTCATCTTTATATTTTACATATATAAATGGCATATTTTCTCCCATGTATGAGTCTTACAGATTGTTTACAGACATGATCCATGTGTTGAATTGCCCCCTCTCCCCACCCCCCCATCTCTTTCTTCCCCAGAGTCCGTTCATGCAGATTTTTCCCTGCAGACAGACTCTGGATTCCGTATGTAAATTCATTCCCCATTAAAATGTTATCAAAGCAAATATTTAGGCAGTTACAGAAAGAGGAAGTGGTGAACAAGCTTAAGAGAAGAAACCAGTTTGCCATAATGTTGTCAGCTTAAACTATGGGGAGAACAGGGAGTAGGAAAGGGTGTGTCCCAGTCCATAGGTGCTATACAGTCTGTTCTGGTCTGATCACTGAACCAGTAGGACAGATTAGTCTTTGCTCACACCAACCTACAGCAAGTATGTTTGCACATATTTTTATCTATAAGGTCACCTCTCTGAATGGGCACGGCATGCAGGTTTCATGCTTTTTTCTTGAGAGTCGATCCAGTGCACGCACTGTATGTATGTGTGTGTATGTGTTTGTGAGTTTTCAATTTAAGACTCTCGTACGTATGTGTGAGATGTGCTGCTCAGGTGTGAAGTGTTCTGCGGTTCCCAGCAGAATGAAGACCACCACACACCCTCTCTTGTCTAGGAGAGGTGGAAGACTTGGGGGGAAGGGAGGAAAACAGGAGAACAAGAAGAAGGAGGGAATGAAAGAGGGAGAGAGGGTCACTGACGCTGCTCTTCATCCCACAGAGAATAGAAATTTGACATTGTACATGGCCGCGCTAGAAGGCATCACAGATTGTCCTCTCTCTCACTCTTTAGTCCACTTTTCTGATTTCTTTTTTTCCCTTCTGCTCTTTCTTCATTTTCCTGTCTGTCCGCTACCGATAATGGAGAGAGTCTGGGCTCTGACCCCACACTCTTCGAGATGAAGGAGGAAATTACTGTGCTAATATGCGCATATTTTGCATTCTTTTGAATTACCCAGTCTGAAATTATACACTTCACCCCATGTTTTGCTTAATTATTCATATACTTGCGAAAAGATTCTGGAAAGTAATACGTCCAGGGAATCTGAACCATAAGGAGAAGACTAGGGCTGCGTCTGCTGGCTGTTTTCTCAGTTCATTGTTTGCTCTGTAAAATCTCAGAAGGAACACAAGTTGACATTCATTTCAAGGGTTCAAAGCTCAAAGGTATTTTATTTAACAATCACTGAAAACAAAAAATAATCAGCAAATCTTCACATTTGAGAAGCTGGAACCAGCAATATAAGATTAAGATTCTGTCAATTTACTATTTGATTAGTCAACTAATCATTTCAACTGGAGAGATAACCCAGCTTGATGTGACCAAACAGTTACAAACATCTTCTTCTAAAGGCTTGATACAAATGGATTTCCTCCCCTTTTCCCATTTTTGAACCAGAAATGTAACCTGATCATCTGCAACCCCAATTTCCAAAATCGTTGGGACACTGTGTAAAACATAAATAAAAAGAATGACATCATCGTTTTCTGTGTTTGCAAAATGTTCACAAGCCCATGTAGTAATATCCTTTATACAGTCATAGCTTACATTAACCCAAGGAACCCTGCTTTGGATGTAACACAACAAGCTCATGCATGCATGCATCTATTTATGTAAGCCATAACACTGTAATTGTATAATTGCCTTTAATTTGTAGGCAGACTGAACACATAATGGATACTCTACGTTTCCTCCTAAACTTCCCCTTTGTTCCCCCACACATGTTGGGTGGTGACCATTATTCACAGCCGGTCTTGGTGTTTAATGCTATCGTATGAATTACTTGTGGTGCCCCCAGCCTTGTTTATTGTGGACAGCAATTAACCTGTTTTAATTAGAGTGGTGTTGCTGGAGGAGGTGAGACAGCAACACCTACAATTACGGAGAGAAGGTTAGATGCAGCGATTAGTGTGCCACCAGCACAGCTCGATAGCAGTTACAGTTGACTCTGCTAAAATGAGCCTTTTGTTAGATCTGTGACTAAGCAAATATTGGCAAGCATGTTTAATCTACTTCCCAAATGCTGCCGTTGGAGCGTTATCTGTAGGTAATCATTTTATTACAGTTGTTTTGTGACTGTGATTTAGAAGTGATTTTTTATATGATGAGCTCACTCCTAAAATATTTCTTGTCTCTTTTGGTCTTTGCTCTTGTGGACCTTGTATGAAGAGTTCATGTGCAGGAACAAATACACACATTCATGAAATTAATAGACCTACCCTGATTGATATTCCCTTGAAAGCACGATAAAAAAAAACAGATATCTTATCAAAACAACCCAGCACCAGTTTGATTGTATTCCCTGGAGTGCACTCAAACAAAAAACATGATTTATGAAAACAACTAACAACAGTGGTATCTGTTTTTGCAAATGAACCCTTTGTATGCTCATTGGATTAATTACTGCGATTAATTTGCTATGGGGTCTTAATGTTGATCTTTCGCTGGTGATACTTTCTTTCTTCCTGGCCTGAAGCACAATACATCTAATTTGACTGCTGCTCTGTTCTTCTGTGGAAGCAGTTTTACTGTAATAATTTATTTTTACAACACTTTTGGTCTAACTGTTTATGGAATTTCATCATTGTCTGAATTGTAATTGCTATCATTGAACATGTCAGCCGGTACTGTTCACAGCTTTATAATTGCTTCCAGTCAAAAATTGTTGTCTCCAACCTTTGTTGGAAATGTGTCTAGCTTACTGCACAGCACAGTGAGGGCAGAGAGAAAGTGATAAATTTAACGGTGGGATGTGTTTAAAAGAACTAGTTTATTGGTAGTTTTGGGGGTAGGTTTGAAATTAGGATAACATTAGGATGAAGGTTAAACTTAAACTTGTGGTCCTGAAGCTTCGATCACACACTGATGCCCTTTACCTGGATCAATAGCTGCCATTAACTGTGACCACTAAGCCAGTTTCATGCTTCAGTTGTGGCTCAAATCTTCAGTTGAACCAAGTCTGTGGGAAACAACAATGAGGGACGAGATCATCAGGAGGGTGGAAACCCACCTGAATGTTACAGGTGCCATTATCTAAAGAGGAGCAAACAGTTTGTGTTCAATGAGATGGGGGAACGGCTTTTCTTCTGCTTCACCTCTCCCTCCTAAAGGTCACCTCTATTCTTCTCTTATGACCCAGAGCCATGGATACCTCTGTGTGTGTGTGTGTGTGTGTGTGGGGGGGGGTCCTCTCTGTTTATGACGTTGCATAATTGAGACATGTGACCAGTGTTTTGTATTCAGTCCCCTAACTGAAAATCAATTCATTAATCCACTAATTCAATACCGGACAGGATGTTCAAATGCCACAGTAATTACAGAAAAAGCTAATTTGACAAATGCAAACAATACCGATTGATTATCTCCTGAAAACCTACAGTGCAGGTCAATGTTAATGAAGGCAGCGCATAATGAAACAATAGATTAGTACTAAACGTGTCATCAAGAAGGCAACCAACAAATTAATTCATCTAAGAGAGCACTAGCATCAATGTCATACAGTTTTTTGTCAGGAGATCTATACAATGATTGCACTGTATTACAAGTTTTTTCAAGAGGAGTAATCCTACATGATTTGGGAAGATGATATATCTTCAATCAAGTCAATGTATGCATGCAGAACTGCTTTGTAGAAGCCAGAATTGCTTTATATCCAGACATATGGTCTTGATTTTAGTCTGGCTGCACTACTTTTAAGATAGCTACGGGCTCTCTGAGACTAGGTATTTTTACTTGTTTTAAAAATCTTGGTACGGGAAATCTTCCTGTTCTGTTGGCAGATAATTTTGCTTATTTTAAGTAATATTTCCACATTTTATAGCTTTTGCAGTGTGGGTATATTCAGAAATTATGTAGATTAGTAGTTTGTGACAAAATTGACTCATTCCGTATCAGAAAGGCAATATATATAATCATTTCCTTGTCTGTTTATTTCTAATGCTATAAATGGTCAAACGAAGTATGGTTTGCCCTGATGCTTTGTGGGATTCACTGAAATAAAACCCTTCGCTAGCTTGGCATCATCTTACAACCCCACCAAAATCCCGTCCCTCTCTGCCTCTTCTCGTCTTCCTCTTTCTGGCTTGTTTGTGCTTCTAATTATTTGAGCTTACCAGCTAACACGGCATAAACCTAATGGAGCACTGATGTGTTAGCAGGGTCACACCAGTCCAAATCTGCCACAGACACGAGAGAACGGCAACACACGACGGCCCTTGATTTTGCTGATGTACACAGAAAGCTTCAGAGTTGGAGGCTGCACATCTTGCACTCCTGCAGTCTGAAGGACTTACGATGCAGTGCATGTTTGAGTACGGCTGAACATTTTTCATTTTAGTGTAGTCCTCATGTTTTATGTTCAAGGATCTAATTATTGATATTTTCGTGCTATATTTCTGCACAAGTCAATAACCAGCACTTGTGTTTGTGTGTGTCTGCATGTATATATATATACTACATATCATTCCTGGTTTGTATGTTTTGTTTGCATGTTGTGTGGATGTTTGTGTAAATGCACGTGTTTGTGTGACTGTGCGTCTTGTTTCTGTCTCCGTGCATCTCTCTCAGTGGGTGGCAACTGTTAAACTCTTCCATTTGGTGGGATTACTCCTCCAGTCAGTCCTGTGGGAGCAGCCATCAGCCCGTCATCTTTGAGAGGAACACTATACCTTCTGATGCTCTAATCCCTTCTCCCCCTCCTTTTCCCACACTCAACCTCTTAACCTCATCTCCCGCTTTCCCCCTCCCTCTCTCCTCCTCTTTTTTTTTGCCAGCGCTGTCAACTTTCAGCTGAGGTGGCTGAAACTCCGTAGACGCAGTGGCGGTTGTGTTAAATGCTGTGATGTTACAGCTCCGTCTGACAAGTTCAATACCAAGAAGCTGCTGTTCTTCAGGGAAGAAACTGTCAGCTTTGGGTTATGAAGGTGTTATTTAAAACTGTTAAATTTCAAACTGATGAAAAAAAAGCAAAACCCAGAAAAGTATTGAATGTTTCTGTTTCACAGCATCCATTGTGAAATAAGATTCACATTATTATTATTATTATTATTATTATTATTATTATTGTTATTATCCCACGTCTGTTCAAAAATTGATATAATAGATATGTTTTTGAACTAGCTGAGCTTCGCTGTAACATCAATCAATAAGACTCAAATCAGTTATTCAGTGCTTTCATACTGTCTCTGACTGTGTCCAGTCCTGTATGTGGAAACCAGAGAGCTGCTGAATGGGCCGAGATGACATAAATCTGAGATGGCTGTGTGTTACAGACAGTGAATGATGTCGTGAGACAGCCACAACTGGCGGACAAGAAAGGGTCTAATTCTGTCTCTGCTGCTTGACCTGGAAACAACCCACATACAAAGATTTCTTAAATGAACAGGAAGTGCGAGAGATTATGTGTGTGTACGTAGTGGAAGAGGTAAAGAGGGCGAGAAAAAGAACATTTTGAATCCATAAGAGAGCCCACAGCCACACTAGCCGCCGTGTGAGGCTGTACTTCAGCACAGCGGTGCTTTGAGTTAAATGCTAATGTCAGTGTGCTAACATGCTCGCAGTGACAACAGGTTGAACTTTGTGTACACTTAAGATGACAAGATTAAATTAAAACACAGCAGCACAATTATTAAGCATAACACTTGTGTCAGATCGATTGACCACTTTGGTCCAGAATGAAAGATCTCAACAACTATTGGATGGACTGCCTTGAAATTTTGTACAGATGTTTGTGATTTCCTGAGGATGATTGCTCGTCATTTTGATGATCCCCTGGCTTTTCCTCTAGTGCCGCCAGGAGGTTCACTTTTGTGATTTGTGTCAAATGTCTCATCAAGATAGCAGCTGTGTTTCTGGGAATCCCTGTTCAGTGTCTTTCTGGTCTAATATGAACAGAATGTAGACTATGCAGATGTGCATTTCAGGATTTCATATTTTCATTTTGCGGAAATATGAGGATAATAGTGGAAGTGCCACAGTGTGTGACTACTGGTCTGCATTTATGCTAGTGTATCCCAGATTTCCATTATTGCTGCAGAGCAAAGACTTGGTGTCTTTGTGTTCGACTTCTTACACATGATATCAGAGCTAAGGCCAGCACTTTTTACAGGATTCCATGTCAAAATCCATTTTCATCCTTGTCCAAGAGTCTCTGATGAGCAGTGAAATCTTTTAGTGTGTGAGGCTGCAGCCTTGTAAGGGTTTGAGCATGCTTTAATAACGAAAGAACAGTGTGTGTGTGTGTGTGTGTGTGTGTGTGTGTGCTTTCGTGTGTCCATAGAGGCCGGGTTACTGGGCTGTGTGAGTAATGAAATGGACTGTGCAGTTTGCACTCATGAGTTTGTGACAAGGTCAGGATGTTGTTGTGTGGTGTGTGTGTGGCTGTCTGAACACTGCTACAGCCTCTTCTGTCTCCTCCCTCAGACGACTCCTTCACATCACTGTCCTCCACTCACAAACACGCATTTTAGTCCTTTTTGCTTCCATTCTTCGTTAAGTTCTTTACAAATGATAGTCCGAGAGCGGAGGCAAGCCGGCATGAAACTAAAGAGACACATACACTGTACCATGTACTTGTATCCCAGATAATCATCTTTCAATGCAACGCCCTAATTAATGCTGCTCCCTGTTTACATTGATGGGGATTATGATTGGTGAGTATGATACACTGCATTTACTCCACTTATTTGGAGGATGCCAACATGTATGGAGGACAGATAAGTCTTTATATCTGATGCTTTGTCTTGCTGATTATAGCTGATTCGCTGTGATGCTCATTATGCATGCTAAGACATGGCTCTTTGTCAGCTCATATTCTCACTGTCTTCTCCATTGCCATTATTGGGTGTTTAAAGAAATATGTGGTCTTCACCTTCAAACAATACAATGCATTAATAAGTGAGTCTCAGAGGTGCTGGTAGGTGCATTTTCTTACCTTTTGACAGAATCAGACACACTGATGATATAAATGACCCACTGACCCAAGGACATGTTTCTCTGTACTGCAAGAGCATATTAAGCCACTTGAGTGTAGTGGTGGTTTAGGAGCATCATTGTAGGAGTGAGCAAAGTAAACAGTACAATAAACAATGTTCCTATTTGCTAACTGCAGGTAATGAGCTCACCTCCCCCATATGAATATAAATTAGGTTCATGGCTTTGGGCTAATGTGGCATAGACGTGCGCTGTATGACCTTCCAGTCTAAGGACGAGAATGCACTGGCTCGTTCGCAAACAATAAGATTGACTTGACTGTTGACTTGCTTGTTTTTTGTCCATCTTTTGTCATCAGACCAGTAGGATGTTTGCGGCTGTCAGTTAAGCATACAGTTTTACATGCATCACAATGCCTTTGACTCTATGACCTGTTTTCTGTGTGTATGTGAATGTGCAGGTGAGGGTGAGGGGCTGTAGTGGAGGCCGGGTCCACGTGTGATCCGTCACACTTGATGATTGAAATAATTGACGTCCCCCCTATCACTTCCAACCCGAGCTGCCCATCACAGCGTTACATCTGATACATGTCATCGTCTCTTTCTGTTGATCATGAAGGGATGCAGTCTAACACCTGATGCCCGCTTATTCTCCAGTGCGAGGGTCTGTCAGTCACATCTGTCAGTCACATCTGTCATCACTATTAATAAGTGCTGTTGTGTATACCTGTCCAATTTATTTTTCTGCCTGAAGTGTGCCTATGTGTCTGTATGTGTGCATTCAACACATGCTTTAGTGTGCATACCACTGCATGTGCATATATACTGGTGTCCCACACTAATGGAAATTGTAATAGCGCCAGACAGGGATTAGGTGATATGACCCTAAGCAGTGGAACTAGCAACTGCTGCTGTGACTCTAAGAGAAAGGTAGCGGGCCAGAAGGGATGTACTATTGTGGCCCAGCAGTACATACATTATTCATTAGTTGTACTCGCATGGCTGGTGATAATGATTTTATCAAATCTGGCAAGGTGGCTGCTTGGGTGGGGGGAAACTGGCATCCTGAATGTGTATGTGTGCATATCTTCTTTTTTTTGTCCCTTTTCCAATACAGTATGTTCATGAATTTCAATTTGATATGTTTAGCAAGAGAAATGGCAGGAGGTGTGAAATGGAAGACCAATCTCACCCCATCAGCTCTTAACTGATATGGCCACCCCCCCTCCACCCACACAATCACACTGCGAGATAGGGTCTGATAAGGATTGAAAAGGTGGAGTCCATTGTGCTGAAAGGCCAGCTCAGGTGTGTGGGGAGACAGGCGAACAAAGCCAGCCATACTTAACAGCGCTGCTGCCAAATAATCTGTTTACGCAACGGAAAAACGCAACTGGTGAGTGGCCTTTGATATCCATTTAATCCAGACTGTCCTAACTGCCAGCTGCATAGCTGAGAACAGACAGTGTTCACATTACAAAAGCAGCGCGCCAACTGATGAGTGCAGACAGAGCAAAACAAGCAAACAAAAAGAAAGCCCAGCCGTCCTGATGTTTCTCCGGCCCTCCTCTCTGCTCACATAACATCCTCCACCTGCTGTTGGTATTACCTCCTCTGTATTCTGCTTGTGCCAACATGCCATCACAGTCACTGCTTTGAGTTGCCTTTAAACTACTAACCAGTTCCTCCCCATTTCTTGCATAATTGCATTACGGCCCAATAACGCTGTGTTTGGGTAGGAGTGTGGGAACTGGTTGTCTAAGTCGCTGTTCATCCTCCTGGATTGGTTATTTCCTGTTTCAGCCGGCTCCAAGCAGGACACGACCTTCTCTAGCTAATTTGTTAGATAACACAGAGAGAAACAAACCATGGGGATGGGGGGGGGGGGGGGGAGGGAGAAAGGAAGGAAGGGGATAGACTGGCAAGAGAATGATGTTTTGATCAGCAGACAGGTGCTAGGAGACAGTCAGACAGCATATGTACACATCCATACACACATACTCTACACAAAAGAATAGTAATAGGCGAGAAGCTATGCAGTGGTATTGTTTGAGTTAGGTGCTGAAATGTCATCATATGCCTGGGGGTGACAAGCTGTGAATGTGTGTGTGCTGTGCGTGCACCAGTGCTCTGTTGTGTTGGCGACTTTGTGCTTGTGACTGTCTGCCCTCTCTCTCCTGTTGGGGCTGTGTCAGGTCCTTTTGTTGAGTATATCTGTTACCTTCCCCTGCCCTTTGTCCCGACATGTTTGCCTCTATAAATGTTAAATACTCCCAAACACTGGTTATTTCAGGAGCTTCACAGCGCGGCAGACAGAGATAATGGGAAGTCATCAGCCTGTTATGTAACCGTCCCTGTTTTTCTCATAAAATCCTGCAAGCCAAACATTTTGCTAAGTGATTTGATCATCCTGAGAGAGACTTGCTCTGTCAGAGGATACAGAACAAGTTATCTCCAGAGAGAAAGAAAGCCATTTATCATTGGGGTGTGATCTATCTAATTACTAGCTCCTATTTGGATACAGATATACGTTACGCTTTTTGGCAGTAACGCCAAAATGAGAATTTATCCACACTTCCTGTCTTTTGATCTTGACATTAATGTGCATGAGCTACACAGGGCTGTTTCAAAGACTCAGCTTCTAAAATTAAATTACGTAGAGTAAATTTTTCTCTACAACATGTGTGTGTTAAGAGCAATGTTTCCACTGCAGGAACTTTCCCCAGGGACGAGGAACTTTTAGAGGAACTCATTTCCACAGCAGGGACCAGGGTCAAAATTAAGTTCTGGGACATTTTACCCCCCAACGAGTCCCTGCTTGCTGGGTAGTACTTTCCAAAAGTGCAGGAACTTCTGGAGTTGGAGCTTGTAGTGCTGAACATTGATGATTGGTCGGGTACTCACAGGATTTTATTTCAGCAAAAGCTGCAGCTGCTAACCAGTTTGTTTTTTGTTCATTGTGCTTTATCACATCAACATGGAGATTCAGAAGAAAGCGTACAAGAGATTGGATGATGATGATCAGGCGTCATCATTGTTGTGCTGTCATGCAAAAATTAGGTTAAAGACTGCCTTTGTTTTTTTATACATTAGTGGACTAATTTGCCTAAGTGTTGCCTGAGTTTCCACCTATAACAAAAAAGAAAACACTTGGATATTTCATTCATCAAAATGTGAAATCCGTGGTAGCAAAATGGATTCATGACTACCATTTAATTTCTACCAATCCAAAATATATTGTTTACCACATTTCTCCATAACGTTATTGTCTCTGTCTTGGCACAAAGACACTTCCAAATTGTTTGGACTTTACACTGTATTTACTTTTGTCACATGCACCTGCTGTTTGCTTGTATTGAGGACAAAAGGAAATAGGTAACCACGTTAGTCAAAGGTAAAAATATGATGCTGTGAATTTACCCATATTTTATATCCGAAACATACTGAGCATAGGGATGGACAGTGGACTGGTGAATCATACTGCAGGAGTAGTTTCAGTAGTTTCTGTGCCCATCTTGATACGTTTTTGCCATAAACTTAGGTCACTGCTGGAATCCATAGTAAATGTTGTGAATCCAAGCTGAGTGAAGGAGCAGGCTACAAACTTTCCAGAGCCTCCTTTCAAGCCTATAGGTGGTGATTTTTTGGTACTCAAAACATTACAAAATAGTAAAAATAGCAAAAGCCACCACATGAGGATTCATTCTTTTTATCCGAAGCCTACATTACAAAAAGCCTGGTGGGTTGTACGATAGTAAAGGAAAGATGGGTGGAAAAAAAAGAGATGAGTGAAGCAACAGTATAACGGGAGCTACTGCTGCTCTCGTGGAAGGTTTCCAAGGATTGAGATGGATCCTTCTTCACTTTTCTCACCTCTCTACTCAAAACACATCGCTATTCTGGTGCATTCAATCTTACAGGTTACACATTTTATCATGACATTTCCTGCCTACGTACTTGCCAGTGTGTCGGTTTGTATCATCTGTGATCTTTTTTGTAAAATACTCATATTGACTGTACCAATCTATGACGTTTTACTTGTGGGCAAATGTGTTTGCATCCTTATTTGTAACCTGTTTGTGCATGCCTGTGCTTGTCCGCTGTGTCTTTGTTTTTGTGTAGAGAGGCCAGAGAGCCAGCAATTAAAAAGGGGACTGGGACATCTAAAGGCTTAGAGGCACAGACCCAGCACACATGCTGGCAGTCAATTGGCAAACCAGAGGAGGTGAAATTGGAGAGAGAGAGACAGAGAGAGAGAGGGAGGGAGAGGGAGTGGAGATGAGAGAGGGAAGGAGGAGGAGGAGGAGGAGGAGGAGGAGGAGGGCAGGGTGAGAGCATGCAGGAGAGAAGGGGAGAACCAGAGAAAAGAGGGCGGGCTCAGACTCAGGCAGCACACACACACCCTCTCCCCAGCCTTCAGTCTGGTCTAGGCGTGCAAGAGGCAGCATGTGTGAGTATGTGCTGTAATGTGTGTGTGTGTATAGCCCAACACTGCGCCGGAGTCCGGGAGAGACCTCTCTCACTGATGCAAGGATTCCCCTGTTCGCTCCCGGAGAGGACACGTGCTGACTGTCGTTTAACCGCCACAGGGAATTAACTGTTACACACACTCAGGAAACACCGGGAGCTTAAGTTAAAAGGTAAAGAAATACATTTTTCATTTTGAGGATGTTTCGGGAGCTTTGTGAGTGACAGAGGCAGAGAGATAGAAGGGCTTGGGTGTTTGAAGATAACTGGCTTCATCTTGTCTGTGTTTTGTGATTTGTTAACCATTTGGATGAGAAAGACAATAGGAGGGGAAGTTCCAAGAGTACAAGCTTTTTGTTTTGCATGGTCAGTATAGGTGTGTGTGTGTGTGTGTGTGTGTGTGTGTACACCAGTGTTTGTAAGATGGCATGCTGTCTTACACAATGTGTCTGTGTGTGAGAGTGATTTCTCTCCTCCTACAGTATACTACTGTTTGGTGGTGGTTCTTTTCTCTTGATGGGTCTCTCTCTCTCTCTCTCTCTCTCTCTCTTGCACACACACACACACACACACACACACACACGCAAACATTCATACATTTTATCTAAATACAAGAGAAGTGCAAGAAACAAAGCCTTTCACACATTTTGTTAAAATAGCCATCCTGCATGGGCCATTGAGTGTGTGTGCTGATGAAAGGAGTTTATCAATCATTAATGTTCTCACTGGGACACTGCCTAGTTTCTTGCTGGAGGTAATGTGGTGATAACAAAATACCTTAACAGCCCTCTGGACTGGCACCACCTGACATTTCCCCGCCATTTAACACACTGCACAGCTCAAAGGGCAAACAGAGCAATGCATGCTGTAGCAGTGCCTACACTTAATTGTGTGCTTTTATGTAAGAATTACAGGAGAGATGAAATTACACAAGATAAAGTGAGATAATAGAAACTCACAATGTACTTGAAGTAATTATGACTGCAGCTCAGTCCTCAAAATTTCTGGTTAGGCCATCAAAGGTTTATAATGCAAAATAAGGAAAGAGGGATCATCCACTAACAGATTTGGATCTGATAAAGACATTAGCCTACTTTGTCTGTGTGTATGTGCGCGCTGTGTTGTGTGGAAATATTAATAGAGTATGGGAGAGGAGGAACGGCTGAAGAGCAGAATAAAGACGAACTAGACAGACAAAGAGGGAGACCTGCTGTAAGAGCTACTGAAAGTCTTGAGGGAACAGCAGTTAAAGGCAGTGTCGTACTGAAGGCTTGGCAGAGAGCGACAGAGAGCAAGAGAGGATGAGAGAGAGTTGAAAGTTAAAGGAGATACAAAAACAGAGAAGATGAGTCTGCAAATGTGCACTTTTACCTCATACTGAATACTTCAGACGTATTTACCATCTGCCACTCAAGTGTGTGTGTGTGTATGTGTGTGTGTTAGTGGATGTGTTAGGTCTCAGCTGTGCAAAGGGTCATCTTTAGGCATCCAGACAGCCAAAGAATTATGAGGGGTCAAAGGTCATTGAGGCTGTGCTGTCCTTTCTCCTCCCTCACCTTCTCTTCATCTTCATCTCCAGAGAAAAAAAACAAACACTCTTCTTGGGTATTTGCTTTGGTCCATTAAGAAAAGCCAGTACAGATCAAATGAAATGCAGAAAAAATAAGATAAAGTGAGAAATATTTTCATTTTGCAGGTCAAAAACAGCTGTTCTTTGGTGTCTAAATAGCAGCATCATCCAAAGCGTTTTACAGTTAGCCTCTCGTTCACCCATTCACACACCTGTATGTGCAGTGAGCAACCATGCAAGCATCTGGCCTTAACTATCAAGCAAATTTGGTGATCAGTGTCTTTCCCAAAGACACTTCAACAGGTGGACAGGAGGAGGCAGGGACTGAACCGCCAGCCTTGTGATTAGTGAGCGACACACTCTACTTTCTGACCAACAGCTGCTTTAACTTAGTAATTTTGTAACCTGTAACTTCAGTTGAATACCAATGTGCTAATGGATTTCTTCAGGACTATTTACACTCAGATCTTTAGCAGAACCCTGATATGGTGAAAAATCATAAAAGGTACTCAGCCTTATCAGCAAGATTTAAAACGCTATTAGATGCTATTAGTGTTTGTTTTGGTTTTGAGAAGAATGAGAATTAAAAACAAGTCATATCTCTCTCTCTCTCTCTCTCTCTCTCTCCCTGTCCCTCTCTCTCTCGCTCTCTTGTTATCTTTTCTTCATGTTATCTTTCTTGCTGCAATTCGCTGCTTCACTTGCCGCCATGAGGAAGTTGAATATTGGCAGGGTGTTTTGAGGAAGTGATCCGTGAAAGGATTTATAGTGGCAGATAAAAACTGCTGTGTTTGTGTGTGTGTGTGTGTGTGTGTGTGCGTGTGTGCACGTGTGTGCGTGTGTGTGAGTGAGTGCACATATTTTTTTCTTTTTTAAATTGACAAAGACTTTGCAAAAGCCTGGGGCTGTGAATCGGGGGGGAAGCCATTATCTCATACACTGTTACACACTCCTCATCCAGGCTTATGTGTATGTGTGTCCAGTGTGTGTTCTGGACAAACGTGCGTGATCACATGTGTGTGCATGTGTGTGTCCATCCACACAACCACGTGCTCTGTCTGTGTACAGTAAGTTAATATAGTGTGTGAGCGTGAAGAGGGGGATGGGGCTCTGTTAAGTGAGCCCCTGTGGGTGTGTGTGTGTGTTTGTAGAGTGTATGTGTTTGTGTCCACATACTGACCCAGATTGATACACTGCTCTCATGTCTCTCTCAAGTCAGCTCACCTATAGGGTAGATATAGGTAGGTGTATCCTCTTTTACACACATCCAGCCTCACATAAAACACCCACTCAAGCTCTTGTGTGATCTCTTAAGAGGACATCTTAGTCCTTTACATTCATGCCCTGAACTGAAACCATAACCACTATAACCTTTACCTTGACCTTCATCAAACAAGTGCACTCACACACATACAGCCACATATACTCTTCAGCCTCAGTATAATCTATACTAAAAATACGAATGTTTAAGTCATACTTATCCTTTGATCTGCTCATGTGAGGCTCATGAAGCGCTCCATGTATCAAATGACACATTATATAAATGGAAATAATAATCACCATCATCAACATGGAATCCAAGCGCGCTGTAAATACTCTCACATCTTTGTCCTCTGTAGCGAATACGACTCGTCTGACCTTGTGGCAGGGCAGAGGAGCGCCCTCTCTTTGTGATTACAGATACAGTCCATAAGATGCAGTTTGATGAGCATGTGGCAGGCATGATAAAGGGATGATGCAATTAACATGAAAGGGATGATCTCCCATTCTCTCTCATCTTCGTCCCCCTGCCTCTCTCGTTTTAACCATTGTTGGAAGAAGATGCTTCAGCCCTCTTCCTCAGTGGTCCACTTATTTCTGCTGTTAAGCAAATATAGGGCTTATGCAGCCCCCAGTGCCCATCTCCCCACATGCAATCAAGCTGTTTAAATGTTTGCATTTGACCGTGTGCCTGTGGGTTCTGTGTGTGCGTGTGTGTGCGTGTGTGTGTGTCTGTCTGTGTTTGTCTCTCACTCTCCCAATTCTCTACCGCTGTCACTTACAGCCCAGTCGCAGACAGATATTGTTGAAGTCTGTTTTGGGAAAAACAAGAAAACTGACAGCTGAGGGTGGAGAGACACTGAAATGTTTTTTCCTCTTCTCTGGTTTCTCAGAGTGTGTCTAATTAAGGTGCCGGTTCTGTCATGGTGGCATTCAATAGCAGAGGGAATCCCTTTGCAGTGTAGCCCATATAATGAGGCAATGGTTTCCAAGCTGGGGGTCGGGACCCCCTCCAAGTGGTGACAAGATAAATCTGAAGGTTTGAGAGATGAATTGTATTTACTTTTTTTGATCATTCCTCTAATCTTTGTTTCTGGTGAATTATAATAATTTAGACCTCTAAAAACTATTCATACTCTTTGGTTGACTCGGTCATAAACAAAGCTACAGGTGATGGTGAGTCACAAGTACACATCGTTTCATTTCGAGGGCACACAAGTCAAACAGCTGGAAACCATTTTCCATATATATGCATGCGTGTTTTCTCTGGTCGTGGCCTTTTGCATGAGCTTTAGAAAATATGAGAATTTGTGCAAGACAGGAGGCTGAATGAGTCAGTGTGAACATAACGTCACACTGACATGTTTGCTTATTTGCGTCTGTTTGTAATGTCACTCATCTGGTTGAGCAGGGCTACAGGAGTTGTTAACTAGGGGGGTGCGCAACATTAGGTGAAGAACATTTGTTTTGTGCTAGACCCCTCAACATCAACCCCCCGATGAGAGGAAGAAGAGGATGCAAGGGGAGTGGGAGAAGCAGAAAGGGATGCCTCTAATTTGTAAAGGGGTCCGGACGGGGGAGGGGTGTCTCCGAGCTGACATGAGCTGGCATGTGCCCTCTTTCATTTCCTATCTTTTGTCTCTTCAGTGTCTGCTGATGAGTAGGGAGTTTCTTCCTTCCTTCCTTCCTTCCTTCCTCCTCTCCCTCCCTGTTTCTTCCTCTCTTACGTTATTGCCCTCTTTTTTTCTTCTTCTCTCTCTTTCTGCCTCTTGCTCCGTCATCCCTCTTTCTTTCCTCTCTCGGTGTGACAACGTTGCCACCCCTGTCATGTCTGCCCATTATCTCTGATCAGTGTTGCGTTCCAGCCCACACATGGGCTCAGGCTGCCAGCCGATGATGTGTAAATGCAAGTGTGTGCGCGCGTGTATGCATCTACATCTTATCTGATATACAGAAGGTTAGATCTTCTCTCTTTACATCTCTCTTCAGATCTTCTTTTTATAGGCTACACTCCATTCAGAAGAGTAACAAAATAAACAGAGAAAGGTGAATAATTTTGTTTACTGAGTGATTAGCAAACAAAGGATGTGTGCACTGCAAACAAGCTGGCTTGTGTCATTCCAAAGACGTACAATTTGAATAGGTGCTCGAAGCTAAGTTAATGTGGTTTAGTGGAAAAGGAAGCATGCTTCGAGACGAGACAGGAGATGGAACGTGTTACCTGAACAGGAAAAGAGTGAGAGAGTGGAAATGCATTTATGTGTGAAGTGCTGAGTAGGGATTTAAAGGTGGAATTACTGTGAGAGAGTGTCTTCAAAGATTGTCTTTATGCTTTGTCTGCACTTGGGAGATTTGGCCTTCCTGGGATCTCCTTTCTTTTCTTATCTCTGCTTGGAAATCTTTACACCCCCTACTTTCTGTGTTTTTCTCTCCAAGTTTACATCCACGTGACTGTAATTAAAGCAGAAGAAATGGGCCACTTGGCCATTGCCACTCCTCTCCTCTCCTCTCCTCTCCTCTCCTCTCCTCTCCTCTCCTCTCCTC